>CM060963.1:89321858-89634358 GCA_030765045.1 Tenodera sinensis
GACAACTTTGACGTCTTATGAAACAAAAACTATATGAACATTAATTTTGCAGTGTGATGTTGGGAAACTCTGGAAGCTTGCATTGGTAATCATGTATGTCATTTCTGCAAATTCAGAAATTGTGAATGCTACGGAAAAAGCATATTGTGTGCTAGAACTTGCCGAACCAATTTCTGTGTTGTCCAAAGGCATTTCTGGACAAATTTCCGGAAACCACTATCGACTAAACAATCGATCTACTCGTATTATTTTGATAAGACACGAAAGAATGTATTAGAAAAGCTGTTACAAGTGCCAGTGCAGATTTGTTACATCGGGTTTGAGATGTAATTGATGTGCGTCGTACGGAGAAGAGATCACATTGAACATTTGTGAGTTGACAAACTAAACTTCAAGACTTACTGTACAGGACAGTACAGATTCATTATATATTAACAGTCATGAGTTTCTATCTCTTTTGTAATTACCCTGTACTTCTAATTCCCTATGTGATAAGGAGCATAGTTTCTCGTACATAAAACCATTAGCATACACTTAATTCTCAAATATGAAACTGTATATAAATTATTATTTGAACATATTCCCTACTTGCCGTATAGAATAACAAACGCAAGGTGTCAAATACTTTATATTTGATTACATTTGTGTAAATCCTAATTCTAATTGCAATTAAAAAATAACGTTTACAAAACTTGGATTTAAGTATATATCTGTTATATTTTATAACGTAGAGCTTATTTTCATTACATATTTTCAATAGGGGCAGTTTTTGCTATCTTAGAAGGGTTTGTCCGTTGATACCTTTTATTTACCGCACTAACCTTAAATTCTAGTCGGTTAAAAAAGAAAACAATTATCACAATATTTGTACGAGTAAACTTAATATTTTCCCTCAACATTTTCTAGGATAGATCCCAATAATTTAACACTATGCGAAGCAACTAGTTGGCTCTATAATTAATTCATCAAAGAAAGAGACAAGAGATGAGAAATATAAGATGCAAATGATTGTTGAACTTTGTGAAAAATGCATATTAAAGAACAACGTAATTCTGAATAAAAGTGAAACGGTTTCATTTGTTGAAACAGAAAAACGCAGTACAATGAAAGGAAGCGAAAGAAAAGCGAGGATAGGGGACGGGAGCAGGGGAAGAAACAAGGAAAGAAAATTAAAGAACGCGTTCATGTTGCGAATGATTTGGAGCTGCAGGCTTTACTTCCTTAATAGAGAAGTTGTTAAATACAGCCAATATTTCACTTTTCCTTCTAAGAGATATCATAAAAAGTCATTACCAAACGGAATATGTATGCAAACTTTGTAAATCTGCTAAGTGAACTTGCACAAAAATAAAACTAATTTTATAGTGTATCTGTAATTTCCCATTTTCAGAGTGGTATCGTTGCGTAGCATAAGGCCTGTTACATTGTTTTTAATGAGAACTTTTATCAAGTTTTTTGCCTACCATTCATTACTTCTGTTATTGGCGTTATTTATTAATATAATTTGATGTTCAAAGTTATCAGAAGAAAGATGTTGATTTTTAAATTTTCAGATGCTTTGCCTAATGTTTATATTTGCATATATTAATTTATTGTGCCGTAATTATCCTCTTTTGAATAAGAAATATTATGCCTTAAAGCGTATATGGAGTTCATGTCCTTTATACGCCGTTCTTTCCCTCAAGAATAGTTCGCCATTCCCCATATTTCAGGGCAATGACCTATGTGCACACACATTCTCAGTCAGAAAATAATACGAATAGCCTTTTTTTATTGCCATTCACAAGGGCTCCGGTTTTCCTTTCAGTTTGGTTGCCAAAACGAAATGGAGAAGGTGGGCATTGTTTGGCGATATCCCAGCTAATCACAGTAGTATAATGTGCAATAAATGGCAGGGTACAGTCTTACAAGTTTTTAAGGCTTTTCTGTATTGCTGAATGGAGCTTTTCGTGATTTGGCGTTTTGAATTTTTTTCAATAAGCCAAAGTGTACACAATTATAATATGGAACACTAAAAACCTTGTTTATACAGAATCATCTTTCACAGATAAAAAATGCAGGGTAAATGGATTATAGTCAAATATAAATGACTTTAAGAAAAATAAAACCTTTCTTGAAATACAGAGTTAAAATACGGCGTGTAACAATCATATTATTTTCTCTACCCAGTCTAGTAATTTGTTTTCTTAGCTATGATAATTATGAAATATTCATTCAAGAAGTTATTCTTCTATCTACTGTATGTCAAACAAGTGTTTTTCCACACAATAGCCGTCTGTAGGATAAGGTTGGAAAGGGTAGAGTGAGTCTGAAATATTCAATGCCGTGACTGGGATTTTGAACCACGGCACGTTGGCCATGGTAGCTTAATGGTTAAAGCGCCCGGGTTAAATGTCTTCCAGAAGTAGTTCAAATGTATATTTCCCTGTGGTTACACAGAAGCATGCATGAGGCGAAGAGTTCCATGCTTTCAGGACAAATTAAGGTAATTTTGCAGATGTCTACAGAAAATACAAACCAACTTAACCTAATATACCAGGACCTTTAAACTATGATACTTTACTCAAAATGGTGATAAACGCTTTTGGAAAAATAAAGAATAATGAAAATGCTATCATTTAAAGGTTCACAGAAATGGAAAGACATTAAATGGCTACATATCTTATCTATATTCTTAGATGATTTACGACTTAAATGCCAAGTTTAAAATTTACCGAATAATTCATTTTTGAGATGTTACTTCACACACGCATTCTGAATTTAGAACATTTCAAAATTTTTATTTTAGGTGAGACAAAAAAAAATGAATGAAGCACAAGAATTTCTCTACATAATAAGCGATAGAGAAAGAAAATAATTCAGAACTTCGGCCATGAATAGTCATTGCAAATTACGGCCAGATAACTTACAAATGTAAAGTGTACAACTGAGTAAGTATTTATTGTAAACTAGCAGAATCACCACCTCGAGTCTTTCTTTCTTTGTTTATTTAGTATTTTCTATCTGATTTGTTCTTTGTTTTTTCTTTGAGCATGAAATACAGAAAAATCTTTTGAGTTTTTTGTAAATTTGAAGGTGATCTTAATTCATGTACTAAATAATTTTAGTTCTTATATTTCACCAAAGTAATTGACAAAAAGGTTAACATTTCATTGAATTTTAAGAATAATTTTCCATAGCTATAATTTCACTATTTTATAACATTTTTAAGGTTGATCGTCCTTTAACAGGTTATTTCATGCCAAACAATGAGTCAAATGGGTGAAATGATGTTCAAATGAGCCAGGAGTCGATAGAGCTTATGCTTACCCTACATTCATCTTTCAGGCAAATGAAACCCCCCCCCCGGAGTTCACTGAGATTCGAATTCGGGATCTCTCAAACATGAGGTTTTAATTTTTCAATCATTATGACCTCTGGCTGCATCTTCTACTTTGCCTTAATTCTCTCCGAAACTTTTACAGGAAGCATTGTCTCCTTAGCTATATTTATTCCACTCTGCTTAAATAACTGTAAATTACTCAATTTTTGTACTAAACTTTTCTAATACTTCGATATTTATATGTAATATATTGCATTTAGTCAAATATATTAAAATGATTTGATCTTGACTAATATTTCTTTAATATTTTCTGGATCAAACTTGCCATGAAACTAAGAATTAGCTGGGGAACTTAATGTAGTACTGGCAGGTTGGACATGGTAGCTTAGTGGTTAAAGCAGCCGCTCGATAAGCGGAAGATTCGTGGTTCAAATCCCGGCTCTTAAACATTGCCCTCACACGGCTTGTGTGCTTAAAAACACCAGCAGTAAGTTTGTTGGCATAAATAAAAGTATTTACAGTTTGTAAGTCGCCCTTGGGATATTTATCTCTGATGTGAGATTCCCTCGTGGTTCACCGGGAAAGTACGATCGGCTGGGCAATTTAATGTCCTACTTGCAAGTTGGCCATGGTAGCCTAGTGGTTAAAGCAGCCTCTCGATAAGTGGAAGAACTGTGGTTCAAATCCCGGCTATGGCATTGAATTGTTCAGTCCAGGTGCCACCTCGGCTTGTGTGCTTAAAGCTCCAGCATTAAACTTGTTGGCATAAATAAATAATAATGTGATCTTGCTAAAACACACAATTTATGTCGAAATAAACTTTTCATAGAGTAGATATTCCTTGTTATTTGTGTAAGTTTTGGAAAACATTCTTCCGTCAAATGGAACATCCCTATTGATTTTTTTCTATATAAACTGTGCAAAGAGAACGGAATTTGAAAGCTTTAGAAGACTTGACTGTCGCTCAAAGCCTATTGTATACCCTAATTCTCCTTGCAATAAGATAATTTCTACAAGCGTTTGTGTTAACTAACATGAAGAAGATATAGGAATAAGAGTTTGTAAGAATGGTTAGTGCAAGAGTAGAGAAAATCATATGAGTGCAACACATCAGATTTTTCTCTACATGCGTTTCATTAATCTATTGTTGCTCGCTTTCTTCATTCAGTTGCAAATGCCCACTGGATTTTTCATTCATATAACTGAAATCTAATGAGACCAGTGTACTAAGTTTCTCTATAATCTGAATAGTAGTAAAATAATAATAATTAATTAATGCTCACATTCAATAGTCTGTTTACATTTCGTATGGCCTCTTAATTATATACGTAATGGGAATCTTAAGCAAATTTCAGCTCATGCATAATATCACTAAACTTGTATTAGGAAATTAGTGCAAAAAATCAAGCGATAGAAGAAGTTTTGCAAATAATAGTAGGTCTTCAACTTCGAAAATATAATTTATTTATAGTGATCGAGGTACGTTTAGTTCGTTTAGTTGATAAAATACCAGACAACCACACAGCATATACTTTAAATGTATTTAAACCACTCCGAACTTTTATATATCATACCTAATAAGTTAAATCAGTTTGACCATTAAAGCATTTAAACTGAAATAACATGAGTTACTCTGTTAAAATATTGGAACTAAATTTTGTGTGCCTACTGTACCACACAGGGTGGCTAAGTGATTGAGTGGTGAAGACAGATGATTGTTTGTGCTCACATTGGGGGAGTAGAATAAAAGATCGATAAAAAAAACTTTCGCTTTCATATGCTTCTTTTCTGGCACACATCTCAGTTCAAACGGTGTCGAATATCTGCCTCATTCACTTTCCAAATCCTGTCATGGCATAATATTTAACAAGGTTCTTTCGGAAGGGAAGATAAACTTTCCCTTTCAAAATAAGATGAGAACAAACCTGCTCATCTCTCGTTTCACTTGTTGATGCAATTCTTTCATCGACTGCCCTCTGAATAGAAAATTACCTTGCAGTTCAAGGTCAGCTGGTATTGTGATTTATTTTTGCCATTTTTTGCAGCCCAGAATGGAATTTGTACTAAATAGCAGAGGTTATATTGTTTGGAGGTACTACAACGTTTCTTATGCAGTAGTAGTAGTAGTAGTAGTAGTAGTAGTAGTAATAATAATAATAATAATAATAATAATAATAATAATAATAATAATAATAATAATAATAATAATAATAATAATAATAATAATAATAATAATAATAATAATAATAATAATAATAATAATAATAATAATAATAATAATAATAATAATACATCCACCATATCAAATATTGCTATAACCGAATGCTTGCACACTTACGTAAAAATGAGTGCAGTGAATGAGTGGAAGTTTAAGGGACCAACGACGTTTGGGACAGAAATCTAGTGCAATTTTCTCTGGTAATTTTACAGTAACTCTTGAAACAGATATTCATAGGGCGAAATTTTACTTTATTTGTATTAATTTTCGAAATCCATGTTGATTTATTCGAAGGACAAGAGTAAAGTAAGGTTTTATCTTGCTTGATTAATTAAGTTTAATTATTTGTGGAAGAATGAATACATTAGCCATACTGAAATCTAAAACAACGGACGATCGTAAGAGGCTAGAAAACTTGAAGTAAACATGTAAGACTAAAATACCATGATAAAGGTGATGTAACAAGATGTAATTGTATGCGGAGGACGGACGGAAGGACGGATGGAAGGATGGTTAAATGGGTAGACAGAGAACAGCCTAATCGCGAAAATAATAAATAACAATTTTCATATTTCAACCAGGAAGGTGCACAACTCAAACATATAAATGTTTGTTCTACTTTTCTTTTCCCAAAAGTGTTATAGACTAATTTTTTAAACGTTCTATGCAATACTCTGCAATTTAGTGAATTCTGTGTAACTGGACTTCTTGATAGATAAATTGTACAATTGCTTAGAATATAATCTATTTGAACAAAAATCATTTTATTATTTATTTTATATACACGTATTTTAAGCATGGTCTTTGAAACGTTAAGTCACCACCGTTTTATTTCACAAAAATTTTGATAATATTTAATAAATGGCATAAAAATTATATTTTCTACTTTAATCTGGGAGTAAGATATTTTCTATTGTTTACTAGTTACACTAAACAAGTGAAAATAAAGCACTTGGCATAGGTTGTTTACAGAAAATATGAGAGATGTGGTTTATTTTAATCGAAATCGTTTGAGTCACTTTTACTTTCTCTACTACTTATAGCACGTGGGGGATGTATTGTATTCGAAGAATACAATTGATTTTGCAAAAAAATTCCTCCACCCTAAACTACCCTACACATGGAATTGTGTTGTGTTTTTTTTTTTGTTTTTTTTTTTTTTTGTTTTTTTTTTTTTTTTAAATTTCCAATTTCTCAAAAATAACTCTAACGATTTTGATTAAAATGCCACACGTTTAAAATATTTTTGCGGCAAATTAAATGCATATTTTGCATTTTTAGGCTATAGCCTACGTAGTCCTGTTTACTCTTGAGAACTATTGCATAATTGGTAAACCGTAAGAGATAGACCAAATCTTACTGTACAAAAATGTAGATCTTGCTAAAACACGTAATTTATGTCTGTATGCATTTTTTGTGGAGTGAACCATTTCGGAGATATTCCTTGCCATTTGTGTGAGTTTTGCAATACTTTAACTTTTCCCAAATGGAAAATCGTTTTCGTGTTTTATCTGTTTGTGTTTAAAAGTTTTAACTTTCGCTCAAAACCTATTGTATTCCCATATATGTAAGAAAATCAGCAGTAAGATGTTATCTGCAAATGTTTACCTCGACTAACATGAAGTAGATTAAGGAATACCACTAAGTTGGTATAAGAGTAGAGAAAGTGATGTGAGTGCAACACATCAGATTTTTTATATAGTGACGAAATGTACAAAAAATGTTCCCATTAAAAGTAGGGGCAGAATTCTTGCTTGAAAGTCTGGCATTGTAGTCCTAAAAGGTGCCGCGCGCGCCTCTTTTTACTTTCCCTAGTCCTTATGTACCATTCACCCAAACGCTTGTTATCGGCATTTCACTGAAATGCACCTCTTGAGGCTCCCTGAATAGAAAGAGCAGTTTTGCTAAAAGGTGCTCACCTGTGTGCGTATGTGATAGTTCGGATAAATATACAACTTGATGTTCAAATTCAACATGTTCGAAGCACGTGACACGAAGATTTTCAAGAAAATTCTCCAATTCTAAACTATCCCATACTGCAAATTTTCTAATTTTTTATTTTCTCAAAAAAAAAAAAAAAAAAAAAAAAAAATGACCGTAACTATGTTGATTAGGAAACTGCTCGCAAGACACATAATGAATGAGGCGTACTTGTATAGCCTGAATTTATAGTAATTAAAACATTTCTTTACAAAAACGTTTAAACCGAATTTGGGCTGGATTTGATTTTTTGATGGAGGGGGCCTTTCATCTAATTTTACTTAGAATAACCTTTTTTTTTCGTTTTTACTTTCTCTACTGGTAAGTAGGGGAAATATTGTATTATGTAACTATAATTGCTATTGGGAAAAACAAATTCAATCTATTTTTTGGATTCAAGGAACGTCAAAAATTTGGTTTTATAGTGAAATGCATCAAATGTTTGGGTTGAATTCAATACTTCTTCCACCTTAGATAGTTAAATATGCAATTAATCAATGTGAAAATTGGGCATATTGTTACTAAAATTTAAAGCATTTTGTTTATTAAAAACAGTTGTCCTTATAATTTTGTATGTATTCACAAAATGCCATGTATTGGCGTATTTTTGGAGGTGGTGAATGAACTTGCTAGGATTTGCGTCAGTGACGTCATGCAAATTGATGGTGGGGGTAACATCTCTGTTTCATACTGGAAATAAACAAGACACTGCTGATAATGTGAGCTGGCACTGTACTTCATCACGCACTGTTCCGCAATGTTTACTACATAACGTCGGAGAGATACTAACCTGAAAGTTCTATGGTATTTTGCCTAATACAGAAGTGAACTGAGCATAAACCACTGTACAACTTCAAGCCATTCGCCACAACAAACCGGCCGCTAGAGCGCTTTGGCTTGAATATTAATGCACAATTGTAGATACAAGCTGTCTGAATGCTCACACCTCATACTCTTATTGCAAGAATAATATTAGGCACACATTCAGTGTGTACATTTATGAATACCAGGAGCAAAATATGGACTCTGACAAAAATTTCTTATGCACAATATTTACGTTCATGTTTTATTCAAACGGATCTAAATTTTAAAACACCTCTGTAGTATTCAATGGGGCCTTTTTTCTGCTTCTCCCTTCAAAACTGATTCAACTGCATTTGATGCACTCTTAAGTGCATGATCACATTTCAGAATGTTAATACCAGGAGTGTTCAAAATCAATATTTTTATAAAGAAGAAACATGACGTTTTAACCAGTTTGAAAGATGTCAAGCAGGGTTCTATAAACAGGCAACGTAGCTACCTCTTGGCCTTGGTGAAGTCAGGAACCCTCGAAATAAAAAGTGCAGAGGACAATGAATTCCTCTTCAGCCCGGATAACCACCACCTATGAAAAGCGCGCCCATTCGGCTACTTCAAAATGGTCGTAAAATACGCGTATAAGAGAATGTATGGGTTAAAAAAAAGAAGAAAAATAAAACAGAATGGCGAAGGAGATGAAAGACAGGACTGATCCATCGGAAATGGACGCGAACAGAATGGGAAGAGAAGGAATAAAAAGGAGAAGAGAAAACCACACACACACACACACACACACACACACACACGCGCGCGCGCGCACACACACACACACACACACACACACACACACACACACACACACACACACACACACGAAAAACAGAGAGAGAGAAAGAGGCGCGCGTCGCTCTTGCTGTTACTGCCACCTTCATCGGCTTGTAAATCCTGAATTTCCGCTACTCCGCAACTGCTTTATTATGGAATGAGGGATTTATAGCACTGTAGTATTTACTTACTGTAGATCTCTGACAAGAATACTTCTGACACGTGTTCTGCTCTCTGGAGAGTGAAGGGGAGATTGTAGTACACAGCAACTCACCATTATGTCATAAAAAGATTTACTGTCTACATCAGGAATGAGCACGAGAGGAGAGGTAGCGCTTGATCTAGCCTTACTCACCCCATATTGTCTTGCCGAGTGACGAAGGTTGTTTTGATACAACAATGGTGGCTTCGTTCCACCTGCGCGGTAGTACTTTCTACACTGTTAAGTATTTTGTTTATATTAAACATATTTTGCACACAATAACTATTACAGCGAGCTGCTGTGGTTAGGCAAATTACACCAAGTTTATAACCTTACTTTGTCTTATGTACGTAATAATTACGCTGTTATAATTAGCACATTAAATTGTTCCTCTTTCACAATAAATAAAGCAGTAAAGTGCTATTGCTGTTTAGTCTTTAAAATAATCGAAAACTATTTGATCAACATAATAAATTGTTTGGTTCTAAACTCATTATTGTATTCCAACTTTGAAACACGAAATACGTTAGCTCATATTAAACAACAAACTAAGCCTCTAAAAACTGAAATAATTTTTTTGCTCGGTAGTAACGCGTCGCGAAATGAACAACACCTGTCGTATATATCATCCATTTTGCTTCACACCTCGAAGCGTGGCTTACTGGCCTAGGTAGTGCGGGGTCATTTCGAGGCGTTGCAGGCAGCGCTGAAGTTCGGTTTCGCTACACCATTCGTTATCACGAGACTGACCCCACTGCGCGTCATGCTTTCTGTGTCACGTCTATTTGGGGATATTAACCAACTTGAAAACACACTAATCTTAACAAGTTAGATTGTAAGTCTGCAAATGAAGTAAATATTGATATAATATTCTTCATTACACTTTTCTCAGCTACTAGTAAAAATATCTGCTTATAACCCCACTGTAGTCTCGCAAAGTTTAGGTGCCGCTGATGACTTGAAAATTAGAAGGGGGCGTTGTGATTATTGCCACAGAGGGAGTAGTGACCTTACAGCTTGGGGAGAGTCACTGGTCACGTGTCTATGTTGACGAACTGTGTTTTGTTCAACCAACTCTCAGTCCTACAAAACTCAGTACATTTTATGTCATATTTATGGTATATTAATACAAATTTAATCACATACATCTATATTCAGCTCAGAAAACGCACGTGAATAAACGCACAGGCCACACCATTATCTGTAAATTGGCATCAGTGCCTATTAGAAAAAGCGAGGAAGAGAGGGAAAGAGACAGAAAAAGGTTCTGAGGTCTTTACATCCTCCAGTATCCACCCCACACAAGTAAGCCACGTGGTGTGTTAAACGTTAGCGGTTATAAGCTCTTACAAAGATGCGAGAAGTATATAAGTAATAGTAGCAGTAGTAATGGGTAACTTTGTCTTGTTTATATCTGACAACTGTGCTTTTAATTTAAAACCTTATCTCTATAATGCACGACGCGGCCACAAAGGGAGTGATGTAAACATATTAGCCAGATATTAACTTCCATAAATGTATTCATTCATTATTCATTATTCATGGTTTTTCTCCTGGTTAGGTTATGGAGAAGGCAGATTTCGGAGTAGACGAAATTCAGAAAATTTGGCCGGCTAACTGGGTAAGAGGGGAGAATGGACATCCATGACGGACAGGTATGTGCTGCCGAAGCTTCTTCTGGTTTTCCTCTTTGGAGGGTGGCTGAGTGGGTGCGGGAGGAAAGAGGATGGAATGAGAGGCTTCAGGATAAAAAAAAGGTAAAATAGAAAACAGAAAATCCAGTCACGAACCTATCCGGCGGATGGGACAATGAAGTGGTTCGAGCCTTCCCACAGGTTTTACTTGAGACGTGAGTCTCAACAAAAACCTCTTTTGTTCCCTGGCTTTCTTCCAGTTTTCTGGCAGTAAAAGTCTTTAAAAAAATAAAAAAGAGCGGAAATGGGGTATTAGTTTCTATTTGCTCTGAAGTTTTTGGTGACACGAGGGTCCTACTTGACAAAATGCAAAGGCACTACCAGTTGCAATTTGCAAGTATATACCGCTGAAGAGTGAATAAACAGCCTAATTTCAAATTTTTTTACTGCCCACAAATGGAGATTTTTTTGGTAGAAACGTAGAACTTCCTTTCAAAACAGATTTTATGTTATAAATGTACTGTGGCTCCCCTTAAAAGCCATTGATTGTGCAATCCTGAAAATGATACTGCCAGAAAATGATTGTGTCTGCAGAGAGGCTATTTCTCTCCTTTATCCACTAACTTTGAATCAATTGTCAATATTCTTGCAATGCTTGCATTCTATCCTGGAATTCTGAACACAACTCTTTAGTTCATGAGTGTATTTGATGCTGATGAGTTAATAATGAAGTCATTCTTCTTCCCGCTTACCAATATTTTGATGCTAAATTTTCAAGAACTAGAAGAAAATCACAAGTTTTAAGCTGTTCTTCCTTGGAGTATTTAAATAGTTTAGAGATGTTGCTATTACAATTTAGTAGATGTTTATTCAAACAATCATGTCCTCTAGTATGTCAGCATGTAGCAGCAGATTTTCTTGATAAATCAGGAACTATTGATGGATCAGAAATCTTCCAGTGTATATAGATTAATATTCCGTGTTCCCTCATGTAGGTGGTAGCCATCTATAAAGTGTCTGAAATTGATAGTGGGGACAAATACAAAACAAACATAACAAACTCCAACTGATTCTTTGTTGGTGTGCTTAACTCTAAACGACAATGAGAACTTCTTACTTACATATCATGTAAATACTATATTAGGAGAAAAACAAGATTGTTTACAAACTCCTGGCCATACATTTTTGTGTAATAAGATTTTGTGTAACTCTTACGGTTTACCAGTTATGCAAAAGTCACTCAGAATGAACATAAAATTCAAGATAAAATTGAATTTCTCGTAAAATATCTTAAACATATGACATTTAATCAAAGTGTTTAGAGCCTTTTAGAGAAAATAACAATTTTCCAAACTTTTTCCATGTTAAGGTAGTTTTGGGTGGGGATATTTTCATGAATATCTTGTGTCACATCCTTTGAAGGCATTGAAATTTAATGGTATGGAACCATTTTTCATCTTTGAGCGATGCTGTTCAGAAGACACACACACACGCGCGCGCCGGGCGGACCTTTTTTTAAATACTATTTTAATTCAGGAGGCCTAAAAACATGCATTTCCAGTAAAATGCTAGTATCGAATTTTTGGCTGGAAGGCAATGCATTCTCCTCCTATGTACGAGTAAGATAGGTTGTAGAGAAGTAAAATATAGACATTTCTTATATGGTTTGCTAAACATAAGTACAGACTAAAGGAATTCAGTTGTACCACATATGAGGCACTCAATAACTACATTACCCCTTTGGCTAAAAATCATGTTTATACAAGATGCTACATGAGCAATACGGAAATATCAATCACGGAGATCGCTTTGCAGTTTGTGAAGATAATTCTCCTTAGTTTAATTGTGTACGATAAATGCCAAGATGGTTCCTTTGTAACCGCTCTCATGAAAATGTTAAATGTAGAAATTTTGAGAACTGATTGTTTTTTTGTTTTTTTTTGAAACAAATAGCAGTGCTTCTAGAAAGTGCGAAAGCAAGGTAATTTGTTTAGAATCTGCATGGGAAAAGTAAATTGTAATTTATACAGTGCATCTGTATTTAAAGAGATTATAAATCAAAATAAAGAAGATAAAAAGTACAATAATTAGGTCTTGTCATTGTATATAAGGTGAGCTTTTCCGTCCTTAACGCCTGCAGACAGGAGCTTCATGCAAATATCGACAGAGTTACAACCGGAAACTATAGTTTGTTTTTCTTTTAAAGAAAAGCAGAAAAAGGAAGGACAAGCTTCCATCAACAAGTTGAATGTGTTACTCTAGCTGAGAAATTTGCTTTAATTAAGGAACAACCGAGCGGGAGGACTCATTAATTTTGAACAATGAATCAGGCAGGTAATAATAATAACCGACAAACCTCTGTTATGTATAGTCCATTAAAATATGTGCATTTTTAACCTAAATTTCAGTAGTCACAAAAATATTATATCTTTAGAGGCAAAGTTCTGTGTATCCTAAACCAGTCTTGCACACAAGTTTGTGACACTTGCTTGGACATTTGCCAGGAGGTAGACTTTAGTGACATTTTCTCGGAGAATACCCAGCTCTTGGAAATCACTAATTAGGAGATCTTGGCTTTATAAGGAAGCCACAAGGATACTTAAAGGGGAGAACTTCCCCTTTATGTTGCCCTTTTTGTTAATGGGGCGTTCAACAATTCCAGTAACCAACACAAGTACGTCTCCAATTTAATGCTCTATCTTAACTGATGGGTGAAGTTTTTGGGGAGAAATGTGACTCTCCTGCTACATATGCACCTGCACAAAATAACAAGGACATGCATAAGACATACGAAACATTTTTAAGAGATCGAATAATTACAGACGGAAGTTACTGATTTCGAAACGCTTACTTCAAAAATATTTTCAATTAAAGTTTGCGGATATATCTATTGCTCTTAGCTTTTACCGAAAAATTAAATGTGAAATATAACTTAATTTTGAAATAAAACTAAGGAATGAAACTAATCCTTCCCACAAGATCAAATTACTGGCACTAAAGTATAACCTACGGAACTACTAAAACATAAAAGTGTTTGAAATTGATACAATTGGGGCTCTTCTTAAATATTTGCCCTTTTTTATTTTATTTTGTAATTTTTTAAGCTTCTTATTTTTATTTATAATTTTTTAGCTTTGTGTTTTTGTATTTTTTATTTTGTTAATGTTTTAATTTTTTTACAAACAGTCCTAGCTGAATAGAAAGGTATCAAGGTTGTTGGAGTTTTATAAAAACAATCAGTTCACTAATTTGAGCGGTTGTTCCGTACAGGACCCAATAGGTGAATTTACTTTTTGAAATTGTGTGACTCAAACTGTAGTAGAAAGTGAAAAACCTTAAACCGATGAGTATTGATGGCTTTAGTGCGCATTTTCCTTTAGTGAAATTAAGAATGAATATAAACATACTTTAATTTTCATATACTTGCATATTTTGCCATTTTTTACTTTCTTAACGAATCAAACTTCCTTAATTGAGAGAGAAATTCATGAATTCATATTTATATAACATAAAATACAAGTGGAAATGGACATTGAAGACAAAGAAAGATAATTTAATAATTGGTGATAATATTAGGTAACTAAATTTATATTAATTATGTAGTGGTTTCTTGCTGTAGCCAAATTTGAGTAGACAAACCAATTGAAGAATGTTGCTAGAAGTTAGCTAAATAAATGAACATAGCCTGCAGGCTGCTCCTTGCCCAGCTCAAATGTATTCTTTTGTTGTGTAATAAAGTGGCCAAGTTTTAACCATAGCTGCTGAACCATATAGGAAATTTCCCCTCCGTCTTTAGGCAGCTTCTAAAGAACTCATTGCCAATGAACCTTTAACATAATTTTGGTCTTCATGCAACAACTTGGTTTCTCGTTTACGATAAATTCCTCTTTCTGGCCTTTGTGCAACTTCCCGTTTTTTGACATCAGAATGCCCATCCTGGGTCAGTGGACAAAGGGGCCCCTTGGCTCCCTTATTTTTTGTAGTGGCTAAAAAGCACCCATGTTTGCTGGGCAATCATTCCACTCATATGGTTCCCAATACTTGTAGGACAGTGCGTGCCCTGGACAAAGGCTCCTATTGACCATCATGAAGCACATCAGTGGCAGGACTCTATGATAATTTTAACTGAGTTCCTAATTTGTCACGGATTAAAATCCAATATAAACATGGCATGGTGTAGTGCATCCCTTCATAGCTGTCTACAGCACTGACCATCAGCTGCATTGACAAAGTGGTTCCATTATTGCTGTAATACTGATAGCATCAATTTTCAATGATGCGAAATTGTAAGCATAATAAACATGATATGTATTTAAGACCTGTTTATTTTTACTTTCTCTACGACTACGTAATAGGTAGAGAAGATATCGTGTTCCAGAATAGTAATGGATATAGGTTTTATTCCCCTTATAAAAATATTTTTAAAAGGTGTATGTGTGCGCATATGTGTGGGTGTGTTTGAGTTAAGGTGTGAGCAGCAAAACTCAGAAACTAAAAGTTGTATAAATACTAATATGACCTTTATTGACTTCGAAAAGGCATTCGAGTTTATGAATATGACTATTTCATGGAAAATAATGGACAAACGGCATATTATACAAGTAATTAAAGTATATATACCTACAAATAAAAGAATTACTGTAAATTTAGGCACATCCAAATGGGAAGCAATTACAACAAACCAAGATGAACTAATACCACAAAGGACAATCAGATGCTAACGACAATGTGCGCTATCATGTTCTAGCATATTGGCCTCCTCTTCCCGAGGTCAAGGGTTCAATACCGCGGAGGGCGATAGATTTTTTCGGGTGTAAAAATCCTTAGCACGTCTTCCTTCGGAAGGGAAGTAAAACCGGTAGTCCCGTGTCGTAAAAGAACCTCAAGTCTGATAAAGAGGTCTCTCAGAAAACTTAAGCGGTCTTTAACGCCCATTATAGAATGGATGCTGAGAAGTATAGCGTCCATATCAAATAGTAACAAGGTTATACAAGTGTGCATTCATTCCTGCTTCGTAGAATTTATAAAATCCACCTTCAGTGTAAGCATATGAAGGAAGCGTGTTATCATGCACAATATATGCACTTGACATGAGATTAGGAAGTGCACTATTAGGTAATAATTATTGTCCTGTAACTATAACAACGAGACTCAGCACCTCTACCGAAAGGCGAATTTTTGTGCCTATGTCTCTAAACGAGCACCCCCGGGAGGATGGATGAGGCGAATGAATCCGTAGGATGTTCGGAACATTGCCACGATAGAGAGGAGGGCAGGGACCCTACATTTTCATACTTAGAAGCACCCCGGGGGAGCATGACTTGGCCCGTTTCGTCTCCCAACCCTTCGGGTTCGTACTCCCACGGGAGCGCGGGACTCGGAAAACAGCACCCATCCCTCTCGGACTTGTGCCACATCATGGGGGTCCTGGAGATCTGTAGGCCCACCTTCCAATCCAGAGGAAAAGATTTGCAGAACGCATTCTTTCCCCCTACCGTGCTGCTGTCGCGACGCTCGCCGGCGATTCCAACCCGTAATGAAGCCTAACGGAATGAAAATTGAAATTAAATGATTAATGTAACAAAATGGAGGGACAGAAAATTCGGAGGATATGGAAATGCTTCCCAGCATTCGCCTGGCGACCCGAGGAAACCTCCGAAAAACTCCATGGGTCAGGAAGGTCGGTCATGGGGTTCGAAACCGCGATCTCTCGAATGCGGACCACACACGCTACCAGCGAGCCATCCCACTCGGTATTAATAAAGAATACTATCGAGAATTAGTTTGAAAAGACAAAATGAAGTCGAGTTTTTTGTTTCGGAGATCATGGTTTGCATTTCACACACTGCATTTTATTACTTTGAACGAATTGTGAATTAAAATACAATTTCTAATGAATTTACAAGCATCACCTCGGATTTCCGGTGATGCAATCCTGCTAGTTCAACATAACAAGTAAGATACTATACTTCACGAGGCTTTGAATAAATTGTTTATTGTGAAATTATATTGACGAATAAAGATGCCGAGGATTATGAAGAAGCAGATACTGAAGAGACACAGAAAATTGAATTTAATTTTACATCTCGAGAATACACCGTATGTTGTTATTAATGACAGGAAAAAATTTGAAATGACATATTTAACTCCTATTCCGGCTTTCCAGATAGGAAATACATTATGAAACACATTTAGAAAGCAGAATGTATTCTTTCCAGGAAATGCAACTGGAAAAACCTGAACCATCCTTCAAAACCAGTCAGGAACGATTGATACAATTTAGCATGTCTTATATGCGACGTCATATGTGTAGCTAAGCGCCTTTATTTTTTTATTTTCACAGATCAATACTTTCAGTGGTGTATTTTAATTAGTATTGATGCCATAGAAACCAGTAACTTATTTTTTCTAAATTTAAAGTTTTAGAATCGTGTAATAATGTATAAACTTCATGTAATTTGTTGTATTCCATTTAGTATTCATTATTAAGCATAGAATAAAGTTACATTTCTTTAAAACTAATGAAGTCAACCTGCTCTGTCTGTCTGTCTGTCTGTCTGTCTGTCTGTCTCTCTGTCACGGTAGGAATTCATACACGTCAGCCGATAGCTTATTGTGTGTGAGACCCCGGGAGGAAGGATGATATGAGAGTACTCAACAGGTGGCCAGAACTCTTCACAACTACAGGCAAGCTCTTCATCCCGACTGAGTTCCATATCCCCACTATGAGCCCGCTACCAGCCAGTTCCGGCTGAGCAATCTGTCCCCGTGGGATGGCGGCCGGCCGACTACAGCGCCTCGCCTCAGTCCACCAGCGAATCCGTTGACTCTTACAGAGTAGATAGAAAACATGAATTGAAATTAAGTGAAACGAGGGTTGCAAGGTAAATAGCTTCCCAGTATTCGTCCTAGTGACCTGGGAAAACCCCCGAAAAACCCAAAGTCAGAAAAATCAGTCACGGGAATCGAACCCACAGCCTCCCGAATACAGACCATAGACGTTACCGTATGAACCATCCCGCCCATACGTTAAACTATGACATAATCTGGCTTAAACTTATATCTTTCACAATATTTTGAGAGCTTTTCTTCATATTTTGTTACCCTGGCAATATTTACTTCATATTTTGTCTGTCTTTAGTTATTACAGTTGATACCTAAGGATTTACTTGGAAACGAATTAATGTTTTGGAATTTTACATTTTCGTCTGCGAAGAAAATAGACATACTGTTCTCCGAGTTTGGAAATAAGCTTCAGAACAAAAAAAGGTATAAAAGAAACAAATCTCTGACGAAATCCAGGCCTTAGTAATAGCACTAAAACATCTTGTGGTGGAGCTTACATGACAGTTTAATCTGGCTGGAGTCGATAGTGATTGATACCGGGCAATTGACGTGCTCCAAGGCCAGATAATAATTGCCTCCTGCAAAAGATTAAGCTATTTTCGATATTCTTTTGTTCATCCTTTAATTCGCAACCTTAGAGTTTAAAGCGGCAGCCGACTTTTTTCTGACGCTTAATACACGAAATTTCTACACGTGTTCACTTATATGTCCAGACCCGTAGACTTGAAAAGGGCAAAGAAGAAAATATGCTTGCGAATAGATACAAGTCGCAAGCTTGAGCAAAGAGGATCAGATCAATAGAACCTAGTGGAAGAGATTTACTGTCGCCATAAGAAAAGGAAAGGGTTTAACAGGATTTAAGATTCTAAGAAGCGGTATTAGGTTTCATGCAAAGAACAAAAAGGGTGCTTATTCCTCTTCTTTTATGAAGCATCTGAGGAAGCAAAACAAAGCATGAGATATTAGATCATATTTGAGAAATGTAAAGCTACTGCTGGGATTTGAACCATACCTGAACCCTGATTACACTTTCGCTTCTTATTCGAGTTAACTTCTTGCCTATAGTGCAAATTTCTATACTTCCAAAAAATCCCTAGGGCGTCTCTCCTTAACAGAGAGCACCCTTATCGCGCGGCCGCTGTGTCCTCCAGCCACAGCTAAAGCCACTACTCGGCATCACGAGGCTGAGTGCACCCGGACCAGACCTTTCAGCGGAGAAAAGTCTCCATGCCGATACGAGAAATTGAACCTGCGTCCCCCGCGCCACAGGCAGATGAGCTACCACTGCGCTGTATCAAAAATGATTACTGTTCTGAGTTATGAAATGGCTGAAGTTATGGCTGAAATCAAATTAACACTTTATACGAACAATTTTCAGTTATTTATAGTTCATAATATTCATTTTCTTCTAATAATTCTATTGCATTATAACTTTTATTGTTGAACATCAATTTTCCCATAATTTTCGCCAACAACTGTCATAACAGACACAAAATTTAATGGCGGCTGATAGCTGGTCACTTCATTATCAGTTGCTCTGAGAAATCTCTGTAGTCGCAAATGACATTTATATCATTGCTTTGCTGAGTGATTTCACAGCGTGTTTATCTATGCAACACCGCAAGACGTGGGAAGCCTCTGATTGGACGTTGTGCTGAGTGGCTCCTCCTGCCACCCGCCATTAAACTTTGTGTCTGCCACGGTATCCAATTTCCAGATGTGGTCTGGAATTTTCACAGATGATACTGAACCTAAGAATAACGAAAGATTGTTTTTAGGTAAATTTGAGATAAATGGTAATGGTAATGGCAATTCATTGAAGAAAAGATATCTTCATCACTCCACTAATACAAGATACATGATGATAGATAACTGTACAACTTATTCTATTTCTTCATATCCTCAGTAGTCTAACACTAATTGTTGAAAATTCCATAAGCATTTATTACACTAAAGCTTCAACCTTGCAGACATAATACATAGTAAATAACTGAAATTTTAATTTCAGTTTAATAACTTTCACACCTCTGTAAGTAGGGAAAATATGTATTGCATTACACACAAAAATTCACATTCTGAGATTCCTTGAATGATACAAAACAATTTTTAGAACAATTTCAATATTTTTTGTGTACCTTTACCTGCGTTTCTGCCTGTGAACAGCTATAAATCCAAAAATTAAAGCTCCGTTACATGCCAAACTTGGTATCTATTTCAGCGTCTTTCAAGAATGTGACACGAAGATTTTCAAAAAATTTTCCCACTCAAAATTACTCTCTGAATGAAAAATGTTTCGTTTTTTTTATTTGTTTTTTTATTTTATTTCTCAAAAACGTCTGTAACGATTTTAATTAAAATAACATATATTAAATATATTTTCATGAAAAATAAAGTTACCAACTCGAATTTATTGAAAATACCTATCATTCATTAGAACGACGATTGTATATGTGGTGAAACATAAGAGATAGACGTCTTACTACACAGAATATGTAGATGTAGTTAAAGCACACAATCTGTGTCAATTGTTTTTTCTGGTCAACCACTTCCCAGATATTTCTTGTTATTGGTCTAAATTTTACTTTCTCTGTTGGTAAGTAGAGGAAGAATCGTATTCCACCCAAAAATTCGATGTCGAGATTTCACCAGAAATATATGTTTTGAGATCTCTTGAATCCAAAAAAAAAGCATTTTTAGAAAAAAGTCCGTATGATCTGTGTGTCTGTCAGCCTGTGGACAGCATAACTCATAAATGAAAACTCGGTTAAAAACCAAAGTTGGTATTTAAGCTTAATGTCTTTCAAGGATGTGACACAAAGAGTTTGAAGAAGCTAGCCCCACACTAAACTACCCTTCACATGGAAAGTTTTTCGAAACTTTTTATTTTTTTGAAAATGGCTGTAACGATTTTGATTAAAATGCCATATGTTTAAGATATGTGTATCAGAAACGAAATGTATATTTTGAATTTTCTGGCTATAGCCTATGTAGTTCTGTTTACTCTGGATGACTTTTGAATAACTGATAAACCGTAAGAGATAGACAAAATCTTACTCTACAAAATATGTAGATCTGGCTAAAACACACAATGTATGTGCACATTTTTTGGTAGAATGAACCATTTTGGAGATATTCCTTGATATTTGTGTCAGTTTCGGCAAACTTAAAACTTTGGTGAAATGGAACATCGTTGTTCATTCTTTTATATGTTAAGCGTGCAAAGAGAACGGGATCTCAAAGCTTTAAAAGATTTGACTATCGCTCAAAGCCTACTGTATTCTAACATTCCCCTTGCACCTACAAGGAAATAAGCAATAAAAAAATTTGTACAAATCTTTATCTCAACTAACAGGAAGATGTAGGAATAAGAGTTTGTAAAACTGGTTGGTACAAGAGTAGAGAAAGTCATGTGAGTGCAACACATCAAATTTTTAAAATAATTTTCTAAAATGGAAATTCCTTGCTTTATTTGTTGTTGTTGTTTTTTTTTTTTTTTTTCTTTATTTTACTTTTGTTGTTTTCTGTTTTTGTCTGTTCTCTGGACCAAGCAAAGAGAAAAGGCATCGTATAACAACCCGCTTAAAGGACTTTGCTGCCGGTTAAGCCTATTGTACCCCCGTATTCTCAGTGTACCTAAAAGAAAATAGACTAACAATTAATGCAAATGTTTAACTGGATTAACATGAAGCACACAGAATAATAACCCTTTCTAGGAATAGTTAGTAAAGGGCGAGTAGAGAAAGTAGTGCGATTGCACAGATATTATTTTTGTGTTTCAACTTTATGCTACGTCTACACAAGTCCAGCGTGAAAGAACAATTAATAAATATAAGTCTCAAAACTTTTATATGTTTATTTTTTGTAGACTACCTACCCAAGTGAATAAATTCAATAGATCCAATGCCTTCTTGAGTAAAAGGGTAGAGGCTCTAAGTTTAAGAAGCTTTATAAGATGCACTCCGCTTGCAGCTTTATTGCAAGGTCAGACACAATGGGGCAGAGAAGGGAGGTGCAGTGATCGTAACGCCAAGATACGGACATGGTTTGAACCTAATCGATCACCTCCCACCTGAGCAACACAATACCAGGACCTCACAATTCAAGATGCGTCTCGCCACACACATCCACTCACATCTCAGAGCAATAATGATACATGTCCTACAGGACCTCTTCTTATCAACATTTAACGACCAGTGTATCAATTACTAAGGGAGGAGACAGGTGCATTTTTGCAATATCTAGCCAAAGGACACAATTTCGTACTTCCTAATACTACAAATAACTAATGTATACACAAAACTATACTGATACCGAGAATGATAGCTCAGACGATAGCAAATGCTCGGTTGGATTCCTATGTACTATGACTTTTCATCATTCCCTCTCATTCTCTTTCTTCTTCGTCCTTTACGTTGGAGGGCCAGGCGCGGTGGGCGGTGATGTGCGGCGTGTGGGGTGGATGTGCTATAAGGAGATCACTGTTTCATCGACACATACAAATGTATTGTCCTTGTCGATGGATGGTGTAGGAGGAAACATGAGTTATTTAAGATTCTAATGTTTTAGCTTTATCATTTTAACTATTTTCGGTTTAGCTTTTACTTTTCAACTTTTAACTCTTTTAATCCTCACGTTTTTAAATGTGCAACTTAGAAGTTTCAGGGGCCCAAATAATCTCGTCGACTCACTCACTCACACACACACACACACACACACACACACACACACACACACACACACATATGTGTGTGTGTGTGTGTATTTAAAATGTACATTTACCAAAATTTAGCTATGAGTAAAGAATTTTACCATGCAAGAATTAAGTGTGCTATTTTCTTGTGCATTTCGGCCATTTAATGGAAAGAAATTATAGAGGCAGTTCACTTATGTCATTTTCTGTATCGGTAATTATCCTCTGATTTCATCTTGTCACAATATTCACCTTAATTCACTGTTTAGCACCCCATTAACATTCAACAAGAAACATGCCTTCGGCTGAGAATCATTTCAAAGGCTTAAGATCAGTAGGCAGATTTAAAATAGTACCAATATTGTCTCTGTAGTGTTACCACATGTGTGGTTATTTTTTGTGCAGATTTCAAGTTTATTTGCATTATAGCCTAGTCTCAAAATGTAGTTTTATGCCCAACCATAAAGTAATAAAGTAGCGCTTATACGCCATTATAATGGACGTCATTATATCCATCTCTTCATAACGAAACCGCTACCCACCAATCAAATGTGCACAGGTCATAACAACACTTCTAAGCACCAATTAAAAGATAAGCATGTAGCAATGAATACTTCGCCGTCCTCGCACATTTCCACGTAGCTGAAAGCGAAACTATCGATTCCCGTAAACAAAATAAAGATTCTCTGTTTATTTAATAATTAGTATTAATATTGTAAATATCTTTTTAACGATTATAGCGTATATATTCTCTGTACTACTGTATCAAGATCAACCTAACAATAAAAGTTGAAGGCGCAACTATCGATTCTTATATGTACAATTGAATAACAAATGTATGATTAAAATGTCAGACGCCAGTGACTGAACATGCAGCGTACATAGAATATTTAAAACACGGTCCAGCATAGCTAGTCGTATGTAACTTGAGTATAACGGCAATTACGCTCTGTTGCATAATATAATAATTTCTTATTTGAAAAGAGATAAACATACATAACATTTTCACTTTTTTTTCATTTCTCTTTCCTTCTCATAGAGTTAGTATTTTGCCTAGACATTAAGAAATTCAATTTCTTGCCAAAAGACTACAAGAATTAAGTTGCTCATGTAATTCTGGAAAGCTTCTTTACTCTATGTAAAATATTTAATGCAACGTCTTAAACTCAAATTGTAAAATAATTTCACGATTGTTCTAAATTTGGTGTAATATATCAGTGCTGGTGAAGAGAAAATTATGCACAACTGCAAACATTCTGAGAAAGGAAGCATCAATTTTATTTTCGGAAAATTTAATTTGTATACCATATCAGCGGTACTATAGGTATTTCGAAACATAGGCGACTCTAAAAAGACTTGGCAGTTATTACTGTGAATTAAATTTAAGGATTTGCTTAATGGAATTAATTTTGAACGCTAACTATGGAAATGATCTGCGCCAGGTTTTAATATTACATTGTAATTATAATTGTAATTTTTGTTTTAAAATAATATGGTCGTTTTGAAAGCAAATTTGTGGCTTTCCATTATGTGGCAAAATCCGCCTGGGAGAACAGTTTTTCTCACCTTTTATCTTCCCAGAATGAGACATAGGAGTATTTCTAAAGTTTTACGTAAAGGTTTTCCTAGAACTACGACTATGTTTGTCATTAAGTCCCTGTCGTTATTTTTAAAGACTAAACGATCATTTCAAAATAATAAGATTGCTCTACCTATTGCTCTCTAAATCCTCCTCTTAAACGTCAAAGACAATGAACTTTTGGATACTTCATGGAATATCCATAAGTCCAGAATTCCAAAAAGATTCTTCTTTCTACTTTATGACACCATTTTAAATTTCCAGTAGATAAAAAGTAGCTCGTAGAAGACTGTCAAGGTTATAAGAAATAATCTTCGCAATCAAGGAGTTCCTAATAGACCTAACGAGACTGTCCACCGGCTGACTTACACACAAACTGACACACATCATACAAACACACACACGGACCTTTTTTTTTTTTAGGGGGTCTCAGAACATATCTTTCCGGTGAATTCTGGACATCGAATTTTTTTTGTCAGTAGAGAAAGTAAAAAAAGACATTGAAGATATCCATGAAAATATTTAATCTCTTACAGAAAATAGAAGCGTATAGAAGACAATGTCGTGAACATGTCTGCAGAATGGATTCAAACAGAAAGCTTTGGAGACGTTTGAACTATTGGTGAAAGGAGGAAAAAGAGACCGGGGGCGTCTACAAAAGAGATACAGCAGCTCTGGAGGAGGAGGAGGAGGAGGAGGAGGAGGAGGAAGAAGAAGAAGAAGAAGAAGAAGAAGAAGAAGAAGAAAAAGAAAAAGAAGAATAAGAAGGAGGAGGTGTAGGGTTACGGGAAGATTCAGGTTAGCCGTTAAATTACAAATTGTGACATGTGTAGGCCAATACAATAAAATCTTGACCTATATGTCCCATTCATAAATGTATACACAAAGGTTCCTATTTTGTAGCTTGTTCCCTTATGACCTTATACTTTTTAATTGTCTCAAAAACAAAACTTGTATAATCCATTTTGGATGTAATGGCTTCTCCATTGTTCCAATGTTTTGAATCTTAAGTCTTCCACAATGGTATACATGAATTTATAAATATAGTCCTGCAGTTGAGACATTCTTAAAGATTTATTCCAATTATAAATTATTCCAGTTAGATTCCGAATTAGTAACTACTGCACTATGAGTGGCTGTGCGTAACACAGCAGTAACCTGCGGTGTATTTGAATGAATATTTTGAAGAGTAGACTGGACGGCAGTTCATGGCCGCCGGAATCAACACTCTCAAGTCTGTGATTTTTCAATATAAAGGATACCTTAGACTACAATGCCTTTAAGCAATTTGATTGGACACGAAAATGGAAACATGTTTGGCAATAATAATAATAATAATAATAATAATAATAATAATAATAATAATAATAATAATAATAATAATAATAATAATAATAATAATAATAATAATAATAATAATAATAATAATAATAATAATAATAATAATAATAATAATAATAATAATAATAATAATAATAATAATAATAATAATAATAATAATAATAATAATAATAATAATAATAATAATAATAATAATAGTGATTTCATAACGACGTAATATTTCGCAATTGTACTAAGATTCATAGATTTTGAGGAGACAGACATGTTGGTGTGCTATGTTGAGCCTATGTTGCCCTCCCTAAAGTCTGTATGAATGTGTGTGATTGTGTATGTATGTTTGAACATAAAGACAACCTAAAGATAAACACCATTAGTAAATGATTAAACATCATTGATATAAGCAATTGTTCCGATACAAACTAGATGTTAAATGAGGAGATGGAAAGAAAAAATAAGGATTCTAGTACACAATGTGATAATTCAAACGTAGCTGCAGGTTCGATAAGTTTTTAAATTGATCTGCTACCCAGATTTTCTATGTTAACAGTAATAAGCACGGCTTTAATTGACACGATGACTTCTGAATGCGGAAATAGTTTCTTAACCAACAATTAGACTAATTAGTGCACTTTAAAGGCACTGTCATGTGTGTTTTCCCTGTGGTCTGCTGCCAGACCACCACTTGTCACCTTAGTGAACAGTCTGGCTGTCGTGACGAGACTGAATGCACCCCGGGCCAGGTCCCCCAGCGGGAGAAAATCCCATGCCGGTACCGGGAATCGAACCTAGGTCAGTCGCTTTGTAAGTATCAGCGCTCCCACTACGCTGAGACGACCGGAAAGTTAACATAGGTTGGTAAAAATAAGTAACACTAGGGACCATGAGAGAATAGAAAAGATTAATTTGTGCTGGGACAGAGTGGTTTGGAAGAGAGCGTCGATTCGGAATTTAACTTCAGGTTTATTATCTATTAGTAATTTATTTAGGGCGCAGTTACAATAACTAGTATTCGACCCAAAAATTGTATACAGAAGTTTCACTGGAATTAATCTTTCTCAGATACACTGAATCCATAAATAAATATTTTCAGAAAAGGATTTATGTGTGAGAGTGTCTGTCTCTCTGTCTGTGAACAACATAACCTAAAACCGAAAGGTCAGTTAAATACCAAAATTGGTAGTTAAGTTCAGCTTCTTCCAAGGATGTCTCTGTAAGATTCAAAAAAGTTCCAATCCAAACTACAGTTTACGTGAAAACCTTTGAGTTTTTATAAATTTCTCTGAAGATTTTGGTAAAACTACGGATGTTTAAAATATTTTCATGAGAATAGCCCCTGAGTTCCGGTTCATTCTGAATGAATCTCCTGTAACTGATAAAACTCCAAAAGACAGACAAAATCTACAGGAGTGCTGAGTGTCTATAGAGTAAGGCGAAGGAATAAAGTAGATGCTATTTGCACTTTGAGGGGAATTAGAAGCAATTACGAAGATGAAGATGAAAAAAGCAAAGATAAATGAACAGCCAAAATTAGTAAAAGTCTTCTTTAAAAAGATTGGATGAAAAAAGCGAAATATTGAAAGTCGTGAGAGAGAAAGAGAGAAGAAGAGGAAGAGAAATAGAGAGAAACAAAATTGGATGGAATGCCCAGAATGCACTGGAATGCAATGAAAGGAACCGTAGTTTTAAAAACCGGAATGAAAGAAGATACCAGATGATATAAATATAAATATGCGAAGACAAAGAGGAAATGTTGTTCAATAAAGGACCTGGATGAATATATACCATCGGCTAAAACGATCTGTTTTTCATTATGCTTTCTAAATATTGTTATTCATTAGCCAGGTTTGTTTGTTACTCCTCTAAGGGACAACTGTATAAGTGCTCTGCATTATCATATGCAAATAAAATGAGTCTTTAAGATTATTGTGTGGTTTATGTTGTTTTAAAGCTTCTCTTTCTCAAAATGTATTAAAAATAGAACTACTCGTAGAACAAAATATCATATTTTAGAACTAGCAAAAATACGGAATAAAACTGCAATGTCATTCATGGTAGCCAAGTTCGAACGTAAGTATTTTGAATTCTTGATGTTTATTCATGGCAATGACCATTCTACCCAGAAACACAGGTAAAATACAAGAAGGAAATGAAATGGAAAAAAAAAAAAAAAAAAAAAAAAAAAAAAAAAAAAAAAAAGAGGGAGTGTCGCTCAGAGAAAACGAAGAAAAACCAAGGTCGGAGTTGCTGGTCGACGGGAATCGAACCCGCGATCTCTCAAATGCGTATCTCTCACGATAATATAGAGCTGTTGCTCTAAGGCTATTTTAGGCCTCATTAATATGGTTCTACATTGAAAACAAGATGAACTATTAATTTATAATTTAATTAATCTTTGAGTGTCGTAAATGGAAACAATATTTAGAAAAAAACATTTAAGCCCACCTCTGTGGTGTGGAGGTAGCGTGTCTGCCACACATTCAAGAGATCCTGTGATAACGACCACGACAAGATGGTCGAAACGTCGGCATTTTATAATTTGACGCGGCAACAACTGGATAGCCAAGATATTTCAAGAGATCCTGAGTCCGAATTTCGGTTAGGGTAAATCATCTGGGACTTTTTTTCCTTCCTTTTTTGTCCCACACCGGGTTCTACTTTCATCCTGAAAGATGAAAGTCGGATAAATAAGATCTATGGATGTATGGATGGCTGGCCCATTTCATTCATAGTCCGAAATTACCTTACCATTAAAGGATGCTTTAAAAAAAAAAAAAAAAGCTTTAGCTGACTATATCAAAGCAGTTGTTTGTTTCATACAATAACGCTAACGGCTTGTTGAAATCTATTACATGAAGTTAGTATTAATTTGTACAGTGGTCGAAAATTATTGTTTCTTGGTGATTTTTCAAGGAGACAATTTCTTAATTGAGATCATTGTTTCAAATTTCTCATATGTGCACATTTTGCTTGCAGTTTATGGAGACACCAATTAAAATGGTCAAAATGTCCATAGTTTTGTTTTCGTTTCATTTTGTTCCCTGATGTTTATATAACAAATCCCCAAAGTTTTACTTCAAAATTCATGCATAAAATACCTAAAAGTTAATTAAATGCCCATGTTGACAGGCCCTCTTAACAACAGAAATTATATAAAAATTCTGAACATGGCCTTTGTTCACAAAGCTGACGCAAATACTCAGCTCATAGCTGAAATCATATAAACATACACAGTGTTCCAATAGCTGTTACGAATGTAATAAAACATATACTTTGTCTCATCCAGAATTGTGCAGTTATGACAAGACGCAGAATCCAAATGAGAGTCCTCAGCTGTTTGTTATGGATATCGTAAAACATCTCTGTATCGTTTAAAGTTGTGAGAATTGCTGCTTTTGATGCCGCATTCATATTTAATAGTGGAAATGCAAGTAGATTTGTAGTTATTGAGAAGTTAGAATGCACTCTAGGATTATATGAGACAGACTCTTACAACACTTCTTGCTTTCAGGTTTAGACCAAGTGGCCTGTTACGGCCTTATCCCATCTCCGCCTTGATCATTCTCTAGGTTTACAAGATAGGATTATCTCTGGGATTCTCCTATGATCCATTCTATTTAAGTGTTCCTTCCATTTAAACCTGTATTAATCCTTTTTCATGTATTGCGTATATATTGAATCTATTTCTAATTTCCTGATTTTTAATTTTTATCCAGTTTTGTATGTCCCAACACTGATCTTGGAAATCTCATTTCTTATGCCTGAATACGACTTTAATAATTTTTCCTTTAATGCCCAGCACTCTCAGCCATAGATCAAGAACAGTACTGCCATTACTTTATAAAACTTCATCTTAGCATTTATTTGAGCTGTTGTTAATGTTCTTTTGATTGTTCCACATATTCATTGATATCTGTTTCATTTATTTGAAATATCTTGGTCAAAATAATAAGCCATATCGCACCCTAGTTCGAGGCATTTATCTTCTAATATACTAATAATTTTTCCTCTTACATGATATTTACTTAGAATACCATAATTTTAATTTTAGAAATAGAGATTTTAAAGTTATATTCTTTTACAATATGATATAACAAGTAGGTAAACTGATTTTTTAAGCTTTTCCTCGGAATCTTGTATAATTACGAGGTCGTCTGCATATACTAAACGAATACGAACCCTGATGGCGCTTCCGCTTTTCATGTATTTAAGATATCGTGTAAATAAATTGTTAAAAAGAGTGGGTGATAATGTGCACCCTTGTTTTACACCTTGATTTATTGGTGTATTTTCACCCGAAAAATTGAGTTCAAAACACGTGCCACTATACACAAAAATTTATACATTTCATACCCTTCTGTTATTTCCCGTAAGTTTTTTCTGTCAGTTTTATCAAAGACTTTCTCCAAATCAGTAAATGCCATATGGTGGGTCATATCTCTTTTTTTTCGATCAAAAGCCTGATGGTAAATATAACACATGATCTGCCAATCCTAAATACACCTTCCTGCAGGATGATTCATATGAAGGTTTTTAAAGTTAGGAACAATATTTTTTTATTGCCACCTAAACTTTGTGCTTCCTTTTCTGAAAGTTTTATTTTTCAAAAAGTATGCACCATTTTCTCAGACATTATGAGACAGATTTTGATGAAGATTTGCACACTTATATATCTACATATAAGCTGTAAGGATTTGTTGTATTTCATAATTCATAGCAATGCACACACGAGAAATAAGTATCAATTTTGGAGTACTACACTTTAAAAATTGTACGAAATAAATCAAGCATCAAAAACAAAAATCATTACAACGAATTCTTTTACTGTTACTTTTAAAAATGTACATACCTTTTTTTTTAATTTTGAAAAATGTCTATCTAGCATTTTAAAAAATATGGTTTAATCTTATTGAAATTCACCCCATATACCTATGAATCATATGAGGAGTAAAACGTATCCAATTTTTATAAAGCTGTAGATAGGTTTTATATAATGTCCTGCATTTAATTGGCCTCTCCCCTTATGTCTGCAGAGACTAGCTTTAACTGTTTAAAGACTAGCATTATTAAGATAAAGCCTAAATAAATTAGATGGGAAAATATCTTTCTTGGGTAGGTATAAGCGATGCTAATGACTTGATAATAATTAGAGTTTCAGTACAAAATGTACTTTGGAGCTCGACAATCAGAAGGGATATATTTTCTAATAATAAATTTCCTTGGATGCTTAGAAGGTTACTTATGTCGTTTATGCGCTAGAGAGACATAGTTAGGCAGACCGTCGGAGCGTGACGCGGAAGGCGCTTTATAGTTTCCAGAAAATAGGAGGATGATGATGACGGGTGGTGCCGGCATCTGTCCCCGGTAATCCGGTTCATCACGCTGGATTAGGTGCAGAGAAATAACAAGGCGAAAACTAGCAGATTCCTATGCGTACAGATAGAATGGAATTATTTGCTTCCTTTCCTTTTCTGCTACACGTGAGGATGGGATGAAAAGATGCTGCCTCACAATCCGTTCTTTACGATCTGCCTTTTGGCGAATGCATACACCAAGTTAAAATATTGGCACTTTAGGCAGATAATAAATGACTACCAAAGATAAATGTAGTTTCATATCCGGTCAGGTGTGCTCTTGGGAAAATATGATAGCAGGAAAAATGTAGTGATGAATCAGTGGCAAACAAAGAGGTAAATAACATAGTCTTAGCTAACGAAACCTGTAAGATTAAACAGGATTAAATCGTTTCGGTCTCTGAGGTGCTAAAATTGTTGAAGTTGTTAACTTTTTACTGTTTTCATTTTGCGTCTCTCCTTTACGCGATAACCTTGTGAATTCCTTAGTAAAAGTAGCAACCTTCTTATAAAAGGTACATAATTGTTGATTATTATTTTTATTATTCTTCTTTATTATTAGTAGTAGTAGAGGTGGTGGTAGTGGTAGTAATGGTAGTTGTTGAAGAGTGGTAGTGGTGGCAGCAGTCGTGGTGACAGTAGTGGTGGCAATAGTAGTAGTAATAGTAGTGGTAGTAGTAGTAGTGGTAGTGGTAGTAGTGGCAGTAGTAGTGGTAGTAGTGGCAGTAGTAGTGGTAGTAGTAGTGGTAGTAGTGGTGGTAGTAGTGGTGGTAGTAGTGGTGGTAGTAGTGGTGGTAGTGGTGGTAGTAGTGGTGGTAGTGGTGGTAGTAGTGGTGGTAGTGGTGGTAGTAGTGGTGGTAGTAGTGGTGGTAGTGGTGGTAGTAGTGGTGGTAGTGGTGGTAGTAGTGGTGGTAGTGGTGGTAGTAGTGGTGGTAGTAGTGGTAGTAATGGTGGTAGTGGTGGTAGTAGTGGTGGTAGTGGTGGTAGTGGTGGTAGTAGTGGTAGTGGTGGTAGTGGTGGTAGTGGTGGTGGTAGTAGTGGTGGTAGTGGTGGTAGTAGTGGTGGTAGTGGTGGTAGTGGTGGTAGTAGTGGTGGTAGTAGTGGTAGTAATGGTGGTAGTAGTGGTGGTAGTGGTGGTAGTAGTGGTGGTAGTAGTGGTGATAGTGGTGGTAGTAGTGGTGGTAGTGGTGGTGGAAGTGGTGGTAGTAGTGGTAGTAGTGGTGGTAGTAGTGGTAGTAGTGGTAGTGGTGGTAGTAGTGGTGGTAGTACTGGTAGTAATGGTGGTAGTAGTGGTGGTAGTAGTGGTGGTAGTGGTGGTAGTAGTGGTGGTAGTAGTGGTGGTAGTAGTGGTGGTAGTGGTGGTAGTAGTGGTGGTAGTGGTGGTAGTAGTGGTGGCAGTGGTGGTGGCAGTAGTGGTGGTAGTGGTGGTAGTGGTGGTAGCAGTGGTGGTAGTAGTGGTAGTAATGGTGGTAGTAGTGGTGGTAGTGGTGGTAGTAGTGGTGGTAGTAGTGGTGATAGTGGTGGTAGTAGTGGTGGTAGTGGTGGTAGAAGTGGTGGTAGTAGTGGTAGTAGTGGTGGTAGTAGTGGTAGTAGTGGTAGTGGTGGTAGTAGTGGTGGTAGTAGTGGTAGTAATGGTGGTAGTAGTGGTGGTAGTAGTGGTGGTAGTGGTGGTAGTAGTGGTGGTAGTAGTGGTGGTAGTAGTGGTGGTAGTGGTGGTAGTAGTGGTGGTAGTGGTGGTAGTAGTGGTGGCAGTGGTGGTGGCAGTAGTGGTGGTAGTGGTGGTAGTGGTGGCAGTAGTGGCTGTAGTAGTGGTGGTAGTGGTGGTAGTAGTGGTGGTAGTAGTAGTAATAGTAAGCAGCACAGAGGTATGAAAATTAATTGACTCAAAAGAAAACGTTTTATTTATGTAGTATTTATTTATGACAACAAACTTACTGCTGGTATTTTTAAACACACAAGCCGTGTGTGGGCTGTGGCATTGAATTTTTCAGTTGCAATTCTCTCTCATTTTTTTTTTTTTTTTTTTTTTTTTTTTTTTTTTTTTTTTTTTAACTGTCCGAGTTTGCCTGTCTAAGATACTGAAGTTTTAATGCATCAAATGGTTATATAATTAGTAAGTAATCTATTCTTTTTTTATTTACATGATTATCCTCCCCTTAAGTAGGTCTTATACCCCCTAGGACTTACAAGGTAGTACCTAGAGTCAGACGTCTATCGGGTAGCACAGGAACCTATGAACCTCACATAGTGATACCTGAAAGCGGATGGTCAGCCCAGTACCAGCCATGAGAGTGAGGAAGAGGATGATATGAAGTGCAGGCGAAGTCGACGAATGGAAATGTGATGATGGAGCAACTGGTAGAATGAATAACGAGAGAGATCGGAGAAAACCGGTAATCACAAGACGTGTTTTTTCCTTACTGAAGCAATGAAAGGAATTTGGTTTTCGAGTTTGTCAAAAATGGAGTATAAATGATTATTTTCAGTAACACTTGCCCAAACTAATAATTTGAAAAGTCAAGGTCACGCCTTAAAGTAAAATACCATACATTTTCTATGGATGAGAACCTGCGGTTCTTTGCAGATTTTGGAGGCTGGTGGAAAAATGACGTTTCACAAAGAAAAGTTTCTAACGCAATGGCGTTGTTGGAGGAAAATAAGTATTTACTTCGAAACATAATTGATAAGCAATTTCATAAGGTTTTTATTTGACTTTAGACGTTTACACATTATTTTCAAACTCATAACTTAGCAATGATTTTTACCAATAAATGTACTTGAGTTTAATAGTTTTCTCAGCTCTGGTAGCTGACGAGGAAAAGTCCACTTGTTCCAAGCAGAAATCCTTGTTTGCAAGGTTAATTAGTTAGGATGCTCTATTTGTTAGACATTGAAACTGTGTTGGTATGATTTATATTTAAGGTTGTTTTAATGAATATACAATTTATGATTGATATATGGAAGAAATGTCATAATAGCAGAAGTCGGTGTCCTCAGAGATAATGATTTAACTTGGTAAGTAAAACGGTCAACATTTCAACACAGCAAAACTTACCTTGGGCAAAACCTTATCAACTTCTTAGTTGTAAATCACTTCATCCAATTAACCTTGTGAGCCGAAATAAATGAGCCGAGTATTTCTTGTAGATCACGCTAGCATGTTTTAAATATTACCATCAAATGAACTGTTTTTAAAACTTTAGTAATGAAGTAGCGAAGTTATTCCTAGGAATATTTTGGGTAGTTGGATTATTTCACTTTTGGTTGAACACTGAGTACACTTTGCTAGAAAACTCTACAACGGATTGCATCAAATTGCTAAAGAACTTTCATGGTGAAAGTATGAATACCCATCTGCATTTTTTTATTAATGAAGTCATTAATAAGTTCAACTTGTAGCTTAAGCTGATGATCAAACACCCACCCCCTCCGGCCCCTGCCCCAAAAGGAAGAAGCAAAGGTTTTCGCATGTTTTTCATTAGTTTTATTGCTTCGTCAAATAACTAGAGAATCGTACAATGTAGAAACGAAGTTATGTAAATTACTGACAACTGTAATGTTCATATCTTACAACGAATGAAAAGTTCAATTTATACTCCCCTAGTATCTTAGAATTTATGTAATTATGTGGCAATCAGAAAAGTGTTTTCCATGAATACATTCGTTTCAACGGATATATTACGTCACTGTTTCTAGGCAACATTTATGGCATTCATTTTATTATCGTGATAACTGTTTATAGAGCTGAAATTCCATAAACTTAAACCCTGGTTGTTGTAATAAAACACATCTTGCTTCCTGCGATTTCCATTTGGATTAACTCTAACAGGTATATAATTTTAGCAGTGGTTTGATTTAAGGTACTAAAGTAATGGAAGCTTATGGTTATCATACTTATTGTTTAATAAACGTATTAAATTTTAATAAAAGACCCATCGACTTTGTTCCGTCGAAGAACTTTCCAATCAAAAAGCGCAATATTTTAGAACAAACAATTCAAATTCTTGGTTTAATATCAATTATCATTATAACTTTTGTCTAATAGTAGTAACTAAGGATGTTTAGTATTTAAATAAACAAATTTAATTGGGAGAATGTAAATCAGTGATGTCCATAACAGGGGCATTAACTATGGGTCAGTTAGTTTGACATTCTCATTTGTTGTATACATCCCCTCATATAATATACATTTTTGCTGGCAAAAAGGAAAGCTTTACCTTATTATCCTCATTTTCAACTTCTAATTACCGTTCTCAGAAATAAATCCATTTCAGTATTACAAAAAATAACTATGTACTTCCATTGAAAGCTACTTTTCGGCGGCAACAGGTTTAATTAAAGGATCTTATAGCTAATATTGTGCTTAAGAATTAATGTTGAGACGGTTTCTTTTAAGCCCGCAAACGAAAATAAAATATATAGTGACCTCGGAAGCAGATCGTTTTATGTTTTGGTGAAATAAATAGCAACGCTTGGTTAAAGGCATGTAAGGTTTTTGAAATCTAAGATTAAGAAGAGAAATGTAAATTATAGTTTATCAAATGCAACTGTATTACAATAGCGTGTAACTAAATATAAAACAGGATAAAGAAGATAAAAATGTCGGGGATACACGAGGATTAAGTCTTGTTTCTTAGCTTTACCCTGACCAACGCCTGTAGAAATATTTCATTCAAATACGACTCGGTTAGAACCGGGCACAATAAGCAGAGATCTTGCTGTAGAAAGCTTCTTACCACATATTATAAACCTGCTAAATCATTTAGCCACAAAGAAACAGATAACTCATTTCATCTTGAGCAGCTCCACTTTCAGAATTTTGTTTACTTTCATATGCTGATTAAATTTGTGTTAGAACGTTGTGACGCTGTTCCAGTTTTCACTGTCAGTGTAATCTAATTAAAATTCCCTGTCACTTTATTTAGCCACGTCACTTTCTTACTGACATCGCGACGTAACGAAATATGCGCGATGGAGCCTCTTCTTTGGAGGTTCACTTGCTGGGGAGTTGAACACATGGTCTCGCTTAATTTCTCGCAGTAACACTCTCCTGCAAGTCACAGCAGACGTCACAAACTTGCTCGAGGACGGCATTTACGGTAGCACCACTGGCTCGCTTATTTACTCACTTATTCCCAAATACGCCCGCTTATGTAGCTCCTAGATGAGTTCCAGAATGCTCGAGAAGCGGGCAGAAAGGAATCTTCCAGAAGCTCTTGGTTGTCTGTTGTTCTGAGTGAGAGCGCTACCGCATTTACTTATCTCTGTCTACCTCTCCAACTACCCGGCGCTAATCTCCGGATAAGCTTTCAGCTCCATAACGCCGCTGCGTTATAATATTTAATTCTGAATTCAGGAATGCCACATTTCTATATTCCACCAGATCAAAGACAGTGTATAAGGAATTTATTTCCCATTGAAGAAAGATGTAACTGCAGCCAGAGTTGCACAAACTCAGCTCAAGAAGTAACAAATATGAAACCACCAACTATGCTAATGCTTATAGTTTTTTGTTGTTGAAATAGGAACTCAAACACTTGATTTTGTTTTCAGAAATACATTTTATTATTAACTCAATTAATACAATTATTTTAGCCAAGTTCAAATATATCTTAGGGTTATTTCAATAATGAACAGACACTATTTTTCCATAATTTTGATCCTTGAATGTTAACTTACACACACCCTCTGGAAGCAGCAGAGAAAATTATATGTATAAATCCATATGGATAGATATCTAAGCATTCCTTTATTTTACCAATGTAGGTCATGTCTTTTTAATTACACACATGGTATATGTATATGAATGTGGAAATATTAACCACAATAAAAATTAAATATTTATGGAAACTATAAGTACCTGCATTCCTTGTACAAGGTTTTTCCATAAGGTATGTAAGTATATAAATAGTCTTTTAAAGCTAAAATCAACCTTTTAGGTTATAATTTTAAGGTAAAAAAAAAAAAAAAAAAAAAAAAAAAAAAAAAAAAAAAAAAAAAAAAAAAAGGAAAATGAACAAAAAGGCGGGAAAAAAGAAGCAAAAGGCTTCGCTTTTCGGCCAAGGACCTTTACTTTTTACTACACGCTGAGAATATATCGGACTGACTTTCCTCCATGACACATTTTCTTTTCCTCAAAACTTGTAAAAAAATTTTCAGCCAGAGTATTGCATTTATCTTAATTTGAAAATGTGTTCCATTGATGCCGTTTTCATCTCAGGTCAATTTGGGCTTCGACTGTGAAATAATTGCTAAGCAGTAACGACGTTCACTTGTTTACATTTGCTATTTATTGCTGGTTCGCCCATACACACATTTTTACTTTCTCTACTGGTAAGTAGGGGAAGTGTTCCATTCCACCCAAAAATTCGATGTCGAGATTTCACCGGAAATATATCTTTTGAGACCCCCTGAATCCAAAAACAAAAGAAAGCATTTTTAGAAAAAGGTCGGTGTGTGTGTGTGTGTGTGTGTGTGTGTGTGTGTGTGTGTGTGTGTGTGTGTGTGTGTGTGTGTGTGTGTGTGTGTGTGTGTGTGTGTGTCAGTCTGTGTGTCTGTCAGTCTGTGGACAGCATAACTCACAAACGAAAAGTCGGTTAAAAACCAAAGTTGGCATTTAAGTTTAATGTCTTTCAAGAATGCGACATAGAGATTTTGAAGAAAATAGCCCCAACCTAAACTACCCTTTACATGGAAAATTTTTCGAAAATTTTGTTTTTCATGAAAATGGCTCTAACGATTTTGATTAAAGTGTCATATGTTTGAGATATTTTTATAAAAATTAAATTTATATCTTGAATTTTCTGGCTATAGCCCCTGTAGTCGTATTTACTCTGGACGACTTTTGCATAATTGGTAAGCCGTTAGAGATAGACCAAATTATAATGCACAAAAAATGTAGATCTTGCTAAAATACACAATTTATGTCTCAATAAATTTTCATGTAGGGTGAACCATTTCGGAGATATTCCATGTTATGTGTATGAGTTTCGGAGAACTTAGAACTTTCGTGAAATGGATCATCGTTGTTCAGTTTTTATATGTTAAGTGTGCAATGACAACAGAATCTCGAACATTTGACTATCGCACAAAGCCTACTGTATTCTTACGTTCCCCTAGCACCTACAAGGAAATAAGCAATAAGATAATTTGTACAAATGTTTATCTCAACTAACAAGAAAGAAGATATAGGAATAAGAGTTTGTAAGCATAGTTAGTACAAGAGTAGAGAAAGTCTACTATTTAACCTATTGCACATTCAAATACTAAACCACCTCCTATAGAATGGAGGGTGTTCATAGATTCCTGCAAGCTAAGCTTAAAAGCTATATTACTTCACAACAGCTACCGTCTTCCTTCTATTCCTGTTGGTCAAGTAATTTACACGAAAAAGACTTTCAGACATGTAAGCCCTTCTCAACTCAATCAAGTATGATAAACGATAAATCTGACGTGTTGCACTCACATGACTTTCTCTACTCTTGTACTAACCATTCTTACAAACTCTTATTCCTTATTCCTATATCTTCTTCGTGTTAGATGAGATAAATGTTTCATGAAATTGTCTTGTTGCTTATTTCCTTGTAGTGCAAAGGAAATATGGGAATACAGTAGGCTTTGAGCGATAGTCAAATCTTTTAAAGCTTTCAAATTTCGTGCTCTTTCTACGGTTAACATATAAAAAATGAGTAACGATGTTCCACTTGACAGAACGTATAAGTTCTCCAAAACTCACACAGAATATCCCCGGATATATATATAAATTGTGTGTTTTAGCAAGATCTACATTTTTTGTATAGTAAGATTTGATCTATCTCTTATGGTTTACTAGTTATGTAAAAGTCATCCGGAGTAAATAGGACTTCATGGGCTATAAACAGAAAATTCAAGATGTACATTTTATTTCTCATAAAAAATGTCTCAAACATATGCCATTTTAATCAAAATTGTTTGAGCAATTTTCAAGAAAATCAAAATTTTCGAAAAACTTTTCCATGTAAAGGATAGTTTAGCGTGGAGCAATTTTCTTCGAAATCTTCATGTCGCATTCTTGATAGATATTAAGCTTTAATACCAACTTTGATTTTTACCGATTTTTCGTTTCTGAGTTATGATGTTCAGAGACACACACGAACCTTTTTCAATAAACACCTTTTTTGGATTCTGGGGGCCTCAAAACATATATTTCCGGTGAAATCTCGACATCGAACTTTTGGGTGGAATACAATACTTCTCTACTACTATACGCAATAAAGAGAGTAAAAGTGCATCAGCGATATATCAGTGTCATTGGAATGAAGGAATGATTGCAGATTATTGCTGGCCTCTATATGAGGAAGCTCCGGAACTCACAAGACGGAAACCAAAAGAGGAGCTTACGAAGGCACCATTTCTTCAGACCCAACCACGTGCCAAGAGTTCTTCCATTAATTTAGAACTCTTGCAATGTAATGCTTATTAAAAGAATTAAACCGGACTTTCAATGTTGTTTAAATGTATCGTTTTCTCTTAACCTGCTAAAATAGTATATTTCCACCTGTTGTGTATCAGAGAAACTGGAGCTAATACATTTTTTTCTTTCATATTCGTTTTCATTCGACCCAAAATTAGTATGACTTAATTTCATGAAGTGAAGGAAACTTTTTTTTTTTGACAGTGTATTCAGTTGTTTCTCGAGTTGCATGAATTGCATGCTGGCTTTTAAGCCAGCATACAGCGTCCAGTTCTTAAACATTTTACTATCTTACTCCCTTTGCATTTGTAACCAAATATATAAGTTTTATTTCAATTAAAATGAAGCAGGCAAGTATATTAACTTTCGGGAGAATAACGTGTATACGCACTAATAAACGATACAGGGTAGAGGAGGTCATGTGAATTTATCGCATCAGAACTTTTTCTACTCCTCTGAGTGACATATTTACGATAGTATTCGCACACAAAGGTCCAGGACCATCCTGGTATAACGAAAGCACCAAAGTCCTGTGTTGCCATAGCAAATCGGAGCGACCCTTACCACACATATAGATTTTCTCTGAGGCTCTTTTTTCTATTCTTTTTGTGTCCACTTATCTTACTCTCAAAAATTATATCAGTTATCGCACATCTGCCCTCACGGAAAACGAAAATTCATATATTATGTCGAGGACGGACGAGCAAAAAGAAAGAAAGGTAGAACATAAATATTGCGTGCCATGTGTGCTCTGCTTTTTGGCACGTTCGAGAAAAGAGAGGTAATGGAACCCGGATTGCTATTGTTACTCTAATCCTGTCATCGTAATCCCATACATAACAGTCCAGACTCGTCTGTCCACTTTGCGTGGGAAACTGACCGCTCGCTATACTTACCTGTGAAATTCGACACCCATCTGTGTCGCTATAGAATAAATCTTTATTTTGCTCGGAATCCTGTCATCTCTTTTTTTCCTTTATTCTTCCTTTTTTGTAAGAAAGCGACAAGTTTAAGAAAAGGGAGGAAAAAGTTGCATGCGAGATCCGCACAGTAACTACCCAAGTCCAGTGTTGGTGACCATGACAGTTTTAGTGAACACATTTCGGGTTAGAAATTTGTTGTTATTTGTGCTAGAGCTAGGTCTGGTAAAAGTTTAGAAAGATTATACATATATTGGCAACGAGACTGGAAAAAGTTTATTTAAAGTATTTATTGAATCTCCAAAACCTCTTTTTGTGAGACCATTCAGCCTGTTCCGGCTCCAGTACTGTTCCTTCCACCTTTTCCTCGGTCGTCCTATGTTCCTTTGTCCTTGTGGTTGATAGTTACTTGCTATTTTTGGGATTTCTATTTTCTTTCATTCTAAGCGGCCTCCAATTGGTTATGTTTCCTATTATTGTTTTGTTTAACTCTTCTACTTTTAATTGTTGTTGTAGTTGACAGTCTTGTTTTTTGTCTAGTCTTGTATTATGTCCAGCTGTTTCTGAGCCGTACGTTAAAATTAGGATACTCTTTGTTTTATATAGTTATATTATGGAAACTTTCCTTGCTTTATTATTTAAGGTTATTTTTATTTTACCTGTTATGTAGCTGAATTTACTTAGCTCTTTTCTTTTCAATATCTATTTGCGTTCTCTATGTTATTTCACATACGAGAAAATTAAATTTTGAGGATTGTTTCTCCGAAACTTATACCTTATTTTGCCAGAAGGGCATGTTAGGCTGTGAACTTACAGCTTGTCTAAAACGTCGTGACACTTCATTTGCGCAAATGAGGTGAAATGCGGAGAGGTGGTGAGAGCGGTGGGGGAGCAAGAGACTAGAAGGCTATCAGAACTTGAAGGCAGTAACGTATACAACGCATGAACTTGTCACTTTCACCGCAGCTGGAAGACTAACAATTGGTTATGAATGTGTGTAATAATTTGTATAAAGAATTTGTAATGAACTGCTTCTTAAATATTGTTTTATATATGGATATACACCGCTGTGCGGTGTGTTTCCACTGCACACGGAAACACGATAACGCAGCTGCTTGTACAAGGTGATACGGTTGACTTGTTTTTCTCTGCTCTGAAAGTGCAGTATTGAGCTGAGTTATTACTAGTGCGCTTTATTATTTTGTCTTGTACTTAGTCACAAGTGTATTATGGCTCAGAGTTTGTTTTGTACTGCACTGCATGGACAACGACGATGACCAGCTTTAGCAGCTTCTTTAATAACATTGGTAAGTAAAGTCCTTAAAAGTAGTTCTAAAAGTATTATATGGTTTCATCCGTGCTATTCTATTACAGCGGCAGTCGGCAACGAGCGCCGAGGACGCGTACAGGCAAAACGCGGTGCAACCGGTTCGGGGTCTTTCGGATCTCCCGTTACTATCAATCGTTCAAAAGGTATTTTCAGGTGAAGCCTTTTTCTTTCAAATATCGGACAATCAAATAAAACATACTTTATAGTTTGTATGTATTCTTTACATTTACAATATTAATCACTATTACCATAGCGGATCTCTTCTATCCGCTATACTATTACTATAAAATATCATAAAATAGGTTCCAAATTTTCCATGCCGTGTCATAAATTGAGTTGAAATTTGCTTTGAAATGGCCTGTAGAGTAATGTAGGAAAGAAGAGTTCTTTAGTTGGCATTTCTTGTTCAAAGTTCATTCCAATAATCAAAGTTATTCGTCAGCATTTTATTTTTAATGTATGACACTTTGTATACAGTAGAGCCAGTAATTGTTCGTGCACTGTATTTGTGTTCAACAAATAATTGCAGAGCTTCTTTTATAGCAGATAATTCGGCTTAACAACACATAGAAGAAATTATTATTTTAATATATTTAAATAAGTTCAATTTATAAGTCACTCACAATGAAGAAATCTTCAGAGGACATTCCCATTAAGTTCAAGATATAATCTCATATGGCATAAAAATATATTAAACATGCATTTTAATCAAAATCGTTATATGCATTTTTCATAAAATACTCTATATAAAAGGCAGGGGAATCTGTGTCCATCTTCGGAAGATGCTCAACTTAAATACCAAGTTAGGTATGTAACCGACTTTTCGTTTGAGTTATGCTCTTCACAGACACACACATACACACAACCCACAGAGAGAAGCACACAAACATTTTTTTCTAAAAATAGTTCTTTTTCAGATTCAAGATATGTATTTTCTGTGAAATCTCAGTATTGAAGTTTTGGGTGGAATACTATAGTTCCCCTACTTACTATTTGTAGTAGAGAAAGCAAAAGTTACTCAAACACATTTAGTAGCTTCTCTGTTCCTAAGTGGTCATTCAAGAAGCGAAGCGCGGCGCTCTAAAAACTGCCCGTGGACCCGAACCGTCTCCCAGAGAAACACTATGCCCGAAGTGAGAAAACAAGTACAGTAAACAAGTAAGACACCCTTTATCTATACGCTATACGAATTCTTATGTACTGAAACAAAACAGCACAACTTTTGTTGTTGTTAACGTCCTCTGACGCAGTGCCATATCGGACGGTGAATGAATGAATGAATGAATGAATGAATGAATGAATGAATGAATGAATGAATGAATGAATGAATGAATGGGTGAAATGATGCTCAAATGAGCCCGAGGTCCCAAGAGCTTTAAGTTACCAGACATTCGTCTTCTCAGAATAAGGTAAAAAACCATTTCCACATAACTCACTCTAAACGAGATTCGAACTCGCGGCCTCTTGGACATGAGGCAGACACGCTACCACCTTGCTACAGAGGCGGGCTACAGTACAACCTTTTACATGTTACAGAGCCCAAATAGGTGTTTAATTAAGACAAGCTTTTATAATGCAAGGTCAGAGTCTAGTTTGACCTGCTTATAACGATTAATATAAAGAACAATTTCTGGCATGAGCAACAGGGTATATTTTAGAAAGTGTTGATGAAGTGGTAATGAACAGAGATAACAGTGTGAAATATAGGTATTTTCCAGATAGTTTTAATTAAGTCCGTCACTTCATCTTATAACTTAATGAATGTTCACAGATGGATGGATACCACAATTTAACATTATTTGTTAAGAATTTAATGTAATGTCATGTAGCTATTTAATGCATTTACGTTATTACTTATTGTAAAAATTATATGAATGTACAAAGATTGCACAATATAACGTTTTATGGAGGGACCCTATATAATTTTAGAAAGTCGCTATTTTTTATCAATTTGCATAATATTTTCATAGTTTATTAGAATGGTCAAAATTAAGATATATACTGAATTATAAGCCATTCAGATATATAGTTTTAATTATTTTAATAATTTATTAAAATAAATCCAGTTATATTTAAAAAGTCATTTGCATCAAAATGTTTCGTGGTGGACGAACCGGTACCGGGGCGGGTTTCCTCCGGGTTCTCCGGTTTCCATCATTACTTCATTCCATCGGTGCTCCATCTTCATTCCATGTATCATTAGTGTCACCGCCTGCGGTGCCGTAGAATTAAAAGCGGGCATTAAACACTACAAAAAATAAAAATGTTTAAAATAATTTCTCTGAAACGTTTTAACACATGCATTATTAATACGTAAACAAAAATCACCGTGGGCAAAATAATATACATCTTACTATTTTAAACAATTAATGTTTTTCAGTCTTTTATAGTTAGATACAAATATTTTTATGTTAATCAAGATTTTTGTTCTCATAGATTTAAAAGAGATCTAAGTTAAAATGTCACGCATGCAACATTTTAAATGAAAAAAAAAAAAAAAAAAAAAAAAAAAAAACGAAATACATACGAATCTGAAGAAAAAAAAGCATTTTTAGAAAAAGGTGTGTGTGTGTGTGATTGTGTGTGTGTGTGTTTGTGTGTGTGTGTGTGTGTGTGTGTGTGTGTGTGTGTGTCAGCCTGTGGACAGCATATCCCAAAAACGAGATGTCGGTTAAAATCCAAGTAGGTATTTAAGCTTAATGTGTTTCAAGAATGCGACACGAATATTTTGAAGAAAATTGCTCCACCCTAAACTACCCTTTATATGGAAAATTTTTCGAACATTTTGATATTCTTGAAAATGGCTCGAACGATTTTGATTACAATATGTGTTAGAGATATTTTTATGGCAAATGAAATGTATATCTTGAATTTTCTGGCTGTAGCCCATGTAATCCTATTTACTCTGGATGCCTTTTGAATAACTGGCAAACCCTAAGAGACAGACCAAATTTTACTGTACACATAAAAAAGGTAGATCTTGCTAAAACACAATTTATGTCTAAATCGTTTTTTTTTTTTTTTTTTTTTTTTTTTTTTTTTTTTTTTTTTTTTTTTTTTTTTGCAGAGTGAAACATTTCGCGGATATTCCTCGTTATTTGTGTGAGTTTTGGAGAAGTTACTGCTGTCAAATGGGACATCGTTATTCATTTGTATATATTAACCGTATGAATGGAATTTGGGAGCTTTAAAAGATTTAACTATCGCTTAAAGCCTACTGTATTCCCATATTATACTATATAAGCAATAAGAGAACTTCTGCAAGTGTTATTTGTTAACTAACACGGAGAAGATATGGGATAAGAGGGTAAGAGTGTGCAAGGGTAGAGAAAGTCATGTGAGTGCAACACATCAGATTTTTTGTTAAAAAATCGTTAATACCCTAAGCTATGGAAAATCTCTAGGACATAATTTTGGCTAAAATTAATCTTAACTATGAAAGAATGGCACAGTTATAGAAGAAGGCACCAGTGGCCATGCTGATAAGGCATCTCTCACACCTACACCCTGTTTTAACCGTGAACAATGAGAACCCCTACAAAACCCAAACTGACATCTGTGCCCGGGCGTGAACTACAGGTTTTGCAGCTAATTTCAGAGCGAAGGCCTTGGGCAGTAGTGGGTGTGCTCTTCTAGATAACAATAGTCATAAACATTTCCAAAGTGTAGTAAATATCGCAGCTTTGCGACCCTCTCTACTTATCTGTTAATGACTTTCCACTTCCTATCTGCTGTTCTCATTCCATGCATTGTGCCATTAACGAGAAAACTGCTGCTTTTAACGATCGCCCTGCCCTGGTTTAACGACCGCAGCGTTTCAAAACTAGATTTGGTTATAGGTCGCAAAAAGTGTATACTATCAGTTTGCTGATGGGGGGATTCACTCATTTCGAGACTACAGTCGAGTGCACGTGTTGATCTTTTGGTTTCTAATAGTGTTTTTCTTTACTTAATGTTAGTAAAAACTCATAAGTACATACAACTCATATGGTTTTGATTTGAATTCAAGTCTGACACGTATGAATATAGATCAGGCCTAGGTGAGAGGTGAAAGGGGAGGAGCAGGAGAGCATTTTACATAAGTGGCAGACAGCAGTGTTCTGCTATCTGGAGGGGAAAGGAGAGACAGTAACACAGGACAGCTCACGATGATGTCATAAACAGATTTACTATCTACATTAACTGCTATGTTGAGAATGCCGCTCTAAGGTACATGTTTGACATCAATAGCTCCGGCATTTTTAGAGATATTAGGAACGTTCACGCTGGCTCGGGCACCCGGTCCTGGTCCACATCCCGCATAGCGCTCCCTTGCTATCCCTTTTCTTCTTTTTCTTTTCTAACCTTCGTTTTTCGTTGCTCTTCCATTTAACGAGACTCGAACCAGGGATGTATACACAAAAGATCCAATTGCGAGATCGAGATACAGGTGTCCCCTACGTATACCTAATCTCATGCCAAGTAATGATGAATATGAGACTGCTAGCAACTGATGTGCGCTATAATCTACAGCGGTTCGGTGGTGTTAAAAATCGCTGTTTATGCCTTGTTGACAACGAAAGGAAATACCGGAGTCGAAACCATTTCCATGTAAACATGCTATAGGTCACTCTACATGTGTTCGCTTCATGGACTCATTGCTGACGACGGTGTTTTGTTGAGCTTAGAATATAAACAATATAATAGTTATTCATGCAGCTAGTGTATTATCAAAAAAAAAAAAAAAAAAAAAAAAAAAAAAAAAAAAAAAAAAAAAAAACAATGATAGGTACAGAGGACCCTTTCCCGATTTACCTATTTTGGATTTGTTAAACCTTAAAATGTGTGTTATAGTAACCTTTTATTTTACAATTTGGGTGTCGAATGTAATGTTTATCTTAGTAGAGAAACTAAAACTGCTAGCCTATTGGACTTCAAAGAGAATTATAAAGTATTATAAATTCATTTTGCGTTTTTGGGTACCTGTCTTCTGGTAAAAGAGCACATTATTCTTGTGCTAATAACAAAACTTAAACGTACTTCAGATTTGAATTGTTTCACACTCTTCTTGTCAGAATAAAACACACTAAGTTTCAAAGCTCAACTTGACGAGTCAGCCACTTACATTTTCTGCCCATCTGCAAGCTTTACCAGCAAGGGATGCAATAATTTTCTAGGGATAGGTCACTTGTTTTGCAGTAGAAGCAGCAATTTTGTTCCTCCTCTTATTTTACAAAGGCTCAAATTACCACTTAGGCCTCTGGCGAGTTATGGAAGAGGGTCCTACCGCGGTCTCAGGTCCTTGTGATTATTTGAGGACCAAGGAGTGAAAACTTTATGACACCGACCGTGGGCGGAGACGCAACAATTTTATATCGACGTGCCAGGTGTAGCCCCCTTAAAAGTTATTTCTTTAAAGCCATTGTATTCGAGGCAACCAAGGACAGTAAAATACATTCTTCTTAGGACCTCACCGTCTTGTGTGCTTTATAGTCACGCTCGCAATCAAACAACCGCCGTCATAAATATTACTATTACAGTTCTTCAGCTCTATGCTCGTCTCCCTCCACACAACAATGACTGCACTAATCAAGACATTAAAAGAGAAGAATGTGAGGTGTTCTATTCCAATAACTTTCTCTACTAACGCCTCTAAAGCTATTTATACAAAACCCTATTCCTATGTCTACTTCCTACTAATATACATACAAGTATATTCCTTTCATTACATAATTCATTATATTATAAGAAGGAATAAGATAAAATGATCGAACTTTTAGGCTTTGAAAAAAATTTTCTTTGTATGACTACGAGAAAATAACATACAACGTCTTACCACTTTATAAAAGTTCAACTGTTTGAGCATTCAAAGATATTTCGCAAACAGTTAACACCACAGTTAACAGTTTTATTTGCCAGTTGTGTGCTTCAACGATATCTACAGTTTTTCTAACCCCTGCTTTTACCAGTGATACAAAAGAATGAACAGGACTTCGCAGATTATTCCCAGATAATTCAAGATCACTTTTTATTTGTTGTGGAAACATCTAAAAACATGTGTTGTAATTAAAATTGTTAGCAGAATGTTTGCGAGACTGAAAATTAATAAAAAGTTCCCATGTAAGGGTCCTTTGGATAAGACGTTTTTTCTGGAAAATTGTTGAGCTTAAATGCCGAATGGAGTTTAGCTGACTTTTTGATTTTGAAATATGCTGTTCACAGACGTCAACATATGCGCAGACACAAACATATACGGACACAAACACACACAGAAACCGTTACTACAGGTGCCTTTTTTAGACTCAGGGAGTCTTAAACATGTATATTTTTCCTCTGTACTTAGAAAAGGGAAATTAAAACTCATGCATGATATTCACAGAGCTCCTTTACTCTTTACAAATTCAAGATACGCTGTTTATAGTATTCGTATTATAAAAAGCTTGTTCTTTTATTCCCATTATGATTATCAACACCGATCTATCGAGAGTTTTGATTTTACCAATAAATCTAAGATTGGAACTCAAGAAAATTCGAGCAACACTCGAGAGGAATTTAACTGGCTTTATCATGATTAGAAAAAACTGTATTATAAATACACAAATATAATAAGGCATTAATGACATTGAAATACTAAACAATTTTTAATTCCCTGTGTGATGCCTGATATTCAGTAAATACATTTCATAAGTGTAAGTTATGCCTCAATATTTTGGCTATTCTCGTTAATATTGTAAGTCTGCACCATTTTGTCTCGATGACGAAACAATGCATATAGTTCCTATACGACAAACATTAATTAAGATCGTGCATGTTATGCCGGGAGTGCTATGCCGCCCTTCACCCCATTACGAAACGGGATCACAGATATGAGCTAGTTTTATGTTGGCATGAATAGCTTTCGGTGTCCGTGGCAAAGAACCCTAGGTTACCACCTGCCTAAGTTACACTTCGCTACACCTACGCATCTCCATATTATGAGCAAACCGTTGTCCATTATTCTACTTTAGGCACAAACATAAGCTGATTGATTCACCTATTTTAGGGAGGTGTACATTTCTTCAGTGGACAATAAATACATCAATAGGGGCAATATAGGTGCTAACGACCACGTGGTTCACATCAACGAAAGCAAGGCTAGTCAAAGTCGGCATATGTGCAGTAAATGCACATGGATTTGACTTTATTCCCTTCATTTCAAATGAATTTAATTATTTCATGCTGTTTAGACAGTATTCCTACAACATAAAAAAATCAGAAACATAACATGAGATATCTCCATGTGCGCACGCACACACATACACACACACATACTCACACACACACACACGCACACACACACAAGATGTATTTGACATTTCTTGTGTATTTTAATAAGCTTTATAACTTTTGTGTAGTAAAATTGTTGCCTATCTCTTACGGTTTACCACTTATGCAAAAGTCACCCAGAGAACTTCAGGACAATCCCAGCAAATTTAAGATATGCATTTCATTTGATGTAAAATATCTTAAATGTGTGGCACTCTAATGAAACTCGTTAGAGCTATTTCTGAGGAGACAACATTTTTCGAAAACGTCCCGTATAAAGAGTAGTCTGGTGTGGAGGATCTTGAAAATCGTTGTGTCTTATCCTTGGACGATGCTGAATTTAAATAGCAAGTTTGGGTTTTCGTTTTTGAGTTATACTGCTCACAAACTGACACACACAAACACGACCCGTGGACACACACGCACGGACTTTTCTTAAAATACTTCTTTTTGGGGTTCAGGGACTCCCAAAACATGTATTCCCGGTAAAATCTCGATATCAAATTTCTTAGGTGGAGTATAATATTTCCCTTACTATAACTATATGAAAGTAAACTTTCAGTACACTTCAGTGCTTCGAATTATGGGAAGCATTGTTGGATACTTCATATATCATTCTTGAAGGTCTAAAGCTAAATATTCCGATCTTTAATTAAGTGTACCTTTTGAAGTCATGGCTATGATAATTATACGGAAATGATTTAGAGCGACGGATCCTAATCTTGTTACATTTATAGATAATTGAGGTGAATCACGGGTCAATAGTTCCAACCGTGCAGCGCTCTCCTATGAAAGAGAAATCCAAATGCAGATGCACAGTATTTCCTATAAAATCGTGATTAACGGGGAAATATTCCAAGACACGTTTTGATATTAGGGTAACGTTACCAGTAATGTACATCGCTTGCGCCAAATGAATCTTCTTTAAGGAGGATTGTAGAGCTTAGTAACTATGTGTGGCAAGATTGTACCTACTCCATCTAAACATTCTATACCAAGATTTCACCGGAAATTCTTGTTTTGAGACTCCCTGAATAAAAAAGAACAAGACGAAAAAGAAAAATATGTGTGACTAGTATTTGTCTGGTGCCTTTACATGAGGCTCTATGTCAGTGTGTGTGTGTGTGTGTGTGTGTGTGTGTGTGTGTGTGTGTGTGTGTGTGTGTGTGTGTGTGTCAAACTCAAAAAAGGAAAGGCTCAACATCCTCCAAGGATGTGACGCGAATACTTTCAAGAAAACCCCTCCTCCACACTGATTACCCTTTACAAAATCCCTCCTCCACACTGATTACCCTTTACATGGAATATCTTTCGAAAAGTTTGATTTCTTTCTTTCTTTTTTTTTTTTTTTTTTTTTTTTTTTTTTTTTAATTGCTCTAAGGACTAAAATATCATATGGCAAATATAATGAATATTTGAACTTTTTAGGGATTCCTCAGAAGTTGTCTTTATTCTGAATGAGGTTTGTATAGTTGGTAAGTCGTAAGAGATTGAAAAAAAAAAATCGCTGTATAAAATAATGTAGAATCGCTAAAACACAGTTTATATTAAGTACGTTTTTGGCAGTGAACCATTTTCGAGATATTCCTTATTGCTTGTTTAAATTCTCTAATTCTTGCTATTTTCTCAAATGGAAGTAGTTATTCGTATTTTTATACCCTGAGAGCATGCGAATAAAATGGGATTTTAAAGTATTCACGTAGTGACCAGTGGTACCCTTAAGAGATCGAGTATTGCTTAAGCCTGCTGTATTCCCTTATTCCCTTTGTACCTACAAGGAAATAAAATCATAAAAGCATTTCTGTAAGCATTTATCTCGATTAATACGAATTAGATAGGGCAAAAAGCGTTTTTAAGAACAGTAAGTACAAGAGTAAGTACAGAAAGTCATGCGACTGCACACATATTTTTTAAAGAAGTATAGGTATATACTGTATAAATATAATTCAAGCGAATTATTAACACTTTTTATTAACATATATCTATTCGTAAATAATGGATGGTTTTAACGCAATATTTGGTAACTTATTCAAAATGGGATGGAAAATTAAACAAATTAAACCACAAAAAGGAAGAAGAAGAATAAGAATTATCTTCTCTTCTACTATAGTTTGTTTTCATGTAGATTCTTTCTTCCAACAAAAATATAAGTTTGTCTCATAAGTTCGTTTCTCGTTACGTTTCAATCACTAAGAACACCTGGGAACACAACTCACTCGCAGCACAGCTACGATCAAGTAGTTGCCAAACTTTCTGTTTTAGGCAGAAATTCCCAGCTCGAAATTGACTAAACCACTTTAGACATGCTCTATTCGTTACCGTATCTTCTTCGCAGACAGTACAAATTTCCTGCCGGCATTGTGAGCCGGTTTTGTCCTTACGATAATCAAACAGCATAAGATGTTGAAAATGTTCCTTTTTGTTCTCCATAGCTTGTAAACACGAGTTTACGCTGTTCCATCCAACTTAGGGGTGATTAGGCAACTATGATAATTTGAGTTTTCAGGCACTATAGATGGAACTTGAGAGCAAAACGAACGAACTTATGAGACAACCTTATATATTCTCTATAGATGCCTCTGTAAAACATTTCTTAATCCACTTTGCTTACAGAAAGTTCACGATAGAAAGAGACTGCAGAAAAGTTTCATTGCATACTTCATTATAGATACAAGGAGAATACAGAACACCGAAGTGGCAGTAAAATTGTTATAGGCAAGTCACTGTATGTTGACCTAAAGTTTCATTACATTCTTCAGACTAATGACGTCGCGAGAAACAACTGAATGATAGTACTTAAGAAAATGACAAAATATGGATAAATGTAAACCATTATCAACGGATGATGCGGAAATGACTGAGGCCACAAAATTTATCACCACCACCGCCACCGCCACCACCACCACCACCTCCACCACCACCGCCACCGCCGCCGCCGCCGTCACCGCCACCGCCACCGCCACCGACGCCGCCGCCGCCACCACCACTACCAGCATCATCATCATTATTATCTACACGGATTAGGCATTTGGCTTTTTCCAACTTCAGGTATTTATGCTGGTTTTACAAAAAATACAGTAAAATGTACATAAAATAACATATTAACAAAGTTAAGCCCAAAGTTAATCGGGTATCCAAACTATTGAAACTGTTCCCCGTCCTCGGTCTCTTCTGCCTCTGGGGTGGAATTCCAGCATTCCGTGTGATAGAAAGCAGTAACTCCCCTTTGGGGACCTGCTTCAGGTTCCCGGGTTCGATCCCAGGGACCCGCATGTGGTATTCGTGGTGGACGAAGCGGCGTCAGGGCGGGTTTTCTCCGGGTACTCCGGTTTCCCCCGCCATCTCAATCCACCGGTGCTCCATCTTCATTCCATGTATCATCAGTGTCGCCGCCTGCGGTGCCGTAGTAGTAAAAGCGGGCGTTAAACACTACAAACAAACAAACTGCTTCAGGTTGCTGAGCGACCTTGCCCATGCGAGCTCGAGGCTCTTTGTGACCCGGAAAGTAGCCACCAGTTTACACTCCCTTGCTCAGAGTAGGGTGAAAACTGACGCTCGACAATGGCATAACTGTTTTATAGCAACAATATGACAATGCAAGCGGATGAAGCAGGGGTTAGTATGAGGGAGGTTGGATTAGAAACATTCAGATGGCAGCCCCATCACTAATCTACCTAGCTACGCACCGGTTCTGCGCACAAGGAAAATTTATAAGGCTCAGGCGCTTCAAGTACTTAAAACTCGGAATGCTTATTTAAAACATAAAGTTTATTTAAAATAAACTGTGTTTTAAATAGACCCACATTGTTTTCGTGTTGTCTATTTAGCTCCTATGGTTTACCAATTGTCCATAATTGCACAAAATTCCTTCCGAATGGAAAGATCTTTACAGTCTTTAAATTCAAAATGTTATTATATTTATCATGTCAATGTCTTAAGTATATGGTACTTCAAAAAATACGGCAATGTATATTTGCAGTATGAGGAAGAAGTTTGAAAATACAAGGCGAAATCGATATTTTTACTCCCGAATTTCTGCAAACGACTTAGCGCTTGTATCGCATGCTATTCTTTTTTCAGGATACTGGCTGATAGAAACACGTGATAGAAGCTGTTCAAAAGGTCGACCAAGTGTTGACCAATCCAGTAAACAACTGAGGCAAATCAGCTGCTTGTGCCGAAAGACTTCCATTTGAATGCTACTTGAATTAAATCGGAATAAATATAAAAATAATAAATGGCACTAAAGATGGTGCTTAGGCACAACAACAATTTGATGAATCCCATTTCTGACACCACTGTGACAAAATGACAAAGATCTAGGTCAGTTTATTTTATATCACTTAACTGTCTTCTAAATTTGCACTCAAATATACAATTTTTTCTCGTCGTTAACACAGACTACAGTCTTTCGTGATATCACAACTCTCAGTTGTTTACTTCTCGTAACCTTGATCCAGCCCTTCAGTGTCTTGCTTCACCTTCTGTGTCTCTCATACACTAACTCCGATACAATCCCTCGACGCTCGTTAAATGTTCTTTACTTCGACTCGACGTACCACACACACAGATGTCTCACACTGACTGACACTGACTGTAACTACCTAACCCTCTTGCGTTTCATCGCCTCCATATACAGCGAGAATAACCTCACACGGACCTTTCGTGAACTTCTTCAAGCGCCGGCGATGAGATAGCTAGATCTTTCTCGAAGTCTCTGGAGAAAACCCTCTTTGGTTCTGCCAATCGATTGTTAGTCATGTATGCATAACAGTCGCGCGAGGCAGCCTGACCTTATGCGCCTTTGCTCACCACCTTGACATGTAGTGCCAAATAGCTTAACCCCGAGAGCCCTTTGTTTTGCCCCGCGGCCGGCGTCACAGTAAGATTTACATGGTAAAATTAAATTATCAAATATGATTATATTGATGTCCGATACAACAACTATACATATAAATAATTGGAAGATTAGTTCAACTTTATTAAAATCTGCTGTAAAAATGTAAAACGCACGGATTTTAACTTTCCGCGCATGGTAAGTGGGAAGTTGAAAATAAAACACATCGAAAATGTTTAAAGGGAGAGATTTGAGCTGTAGTGCAAATAAAAATAATATTTAGAATTCAAGCTTTCTGATGGCCATTCTGGTGAAATTTTATTTAGAGAGAGTGAGTGAATTAGAGATAAAGTATGTGCCTGAAGTATAACTTCGACTAAAGATATTGTTAATTCAATTACGTATATGAAAGAAAAGTAGACGTGCGTTGGTACCTTTACCCTACTGGCTTTGTTCAGAAGCAATTCTATTCTTTCCCCACCTATCTACCAGACGCTGGTCCAACCCGTGGCTGCCGCCTAATTGCAGAGCACGGCTGGTAAGGTTCGTGCGTTACTCGCGCATTGAAATCCCCTCCCTGTAAAGGCTATCTCTACGCATCAAGTAGGTAGACCACTACCAAACGAACCTTCAGCCTCAGGTGTGGCGTGACATTGAAAGTTGTCCAGCCCTTGCGCTACCTCTTAGTCCTTGCTTTATACTCTATTGTCTCTGCTCCCAAATCAAACTTGACTATATCGAAACCTGTAAAAATAAATCGCCAATCAGACCTGTGTCAAAGGTTTTATCTTCCGCATACCCCTGTTAAGGTGCAACCCACCATTAAACTTCTAGACTTAAAACCTCGGAGTCTCAGATATATGCCCTAAAGCGCCCTCTAATTAAGCACAATTCCATGAAGGGTGTAAACATAGGAAACATGAAAAAGATGCAGTGGTCTACGATTAGGCCATTTACGCGTCAGAATAAAGGGAAAACATCACAAGAGGGCATGAAAAAGCGCTATTAACGACTCCCTCCTTTTTCTCTCTCAGTTTAAAGGCAATAAAGGGCTTTAGTGTGGAGTTAGAAGAATGATTTACGTCGGTACATGTATGTTTATGTACAGCTTTGTCGAAAGGAAGACAACCTTGATTCGTATTTGGAATTACTTTGGAACTCTTATGGGAGTTATTAGAGCTTGGTGCAAGAAGGAGGTAACCTCAGAATTCAAAACTTGGTGTGTTTTATGTGATTGTGGTTGCAAGATATCGCAATGCTCCTTATAAGGAGAAGGACCTTATTACAGAACTTATACCAACGGCCAACGGGGGGAGGGGGTGTGGCAGTTACTTTATGACCACCACAGGTAACAAAGTGAGCAATTTTTAACACAAATTCATTTTAAAATTGGGTATTATATCTTGTTATACTTATAAAGGTAATGTTTGACATTGTTTAACCATTCTTATTTATTATTTTTTTTTTATTTTTTAATTTTTTATTATTATTATTATTATTTTTTTTAACTTGAATATGCCAACCTTATTACAAAACTTATACTACTAACGGGAAGCGGAGTACTTTGTTTTAAAATAGGGTACTATATCTTGTCATGTTTATAAAGGTAATATTTAACGTTCTTGAACAGTCCTTGTTTTACCCTTTTACGTGAATAACATTACACCAATGGCGGGGCACTTTATGACTACCTCAGGCCCAAACAACTTCACTGTCGACGAGTCCTTAAACTCCACACACTCGCTTTATGGTCGTCTTGACATTGCATTGTTTTTCAAGAGTGCCAACAATGAAAACTTTGAAACAATTGCGCATTTCTATAATAGAAACAGTCATTAACAATAACTATTAATTTTAATCAAAATATTGAAAGTCAAAATTTAAAAAATTACAGAAGGTGGACATAAAGTACCCCCATCTAGGTATTGCTAGAGTAAATTAAACATCCGTGTGTTTCTGTAAATGGTTTTAAAGGGAAAAAACTAATTATGATTACATCTCTATCAAGTATTATCCTTCTGTTAAAATATACTGTTTATATTTCTTCATGTATTAATTAATATCAACGACATGATTAAGACAATAATGTAGTGTGAATAGAATGAAATCCTATCCTTGCATTCTGATGTGTTACGAATATAACATAAACATAAACAAATGCGGCTTTCTTTGCCTAGTGTTTCAATGTGGTGTTAAGAAAGTTCATTAATAATTACAAAACTGTGGACGAAACCCATTTTCACTCCACTTCACTTACCCTAACTTATTTGTAAGTGACTTTAATATATATCTCCTTCCAGCAACAGAACGACATCGCTGTGCTTAATGTGCGAGGTTCACATTCATGAGGTATCGGGATGGACTTCCGTCGAGGGAGGGGGACGTCTTGTTGTTTCCGAGTGTAGACAGATGAAAGCTGGAATGATTGCCCTTCTACTACAAATTCGCCATTTCCTTTTATCTGTTTCAGAGTTGTAGGGCCAAGCGACTGCGTTTGGCGTGCTGGGCTGGCCGATTTAATTTGTGCTGTGGAAATATTTCTCCTTGGTGGGTCTGCTGGAGCTCCCTTTCTTCCTGGAAGTAGCCTCATTTTTCTGGGTGGCTCAGGCAGGACTGGTTAGCGTCAGGATTGGCTTTCCTTCCTAAATATTTTAGTGAAATGGTCCATCTGACCCCGAGACCTTCATAAGTTCTGACGATAAGAAGTTAGTGAAAATGCTATAAGAACTTTATTTTTGTCTCTTCAAGAAGAGACAAATATAGAGAAACAAAGGGCATATAAATGAAAAGAAGAAAAGAGCAAGTATTAGCGTTAAACATAAGCATTATATAGCTCGGTTCTAAAAGTTCAGTTATGCCAAATTGCATGACTTCATTCATTACTACTCATTGTAGCTATAATTTGCTAATGGATTCTGATATTATAGAAGAATTTTATTACACACATAATTTAGAGTTAAGAATATATTTGTGCAACGTTGTGTCCTAAATACTTTTTGCGAGTATGGGGTTTTTGATCCATACGTCGTTCATATTGTCATGGTTATTATTAATATTGTTATTAATATTTTTGTCATTGTCAATATTAAACTCCTTCAGCAGTTAAGTATGAGGTGCAAACTGTAGGCTCTTTAAGGTTAAGAACGTCACCGCCAGGGTGGTCTACTGCTGGAACCAATGTTCAACAGTTGATAGTGGTTACTTTTATTTTCATAAGTACTATTTCTGTGTCACAGAAAAAAAATGCACTGGCGTTTCTCGTGCTCCAAAGATGCACTTACCGCACTTGTATCGCAATATAACATTATTTCCATTTGTTTACAGGTGTAAAGCAAAGCAATGAATATGCGTAACACCAGTTTCGATTATTGATCTGGAATTTGACAATGTAATTCACGCAATAAATTCTGCTTCTCTTCTACTTTTGTTTTAGAGAAGTTATTAAAACTTGGTTTTCAGAGTTTTCATCAGCTTCAAAATTGCAATCATAAAATTAGGAGTCAGGATTTTTATACAGTATATTAACTCGTTGTGTGTAGGCATTCGGAGGGCCATGGAATCTTAGTGAGTCATACTGCTGCGGGAAGATAAAGACTATATGGACATTTTCTTCCCAGTCGGATGTTAGCAGGCACTCCGTGAGAGAAGCGGATGTCACAGTGAATGCTTTTACTCTAGATGCTCATTAAGCTCATAAGGACGGCGAGAAATTCTATGTTATTCACACATTCTTCTCGGAGAGGAACTTCATATCCCCCTCTTAAATTGTAATACGTGCGACTGGCACGTGTCAAAGGGGCATGCATGCGTGACGTCACGGAATGTGAACCCTGGTGTTCTCTAGGGAAACTTCCCACCTGAGTCAAAAACCTTGAACAGCGGAAGAGAAGGAGAGAAAAGGGAAACACAAGGCCTCGTCATGGTACAGAGACCTTTCCTTACGAAATATCCTAGGTCACAACAATTATGTCCTTGGTATTTCAAAGTATTGTTTCATGTTCTAAGATGAAGAAACAGTGGAAGTTCATTCAATTCCCTTGGGCGGAAGTGAAGTATTTGTGTGGAACTTCGTGCTGTGCCACTTCGTGGCTTCGGGAACCTCAGGTTGGAGTTCCGCTTCGGGCATAGGTGTTTATCATTGATGCGAGTATTACCGCTTGCCATATAATAATTATTATTCATTGTGCATTTTTACTTACTAGTAGTACTCTAATTTTTTTAGAATCAACTTGACAGTCTTAAGTATAAACCTCGGAATTTCGAACTCTCCTTACCGGTTACCAATTTCCACTAATTTTCAAATAGTACTAAATACGGTGGCAGCCCAAATATATCGCCTTCTTTTCCTGAAGGAGTTTGCCTATTGCTGAACATTTTCGCACACAACGTTGTGAAAAGGTAGTGGTTTTAAGCAGAAATCAGAAAAATATGACAAAAATACTTAGATTAAATGTACCCATAATTTTTTCTAAGGAAAGGTACCACATTGGCAGTTTTTGTGCTAGACATTTTTCCCTCTTTGTATGTTGATATTTGAAGTCATGCAAATGTTTACTTACAGGTAGTGAATATTCTGTTTTTGTCTCAGGAGTTTAGCTATGACCTTGTGGCGCAAGCGAACTTGAGATATCGCGTTGTTGCTGTTCCTCTTGCGCTGACCTTTTACGCCGTGCTTCAAAAGCAACTTATCCTTTCCTTCCCGGTATAATAAATATTCCGCGATATATATATATATATATATATATATATATATATATATATATATATATATATATATATATATAAACCATTTTCTCAGCAACTGTGGAGCCAACAATAATGAAAGCTTGTACATTAAGTTTCTTATACAATTTTATGCACTGGCGAATATTTTCATCAGTCAACTAAAGAACATTTTATCAATGAAACTTCATAAAAAATTCTGCTAAAATTAACAACTTTTTAAAAAATGTGATAGTGTGAAGTTCAATGTAGCAGGCATTATAACCCAAGGCATTATATTGCTGATATAATCAGCGAGTTAGCGACATATTAATGGCATCGAAAACATGAAGCAGAAAATAAAGAGCAGTCAATAGTTCTGACTACAGATCGACGAGTCCACCAATAATTGGTGGTCACGCACAAGTTTTTTCCTTCGTAAGGTATTTGACGGCGATGTTATTGCAACTAACTTGTTTTTCTTTTTGTGCAAAGAATTACTCAAGTGAGTAGGCGAAGAAGAAATGTTTTGAACGACTATTGAATTCGGACTTATGTGGTACGCAATGAATTAACATGGCAGGATTGCGATGTGTTTGTACAGACGTAGCCGCTTCCGTGACACGCCGAGGGAAAGGATTCGTGTCGTGTGTAAACTCTAACTTACGAACCGACCATTGTTTCATTCATCGCGAAGCCATTGTTACTAAAGCCAGTGTCCCATGCTCCAACGTTTTTACCAAACTTTTGTATCCAATGTAATTGCACACAAAAGATACAGTTTCTATCACACTATGACACATTTTGGTCCAATACAAATGACAGTTCACCAAACAAGAGTGTGAAAAATAAACATGGCGGACGCAAATATTAATTTAGCGATTGCTATATTAAATACAGGTTTCGAATATATTTCCACGAGTCTGAGTAGGAAGAAAAGATGCATTAGAAGTAAAAGACGTTGGTGGACACGGCCATGGTCGCAAAGAACACGACGAGGGTCGATGTATACTGGGTCCACTACAAAAACGAATTGAGGTTTGGACCCGGAACACTATATAATTTTGTACGAATTGACGAAGATTTCCCCACCTTTTACATAGTGTCGAATGCAAAATTACACTCCGGGACACAAATATCAGACAAGCACGAAAAAGGTAAGGTACAATTTTAATGGTTTTAATCTTAGTACTGTTGTACACGAGACTTGAACTCATTTCATAACATAATATTTAAACGCACTGTTTTCTAAATTTCTTATTATTTATGAAATCTAGTGCCTACGTAACGACCAGCTCAGTAATAGATGTTACTGTTGTAGCAGAATTTCAAAACATTTTTAAAAGAATACTGAAGATTTTGAATGTGTCCCTGATCCGCATGGATCTTCGGAATAATTTAGGCTTACAAGAGGAACTGGCAGTTTCGAAAGCAGAGGGAATTTGAAATGAAATCTTTTCAAAGTGCCTTTGGAAAACTTTTGGTACTCAATAAGCAGTGAATGCTCTCCGAAATGGCAGTTAATGTGTTATTACCATTTTCAGCCAGATATTTGCGTAGTTGTCTGAAATTAAAACATAAGGTAGAGAGCCTTAAATCTATCGATGAAGACACGATACTTTGTCAACCATCCCGTCACAAATCAGCTGTGTGCAGATGAATGGGCTCAAAAATCATATTGAATGTATGAGTGGAGCTATTTAATTTAAAATTCGTATTAGAAATGTGCATTCTCTATGGTGCATTTAACAAATATAATCTTTCCAATTAAAATAGTTAAAAGAATAATTACACAAGGGCGTAAAAATTTCTAATTATGTTAAGATTCATAATTGAATAATAAAATTAACGTAAGGACATTGAGACATATTGGTGTGCCATGTTGAGCTTGGCCCGTCTGGGCTGTCCCATGAAGTGACCTTGTTCTATTGCACTAAGGAAGCAAAAAGAGCCCGAACGGATGAGTACGATAGCAACGGTGATGTCGGGGGTCGCTAGGAGTTTAAATCTGTATATATTAGGGACCCTGCCCTCTGCTGTCGTCTCACCTCATGCTCCCTCCCGGGGGCCGCTCATTTGGAAACATAGGCACAAAGATTTCAAAGGTCGAGGTGTTAAATCCTCCCTCCTAAACTTGTCATGGAGTCACTCAGTCAAATTAGAAAAAGAAAACATAAGCTTTGCTCGTTTTTAAAACTTTTCTCTATTGTATAAAAATGTATAACTTATATTGTGAACGATAATGGGAATGAAATACAAAACATTGCATTTCTAAGATTAGGTACATAAAATGTTATTGTAGTAACTAATGCACAAATAAAATACATGTATAAACATAAGATGTATGAGAAATTTAGACAAAGTTCCTCATTTTGTTAGTCTTCTGACACGGTTCTGAGCGTTATTCAAACTTCTGGTCCACATTAGCATAGCACCCACTGAACATCAAACCAGATTAGGAATGGATCGAGTACCCAAAAGGGAAGGCGCACAAGGCGGATACTTCTTGTACTAACCAAAAACCGCCAACCAAGGTGAGAGAGCAGGTAATGTCGAAGTCAGTCATCCAGTCGATGTCTGATCGAGGTTTCATTTACAACATCATGTTCATGAGAAAGTTTAATCACGCTGCTAAATAACTTGAAAATGGAATTGGGTTTTGCTTCAGCAGGCAAACAACATAACCACTGGTTTAGAATTACTACACATTCGAAGGATATGTAGCAAGAGGCAAAATGTTATTCTGAACGCTTGAGATGTGGTCTCGAGCCTACTTCCCATTATTATGCTAGACTTACTGCAGCATCTCTGAACTAATTCAGTTTCACTCTGTTTGGAATATTTACACAGTTGTATTTATTTGGCTTTCCCAAACAGGGACTGCCATCTAGACAGTGTAACAAATGAACATTAGTTATTTCAAAACCTAGTTCAGCGCTAAAATAATAATAAAATAAAAAACATCAATGTGTTGTACTCACATAACTTTCCCTACTCTTGTACTAACCATTCTTACAAACTCTTATCCTATATCTTCTTCGTGTTAGTTGACAAATAACACTTGCAGAAATTATCTTATTGCTTGTTTCCTTCTAGGTGCAAGGGGAATATTAGAATACAGTAGGCTTTGAGCGAAAGTCAAATCTTTTAAAGCTTTCAAATTCCGTTCCCTTTGCACGATTAACATATAAAAAAATGAATAGCGATGTTCCATTTGACAGAAGTTAAGTTCTCCGAAAGTTATACAAATAAGGAGGAACAACTCTGAAATGGTTCACTGTGTATTTTAGCAAGATCTACATTTTTTGTATAGTATGATTTGGTCTATCGCTTATAGTTTACCAGATATGCAAAAGTCATCCAGAGTACATAGGACTTCATGGGCTATAGGCATAAAATTCAAGATATACATTACATTTGTCATTAAAATATTTCAAACATGGAATTGTAATCAAAATTGTTAGAGCCATTTTCAAGAAAATCAAAATGTTGAAAAAGTTTCCATGTAAAGGGTAGTTTAGGTTGGAGCAGTTTTCTTCAAAATCTTCATGTCGCATACTTGAAAGACATTAAAAGTTGCTCTAACGATTTTGATTAAAATACCGTACGTTTAAGATATTTTTTATGTGACACGTAACCCATATCTTTAATTTTTGGGAATTCCCTCAAATATCCTCTTCATTCTGAATGACTTTTGCATAACTATAACCGTAAGAAGTAGACAAGATCCTAATACTGAAATATGTGGATCTTATTGAAACACACCATTTGATGCTTTTTGTGTAGAATGAATTTTTTTCCGGGATATTTCTTGTTATTTGCCTGAGTTTTTCCAATACTTATACTTTTCTCAAATGGGAAGTCATTATTCGTCTTTTTATGTCCTGCACATGCAAAGAGAATGGAATGCTAATGTCATCACACAGCGACTAGCGCTTAAACGTTTTTACTATCACGTAAGTCTGCTGTATTCTCCTGTTCCCATTGTACAGAAAGCGAATTTAGTAAAATGCAAGGGTGTCGTGATTGTTTGACGAGGCCTTCGTAGCTTCTCCTTCTTTCGCTCTCTTTACCCCTCTCCAATGACAGCGGTATTCAAACTACTGGCTATGTTGGTTATAGCACAGTCATAACCAACGACACGTCGGCATGAAAGGGAAGAAGTATTGATTATTTCTGACGGCACAGTAAATCGTTACTGAACTATTGCTTGATTCACAGCATGTCGTATACACTAGAAACTACACATGGTCTGATTATTGCTCTATGATAAGCTGGTACCACAGTTCAACAAATTTGAGAAACTGTGCAAATTCACAGAAATGTAACTACATTTTAATGCCACCCAAGAAAGGCGGTTTATTGCATAGTTTTTAGAAGAAAACCTTCCATTCGTAAGCAGAAACAGTATTACAACATAATGTAATAGATAAACATTTAAAGCTATTTCGATGGAAAATTTTAATTCTAATATAAATATAGGGAGAATTTGTAGGATTAAACGTTTTTATATTTTTCAGCATAATATTGCATTATATTTACCGTAAAGCTTTAGTGTTTGTGATTCTAAGATCAAAGTTAATGCTTTTCTTATAGCTCAGAATCATTTAACCAATAAATGCTGCCTATTTCAAGCAAGCTTCGCAACCTTTCCCGTAACAGGCACTAATAATTTAGAAATAAATTTTAAAACTGGCTTTTCTGCGAGGTCAGGTGTATCTACCCTCCCCCTTTCCTTGCCCTCATTACAGCGCCACGCGTCTTAGCCGTATTGCAACTGTCAAGAACTCATTGATTAAAATCATCCCTCACTGCTTATGCGACCACGGAAGGCGATAATAGGCGAGATATGGCTCCAAACAGTGCATTTTTACTAAATTCGGTTTGTGTGCCCATAATGATATTTGTAATGAGACTATTTCTAACGTCTTACTCGATTAGGACAAGGTAGGTATTTCACAGTATGTCTAACTATACAACCCGCAAGACCTGGTAAGCATCTGATTGAATTTTGTGTTCACCATCTCCTTCTACCACCCGCCGTTAAATTTTGTGTTAGCCATAATTGTTATTTCACAAGTGTGTAGAGTCAATAATAGGACTGTTGCCGATCATAGATCTCTTCTAGATTAGGAAATTTTCTTGTTCAGGTCTCATATCCCTTTCCATTTTATCATTAGTCTTCCTGGATTGATTGATTCATATTCATGTCATATTTTGCATATCGGGTTTTGTCCATCCTCTGCAAATGCTTTTTTCAACTTTCCCTTTATTGCTATATTTTTATTTTTTAGCTTATAGGACCAAAACCTAATTTCTCTCTGATTTCTTCTTTTTTATTTTGTCCTTTATTGTACTCTCTTTAATACCTCTGAGACACCTAATTTCTCCACATTTGTTTTTATTTATAATCCATATTTCAGCCATACATTAGGCTTGGAATCGTCGTACAATATTTTGAGTTTAATCCCTTCTTGTTCTTTTTAGTGTTGTGAATACTATTTCAGAAGTTATTTTTGTATGTTAATTAGTTTTTTATTTAAATACTGACTATCTAGGCACGTTATATGTGTTACATCTTAAATAGTGAAATTATTTTGCTTGCTCCAGTAATTTGTTGTTTATTTCTATGTTATTGTTTAGAAGGTTTTTGCTTGGAAGGCCATTACTTTTATTTTATTCATAAATATCTGGATTTTATATTTTGCTACTATATTTCCTAGTTCAAAACACTTTTTCTGCAATATATTTTGTTTTCTGAAAATGCTCATTTCCTAATATAATCTATATTTTAGTTACCTTATAGCTATTTTGTAATAGGTACGTTGATAAGATGTTGAGGTGTCCTTTTTCTAATATTTTCCCAAATAGTTTTCTCTTTATTCTGTCTTATGCCTTTTCTAAAGCTAGGTCTGATTAGATTAAATCCCCTCTATTTTCAATTATTTTATTTACCAAAAATTAGCCTAACTACGCCCCATTCTAAAACGAATTGTATTTTCCACTAATATTGCTTCTGTTATTCTTTCTAATCGAGTCTTGATTATTTTAGTGTATAGTTTATAAGCGGAATTTAGGAGACTGATGGCTCGATAATTTGAGCATCTACTATTTCGATCGCCTTTCTTAAAAATGCCTTAGCTTGATGCCATGCTTTAGGAATTTTTTAGCAAGAGGTAACTAAAATACTCCACTGAATTACAAGAACTTTAAGAATGGGGTTATGAAAAAGAAGTTTTAATGCCCTTAGCCTGAAATGAAAACAAGCAAAAAAATAAGAACATTATTTTCTAGAAGTATGAACCTAACTTAAAATCGAGTACTATATAATATTGTGCAATTTCATTGTTATTTTATTTATTTTTTTTTCGTGTTCTTTTCACAGAAACCAGTTCAGGAATTCTTGCAACATGGTTTATGAGGTGAAGGAGAACTTTCCATTCCAAAATAAATTGCACTAAAAGGATTATTACCAAGCATAAGTTTTTAGTTTATTGTAGCGTTCATTTTCCAATCTGTTTAAATTGTTGTTTTTTCTCGGCTGCAGCGTGGACCGAACCAGTTTATCTGAAGTGATACTTCATGAAATACTGAAGCTTGACTAAGTGTTCACTCCAACACTTTTCTATCCAAGGCAAAAACTCTTCCAATTCTTATCATTAATTTCTGTGGCGAAAGTTAAACAAAGCAGCAGCGCAAAACCTATTATAAGGACCTTATAAAAATCATCGTAGTCTGATAGAGCAATTAGTAACTATAATTTAATTTCTGTAAGCTTTTAAAGTATAACTACATACATTTCAATGTATGATCAAATAGGAAAGTAGGACTAGCATATTGGTCACTTCATTGTGAAGAGTTGCCTCTTGTTAGCAGCGAATTTTTACCCCTGCTTTTTTTCTAAAGTTACTAGCATTACCGTGCATCTCTGTTGACAATAACTACAGAGGATTAGTGTATATTTAACATTAGACGTCGAAGTAAATGCCTAATTATTTATAAGGCATTTACAAAGGTCTACGTGAAAGAATAGCAAGAGAGAGTCTAAGTATGCAAACTGACCGGACAACCCTCCTAACTCGATATCGGGACAGACAGAGTGAGTGAATGAGTGAGTGACTAAGTGACTGAGTTTAATAGCTCGTGGACATCTAGGTCATTTGGGCCCGAACCGGACAGAGCACGTGGGAAATGAAACTACCGACTGTTCGGTTCCTTTTTCAGCAAGGTTGTTATGACTCATTAATAGATTTGCAACTCTCTAGGAAGTAAATACATGCAACTATTATGTTATAAATGGTTACATTCTTATTGACTTATTTCTTATTGGCATAGTTTCGGGACAATCTGCGAGACTCACATTCGGGATATCCCGGTTCCGATTCCCGTCAGGCCGGCTACTCTGACTTTAGCGATTTTTCCCCATGGTTTCCTCGGTTGGGAAGGCGAATGCTGCTTCCACCAGAATTTTCTATCCATCATTTCCTATCCGTCATATCCTTTCATCTGTATCACCAAACGACGGCGGTGCCACCATTAGCTTATGAGGTAGTGTTTAATATCAATGTTTACTACGAATCTGGTCGCCTTTTGGATCCCTTCATCCCCTCCCAGCGATCATGTTGGAAGCATAAAGGGCTCACTGTGGGCTAAGTGGGGTGTTCTGCTTTCAGTGTGACTATTGCTAACTCCTATTGAGTTACATACCAAGTACCATTTTGATGCTCTCTTTATACTAGAGAATGGAAATTCCTCATTTTCAGCCAAGGAAACTGTCTCAGAGGTGCACAATGTCAAACTTCTTAGCATACAAACAATTCTCTGAAACACTTACCTATAGATATAACAGCTGCCGGCGTATATGTTCTTTGAAACACAGATCAATGCTCTAAGTCATACATGTGCTCAGGACTTCTGAAGCGTGAATGCTATTGAAAACTGCTGTTTCAAGGATGGGAAGTAGCACCCTCCCCATCCTGTACTCACCACTAATTGTAATTTGCCTCTCTCTGAACCGGACTATGCTTAATGAAGATGAATGGATTCAAGTATTGGAAAAGAAAAACTAGTCTTTTTTTGTGGTAGCTCCGACAAGAGTAAAAAGTGATTGTTTTTCTATTTTGTATCCGGGAAGAGAAACCTTGAAGATGTAAATAATGTGGAAGTTGACCAAGGTTATGTTACACCGTGCATTAGAACAACTCATAAATTCCAACATCAAGTTACAGAAGATTACAGATTATACCTACGTACGTTCATAAGTATGAGAGCACATGGAATGGTCTGAACATAACCTTTTTGGACTGAGGCATCTATCTAAATGTGAATCATCGCTACTGCTTCGCCTGCACTGGCTATTGTTTGCTTAAAATAACAGTAACGTATGTATTTCTTAAAGTCACACAATGATTAATGTAGTGAAATAGAAGGACAGGAAATTTCATGAATGTAATTATCCTTCCCAGCATCGCTTAGCAAACCGGGTAAACCTCCAAAAAACACCCATGGTCCCAATGCGAGCCTCACACGTTACTACGGAGTTATCAAAGTTTACTTCGAGCAACAGCTAGAAATAGTATAAACGATATGCCGCTTCTTTTTAAGAAATATAAACACAAACTTTCAGCAAGCCATGCGCCACCACTTATGTTTTAGAAACAGAAGCTTTTTGCACGGGATGAGATCTGCAGTAAATTAAACCTCATAGTCTGCATGCCAGAAACAATGGCAAATTTCTTCATTTCTTTCAAGAAGCATACAAATGGTTTTATAAATTTTGCGGCAAATATCGGATTCTCGGGCCCATACCCACCGACGTAAAGTGTTTCAAAATGATCTCAGTTTCATTACAGTAAATGCGCAATAAAATATGTAGCTATATCCTTCAACCAAGTTCCAGATGACTATGAATGCGTTAAATTCATTTTAGGCTTAATTAGGTATATTAGACGGTAGGTGAAATTCGGTCTCTCGAGAGAGTCTTAACCATTTCACTACCCAACAAAGGCCTGGGATAGTAAAGCAGCAATTACCACACTGCATTAGATTTTGTGTGTGTGTGCACGTGTCGTTTAAAAAGCCTAATTAATTCCCTCTTCCGACAATTGTGTGAATAAACATGTAACTGTGAAAGAAACAAAAACCCAAACATCGCTAATACCGCGAATTTGGCTTCTCCTGTAGGTCATAAGTCGCCATTGCGCAATCTCTGCAGCGGGAAGATGGCCGTGTTTGTTGTTGTGAGGTGATTATATTACCGCATAAGAAAACGTACGTACTTTAGGTTATATTATAAACAGTGAATCATAAGCTTGTTAAGAACATACGCTCGCTTCACCCAAGTGATTTGTTATGATCAGTAGGTACAGAATTACATACATAACTGCATTGCTGTTTATGTTTAGCGAAGTTTTCAAATCTTTAATCTGGGTTCCGAAACTCCCTGTGCAGCTTCCACTCGGAAACACCAGGCTTTAGATGAAGTATAACTGCTACCTGCTTGTCATAAGGCATATCTAAGGACTTTTAGAATCTTTATTTAGAGTATACTGGATCAGATTTTACATTCTAATATGAAATACACAAAATGCAATAAGACTTAACAGGTATTCAGAGAAAATTTACAGAGAATTGAAAGCTTTCTTCACCACATCCCTATCTTCCAACTTATCTTAATCAAAACTGTTAAAGCTCTTGCTGAAAATATGAAAAACTTGCTATTGTATTAAATTGTTTTGGCTGGGGAAAATTGCTTGAAAATATATTTCCTATAGGTGTAAAATATACCTGTCATATGTAGATATAAATTTGTTTAATGAACTAGTTGCTCATAAGCTCAGAAAGACGCTTTCTAGTCCCCTCTTGTATGCACATGAGTATTTTCCTATAGTACATAGTATATACCTATCCCTTTATTAAGAGGACGTCTAAAATGACAATAGTGACGATTATGACGACGACGATGATGATAATGATATGATGATGATGATGATGATGATGATGATGATGATGATGATGCCACTCAGCCAGACATTTTTTCCATTGAGCAAGCGTATACGCCAATAGTTTGGCACACACCATGAAATCTAGAAGAGCACCTAAAAGATGTGAAGGAAACGGAATAAAAAGTAAAAGATGGAAAGAAATCTGATGTGTTGCACTTACATCACTTCCTCTACTCCTGTACTAACCATTTTTACAAGCTCTTACACCTATACTTTCTTCGTGTTAGTTCAGATAAACATTTGTACAAATTATCTTATTGCTTATTTCCTTGTAGGTGCAAGGGAAATATTAGAATACAGTAGGTTTTGTACGATAGTCAAATCTTTTAAAGCTTTGAGATTCCGTTCTCTTTGCACGCTTAACATATAAAAAAATGAACAACGGTGTTCCATTTCACGGAAGTTTCAAGCTTTCCGAAACTCACACACATAACAAGGAATATTTCCGAAATGGTTCACCCTACAAGAAAATGTATTCAGATATAAATTGTGTATTTTAGTAAGATCTACATTTTTTGTATAGTATGATTTGGTCTATCTCTAACGGTTTACCAGTTATGCAAAAGTAGTCCAGAGTAAATACGACTACAGGGGCTTTAGCCAGAAAATTGAAGATATACATTTCATTTGCAACACAAATATCTCAAACACATGACATTTTAATCAAACTCGTTAGAGCCATTTTCAAGAAAATCAAAAATTTCGAAAAAGTTTCCATGCAAAGGGTAGTTTAGCGTGGAAATATTTTCTTCAAAATTTTCGTGTCACATCCTTGAAAGACATTAAACTTAAATACCAACTTTGGTTTTTAACCTACTTTTCGTTTTTTAGTTATAGTGTCCACACTGACAGGCGCACAGACAAACAGAGCTTTTTGTAAAAATGCTTTGTTTTGGATTCAGGGGTCTCAAAACATATTTCCGGTGAAATCTCGATATACATTTTTGGGTGGAATACAATATTTCCCCTACTTACCAGTAGAGAAGGTAAAAATCATAGTATATGATAAACCACCCTTGCATTACTTATCAGGGAAAACCACGAAACGTCCAAGATCAGAGAGGACGGGAATCAAACCCGGGACCTGCGTCATCACACGTTAATGCGCAGTCGCCTAACTCGATATCCATGCACCTTACTTCGGCGAGTTCCATTACGTTAAATAAGTGGATGCTTTGAGAGTTAATAATGATGATGGAGAAATTGGAGGAATGATTGGCAGGGGAAACCAGAGTGACTGGATGAAACCTATACAAGCGCTTTGTGAACCATCCACTTGCGATTACTGGAACCGAACCTAAGTGAGAGAGGTCCAATCATGCAATGTCTTCTCAAAATGTGCTTTTTGATTGAAATCTTGCATTGCAAGTTTGCAACTAATGTTGCAGGTAAGACTTCTGAGGTGAAGCGGATATATATATATATATATATATATATATATATAGAGAGAGAGAGAGAGAGAGAGAGAGAGAGAGAGAGATTAATCGAATTAAGATGAAGCATTATATAACGAGATGTGTGAAAACTTTACACTTTTTTTGATTTGTTTATTGCTTGGATAACGAATATAGAGGAAATGCTGCATTCTAGATTTCACCGAAAATGCAAATTCTAAGTTATCCTGAATAAATAATCATTTTAAGGAAAATTGTACATTTTTAATGTATTATGAACAAGTTAGAAGTAAAACATCTCACTAATTCCAAATATTAAATTTTATTAACCATCTCTTAGGAATGTCAAACAAGTTTTATTGAAAGCAGTCGGTACACCTAGCAACTTTTGTATTTTGTTTTCACAAACTTGTTCTTAGGACTTTAATTAAAGTAATACAGGTTATTGATAAATACGTAAGCAACTCATACACCTGCAAAGTCCCCTTCATTTCTATTTAAGAAAGAAGAAGAGTAAGTTATTTGTATTAAGATGTAGTGGGGTGCAAAATAATTTCTCTGGCATTAACCACTTCCGAATTATTTGCTATTGTTGGATAAATGTATCTATGTTTTAAGTAGAATGCTTCAAGGTGCTAATTTAGACTTGTTCAAAAAATAGTAGGTAACTAACCAGTCTTGCAGCGGAATAGTAAGACCTACCGCGCGGCCTCTGCATCCTTCACCTCTACCCATCACAGGCGTCATGTGTGAAGTACAGTACTGGAGAGTGCATCAGTTCCTCAATTGGCCCCTCAGGTACCTAACGAGTTGGCGGCACACCGGGTAAGGCCTCGATTTGAATCCGGAAGTTTTTTCATGCAACAAAATTTCGATCGGATTCCGCTTCCAAGAGGATCAGATTCAAGCATTCAGTTACATTTGAATCCATGTTTCCATGCCGTATTCAATCCGGAATGAGGACTCAAATCGGTTGAATTTTCAATGGAAACCTAGTGTTATAATCCTTAGTTTTGTAACATATAATGAGTTTAAAAGCTGATTAGTAAGTAAAATATTTCGCTGTTTTGATTTTGTGGCTTTTTCTCCTTCTGCAGGAAAAGTATTTAAGATCTAGTTTATTTTTTAAATTGGGGTCTAAGGTATATTATATACTAAGTTGTATGATAATAATTTATTTCACCACAATGGCTACAGCTTCTTTATATATTGATTAAAACTATATCGGGGTTTTTTTTTTTAAACTAACACGAAATAAATAGAAGAATAAGATGTAATAATTGAATAACTTGTAGAGTAAATAGCGAAATTTGGGGAATGTTCTGGAGGAGTTTAACTTTTTCACCTGGAAATCCATAATGGATTATTAAGTTTAATTTTGTTATTCTTATTATTTAATGCGTCCATATTTGAGCTTTTAGAAAACAATTCCTATGGCCTCGTCATCTTTTCTGTTCCCTGAGTCGTTGTAAAGTAGAGTAGTTGGAGGTAGGCTAGAAAGCGTTAAGTCCATTTGCTTGCTAGTTAAAAGTCGATTACATCTCGCGGTACAAGAGATCACGTACTGAGGGGTTCTCCCTCGCTGAACTCTCAGTTTTCTCACGGGAACCCGTGCCAACAGCAGCTCGTGCTACAGCGCCCAGCAGTACGTGCCGAAAAACCAAAAAGTTTCCGTGTCTCGGGAACCGCTCAAGCATTACGCCTGTGAACCACTTCTCCAATTGCTTTTAAGATACCTAGTAATCTGAAATTTCTGCGGTCTGACGTGGAATCTTGGTGGGGAGTTCTCATTCAGAGCTCTCTGAGTGTCCTATGGACCATTACTGGTAGGCAGTATTATGAAGCTACTTCACAGTTCAGTTGAGTTTATTGGAAATTATATTGAGAGAGCTGTTTCTCCAAGTTTTTCTCCGTAAACTGGCAAATACCGGGGAGGTACCTTAAACTTACGTAGACCTAGATCTTTTCCTTCCCAAATTCAAGCTCCAAGGACTCATTTCATGCTTCATCAATCGATGTCTACTGCCTTTGGTCCTTTACGCAGTAGGAATGCGCGTTAGACACCAAGGGAAAAATAAAATCGGAATTAATTGCTACTGGATCTCATTTGAATCGCTCCTGCACGAAAGTGAATGTACTCAGGCCGTAATTCCCAGCTTTGAAAAAATGTATAATAGTAACAACAACAGCAACAACAACAACAACAACAACAACAACAACAATAATAATAATAATAATAATAATAATAATAATAATAATAATAATAATAATAATAATAATAATAATAATAATAATAATAATAATAATAATAATAATAATAATAATAATAATAATAATAATAATAATAATAATAATAATAATAATAATAATAATAATAATAATAATAATAATAATAATAATAATAATAATAATAATAATAATAATAATAATAATAATAAATGTATATGAATCATTTGCCGTACGTTAGTCTCGTCAAAACTAAAAAATAGCTCGACCGTTTTGTATAATTCTTTAGAAAAAAAAGAACACAAAAAAAAAAAAAAAAAAAAACAAAGGATTAACCGAAAAATCGAAATCGGTAATTTTGTATGAGAATTGCTATTTCGGGCTACTTTCAATAAATGGCGTTTGTGGCGATCACTTCCAAATTTGGCACGTATATGTATTTCTTCATGGAGAAGTTTTATATCGTATCCATTTTATTATACAAAGTAATATTCACATGGTTTTCTCTACTCTTCATATATTCCTTTGCAGTATTCAACGTAAGCCTGGCAGTTGTAGGGATAAACTCGTCAAAGCACGGGCAACGCCGGGTGTTTCAGCTAATAATAATATAATTATAAATATGATTATTTCATATATAGAGGTGTTTAATTATCATAGACGAATTATCACCAGGTCATTATGTTCTTTTTTGCAAATAATTATCGTTAGACCACTCTTTTGTTTAGTCAGTGTTACCAGTTGTATCCCATAAATCGCTGAAAAACGATTTATAAAAAATATAATCTATTAGCAATCGAAATAGCACTCCGTGTCAATCTGAAAACTTTTTTTACAGTTGTTCTTTTAACAATTAATGCATTTTCTCAAAAATGACTATAACGATTTTAATTAAATTACCGTATGTTTAACGTATTTTTGATACAAATTAAATGAATAATTTGAGTTGTGTGGTAGTAACATGACTAAACAAAAAATATATATCTTGTTAAAGCATACAATTTATGTATTTGTTGTGTATTATTCTTATTGTGTTAACCATTTCCGCGATATTCCTTATTATTAGTTTCAGTTTTCAAATACTGATCATGTAAGAAACACGGCATTTTAGATCTGGCTCTTCAAAGATTTGACTGTAGTTTAAACCTACTGCATGGCCCTATTCCCATTCTGTTTGCAAGAAAATATGTATTAAAACCATTTCTACTAATGTTTATCTGGATTAAAACAAAGGAGATAGAAGAATTACCCTTTGTAAGCATACCTTATACAACAATGAACATGGGCCTAGCCAATGCAGTTATTTTGCTTCCTCGGCGTTGCCAGTTGCCCAGCGAGCGGGTCACAAGGATGGAAGATTTGATGTCATACCGAAACCTCCTTGCGAGTAAAACTGGCAACTCCGAAAGAGGAAATCACTGCATTGGCTACACCCATGTTCGTTCTTGTTTTGTAGCTACCTGAGTAGAGAAAATGAGTGAACATATTGGATTTTTTTAATAACGGATGCTCTAAACGCGTTAATTAAATACCTTTTTTTATTAATATGGTCCTTTAAATCTCAGGAAATTTCCCCGCTCTCTCATGTAGATACACTCTTCCATTTATGCCGTCCCACAGCTTCTGAAGGCATTCTACTGACCTTCACAGGTAGCGTATGCATAACAAGGAGAAGTTTACCTTTGGCATGTGTTTACTTGAAAGTTGACACACTTGATATGAATAAATAAATATATGGTAGTACAAAAGCTCAATGTTCTAACTCAAACTGTTTCTCAGATAACAGAATTAAATACTTTTAATTAGGAAACGAAAACCTTTAAAACTGCCTTCACATTTTCAAGAAAAAATATACAAGTAGCATTTTCTGGTACTTAAGTCAACTGAAAATAAATTAAAGTTTTATTGAAGTTGATGTTGTTACTTGTACTTGCAGAGAAATGCAATAAAAAGTTAGTCATACGTTTCCTAACATACACTACTGCTTGATCAAACAACAAAGGTATAATACTCCCTGCTAGGTACGCACCGGCTGAGAAGGTTGGTAAAATATCCAGTGAAGCAGTAGAAATGACATATATGGAACCCAGGAACACAAGCACACACAATGGAGGGAAAAGCCTTTGCCAATCAATGAAGCAACCACAAAATAACACAGTTTGGAGTATGCGCACATGGACAAGTCTAAAATGTATAAATAACATTAATAGTATCTAGAATGAAATCAGTTAAGGTTCTTTGTTGTTTGGCAAGACTATGTTTTTCATTGTGAGACCAGTTCAGTCTAAACTACAGTTAATGGCTTGACTGGCAATTATACTAATTAGTAAGTAAAACAGAAATCCATAAACAGTTATCTATGGATAAGAGAACAAAGAGAACAACGCAGGTAAAAAGAATGACATAAACTGAAGCGTTAGAAAATAATATAAATACTGCTTTTTATACGAGTTCAAATTGAAATCACTTAATGTAGATATGCTTAATGACACATGGGTTCTTCCAGAAGCAGTTATTTAAACAAGAAAAAGAAATACAAGTACCGAGCAGATGGCCTGAAAATTAGTAAGCTTTGTCATGATAATTGTTTTAAAAGCCATTTAGAAAATTAACGCGCAAGCTGCAGAGGACATTTAAGATCTTGTAAAAAATTCTAGTAATTGATTTCTGAATTAGCTCCCAGGAGATAATATATAATTATATTTTGTACATATAATTACGGAGTCTCTATTATACACTTAGCTAGAATTTTAAACGAACCTTTGTTTGTTAGGTGGCCAAATGCTGCTTATATTTAACAGAATATCTCTTGATGTCAATAAGGTTTTATCTATGTCTCAAGTGCAACTGCACTTCCTAGAATTATGTTATGAGGTAGCTTTTCACGTTTAAAATATCATCATACGAAAGAGAAAGATTTAACCATGATTGCTGTCCAGAATGAAATATAAAAGCTAAAGAGTTTTACTTTTCCACGGAATTCCATAGAAGATAATTGCGATGTGGAAAATATCCTTACAACTTTGAGCACTATTCATCATCCAGATATTTCAGTCAATTCCACTCATACGTTTCAAAGGAAAGCAGATTATTTCAGCTATCTTGGTGGTGGCATTTATTGTCACGTAAGGATAGTCAGTTTTCTTAGATCTGGATTTAAGGAGACATTGGCGACATAGGCTACACAGCTCCTTCAGTTGTTTCTCGCGAAAGAAAAATCATCACTTTTGGGGTGATTTGAATATGGAAAATCCATCCGAGAGCCAGAAGTTAGAGATATCAGTATAGATGTATCGATGGACGGACGGACATCCGGACAGATAGAAAAATATAGCAGCTGCAACTGTTGAAAAGAACAGAACCATCACGGACCATTTTAAAAGATAAATATTATTATAAAATGTGTTAATAACAAATGAATAAATGGATATGGATGCATTAGATATGACAATGAAGAAATATAAGAAGTAAAATGAAACAGAAGGACAAAAATGATTGCCTTCCAAGGAAAAGAACCTATTGGATGCAGTTGAACAGTCACTCTTGTATATACTTTGGATATAATACGTCCTTGAAAGTTCTAATGACGTAGATATTAAACTTAGTAACATTCAATAAATTTTATGTGTGGAACAATACAAAGTACGTTATTTATGAAATCATTAATTAAAACAGCTTAAAACTGTGCGAAACACCTCTGTATGAATCTAAATAGTAGATGGGCTCTGACAATGATGGGTGGAAGTAGAGAAAATCTATTTCTACGAGGAATTTCAGGACATAGAAGAACTGATTATATAAACACATTATGCCATTATTTACACAGTGAGGATTTTTAATATCTTAGGCAAAATTGACCAATGCCGACCAAAATTGCATTACCTTGAAGAAAGAATGGTAAGGATATCTTAAGATATTCTAGAAATATAAAGCCAAAGGGATATGAACAAAAAGAAACCAGTTATACATTAGAGAGACGAGTTTAAAGTATCCTTGAGGACGGAACAGTCTAAGAAGGTAAATAAATACATAAGAGAAAAATGTTCTATAAATTTGGTTTTGGTTATTAAAGATATTGACGTTTAATTTTTAATATGAGAAACGCAGGCTTTCGTATTACATAAGAAAATAGTTTGGCCGCATTTTGAAGTACATATTGGTAAATGACTTTTGGTCCAAAGCAATTACAAGATCACTTGTGTACATTAGAATATTACAAATAAACACTTTCCTAAACGCAACTCATTCTGAGCCTCACTTTTTACTAGCGTTGACTTCCGATTATTTGACTACCTTTACTTGAACTCATATAAAATGTTGATTGATTGTATAAAATGTATCAGATATCCTCTACAACAATGAGGCTGCATTTTTTCAGATCCAGTACGTACTAAGATATCTGATATTTGAACAAAAGTTAGCAATAACTCTGCTATTACATAATCTGATATAGCTACCAAAGTCTATGATCATAAGGTTGCTAATTTTAATAACCCATCGTGAACTTCATTTACTTTTTATCCAGAGCATGTTATGGCATCTAGGCTTGTTTTACAATGCCATTACACTTTGTGAGGGACTTCACAAAGAAGCCGATGTAGGCGGAGACTGTTTATGTCTGATTCCGTGTCGATATGTTCAAACACTAATTAGATTTTACCAGAAATTACAGAGTTCCCTGACATGAACCTTCTTGCAACCTAATTTGACCACAATATTTCTACACTCAGGTATTTTATGTCTTCCAAGCCATTATGGTCAGGGTAACAACACTAAAAATGTATGTTGTGCCGCATAACTTGCAGCCGAAACGAAAGAGCTAATGGGCCTGCCTGCCAGGAGCCTACCTTCTGCACATTTAAGTATCCAGCTTTGCTCCCAAACCTGCAATTTACCGGGAATATTTAAAGCTAAAAATTGTATGGCTAGTGATTAAAAATTAGCGTCAAAGAAAAAAAATTGCAACTATAAAGGATTTAATACTGGGTAAACTGGTTAGAAGACCATGCTTGAAGCCGTAAGCGCATGAACAAGCTTCATTGGTGCATTTGGCACTGGGTATTGGCTTTCTATGTCGATTTCCATGTCATTATAACTTTAAATGTATAGATTTAGTTCAAAGCTAATAAGAATATGACTGTGTTAACTGAAAGCTCAGAAATTAAAATTACTGGCAGCGTAACATAGTAAATGATTCTGCCTTGAAGGTTCACTGGAATGTTTCCTTCTTTACCTGATTATCCTCTCTTTATGTAAGACTTACACCCCCTAGAACTTACAAGCCAGTGTCTAGGGTCAGACGCCTGTCGGAGATCACAGGAACCTATGGACCGGACAGAGTGAAGACCTGGAAGCGGCTGGTCAGCCAAGCACCAGGTATGATAGTGATTTGAAATGCAGGCGAAATCGATGAATGGAAACCTGATTATGGAGTAATTGGTGGAATGAGTGGCGGGGCAAATCCGGAGAATACCCGTCCAAATGCCGCTTCGAATACCACATGCGGGTCCCTGAGATCGAACCCGGACCGCCTAAGTGGTAGGTGAACGGTCTAACCACTCGGCCACGGCGCCACCTTATTGGAATGCACACGGAATAAATAGAAATGCAGATAGTTATCCGAGAGATGCCAAAAATAATAATGTATGACTCAGGGAAGGGATTATCAAACAAATATTTTTCCTGCTTGCAGTTACAGGCATGAAACTACGCATGAGGGTTGAATATTAGTCAGTAGCACAAGAAAAGGAAAATATTTCACTTATAATACATTGCTTTGTAATAAAACATGTACCTAATTAAAGTGTTTTGCTAATTCAGTAATTAACACGCACCTTATGCATTTTTAGCAACAAATTATGTTATTCATGAGCTTGGTTTGTTGGAACAGAAACAGTGCAAACTTGTGCCATGCTTTGGCGTCTATTTTGGTTGTACTCTATGCAGCTGTTAGGGGTATAAGTGCAGATAGTATTTATCCACTTCGGTGTTAGTTGTTTTTCTCTTTGTCTAACAGTTTCCCTACAAACCAATTACATAGTTTACTGCCTGGGCATTTTTGTTGCTATGACGGGAACTGAACAACACCAGTGAGATAGGCTATCCGTTTTGCTTCACATCTCAATGCGCGACTCACTATCCCAGATAACAATATGAGATCATTGGCCTTGCAGAAAGTATTCACTACTTCAAGGTACTAACCAATGTGATAGCATGGTACTTTTAATAAGTAAAATTATAATTCCGAAAATGAAGCAAATATTGATGTACCTAATACTGTTTAATACGCTGTGCACAAATAACTCACCTATACTCCTAAAGCCTGTATACATGAGTGGTAGCACTCCTGCTTTGATTCCCGGTACTGGCGTGGAGATTTTCTCCCGCTGGGAGACCTGATTTCTTCTTGTTCTTTCAACTGAGAAGTTCCCGGCATGCCTAACATATGCATATTGTTATTGCTCTCACCGAAATTCCGAAAGTAAAATGTAGTCAAAGTTTTAGTTGCAGCGTTATGCTAAAGAATTGGCCAGTTGTTAAGGCACTGTTTCTATTACAATTTGTTTATTAAGTAAAATATTTTTTTCTTTTAGTAAATACTTTTAAGCTTTTGATAAATATATTCCTATTTCAATGCATAAAAATAATACATTTTAATGTTTTAGCACCCAAAATTCCTTCTCATTTTATAGTAGGTAAATGAAAGATTGTATTTCCACGAACAATCCGATATGGAAGTCTCATCAGGAATATGCAATTAGAGATCTACTAGATAATATAAAAAACAGTATTTTAACACAAAACAAGAAAGAAAAAAGACAGGTTGGTCTGTATGTGTCTGAATCTGACGGCAAACAGTCAAATAAATACCAAATTTGGTGATTAACATCAGTACTTCTAAAGAGGAAACATGTAGGCTTTCAGCTAAATTGCGCCGCCTGAACTAACCTTCAATATATTTTTACTGTTAATTTTGATTTTTTCAAAAGCGACTCTAACGAGTTTGATTAAATTTTTGGTATTATAAAATTGAGTTACAACAATAAGAGAGGAACTTGGTATCCACTCCGTAAAGCAAATTATTTATGGAGAAAGACAAATGAAAGGGTTTGGTCATGTATCACGCATGGCGGAGGAAAGAAAATCCAAACAATATTTAGAGGCGTAACCGGAAGGAAGAAGAGCTAGAGGAAGGCCACGTGTGACATATGAAGAATATATTGGTAAGCTGGGCAATGCAAGAGGAAGAAAAATGACAGAAATGAAGAGAATGATATGGAACCGAGATGAATGGAGAAGATGGATAGAGGCTGGTACTACATGCTTAAACAGTACGAAGAAGGTAGGGAAAGATAGGGAAAAACACTGAGTTATTGACACGAGAATTTGAAATATGTATGTCCTGAGTCTCCTATAGCTAATTAATTAATTAATTTGCGAAGTCCCTTCAATTTTGTATAACATAAACTGGCGATCTTTCTTTCTTTTCTCTCTCTCTCTCTCTCTCTCTCTCTCTCTCTCTCTCTCTCTCTCTCTCTCTCTCTCTCTCTCTCTCTCTCTCTCTCTCTCTTTGCGTGTTGTTAATCGTGTTGCGACTTTAGACCTTTCCCAAGCGCTGTCTAATGGGCCTGCTTGAAAGTTTGTGATTCTGCTTTTTATTCCTCCTCCTTTCTTCTTTCCTTGTTTTCTTTCATGATTAAATACTTAAGGACTTAAATTAAGTAGTATAAACATTTTTTTCTGCTCTGTTTTCCAGAAAATTCTCTTATTAAACCATGAACTAAATTATTTTTGAAAATTCAAAGTAGCTTGAGGCTCGGTTTTGAAATTGGATATATTATGCTTCAGTAATTACGTCGTGGTAACTACCTAAAGTAAGAAACAAACATGTTTAAAATTTTACTGATTATGTGGCTCATTCTATACATAAACAGCAATGAAAAACTGAAATTATCCTTTATTATTACTGTATGTTTATCTGAATTTGGTGAGAGTCAAGATATGTAATGATATAATTCGTTTTCAAAACTAATATTTGTACTAAAATGATTTTAATTACAACAGTTCACAGCGAACTATTAAAGGAATCTCAGTGTTCGAGCAATAATCAGGAAAAGGAACCAGATGAGAACTTCGAGACATCCTAAAGGCGTACTCTTCACTGGCGGGCAAAAAATGCATTAATCCCAATAATCAGTAAGGTGGTTAATACATAATCAACCATCCTCATTTGGAACAAAAATTTCAAACAGGCGCATTAACGTGCGGCTTAGAACACTGCTTCAGAATGGCGCCTTAACAAGTAGCAGGGACCGTTTTACTGCAGAAAACTGGCACAAATCGTGGGGCATAGAACACCTGCATCATAAGTAAGAAGCAAATTAATTCTAATCGGTTTTGATAGCTTTTTTCCTAATTCTCTCATGCCCTAGTATTTTCATATCCGAATTTCAAATGTTTCCAGTGCTCTTTTCCTCAATTCATTTAAATCACCACGCTATACAATAGCATACTCTACATTGAGTATTTCACTATTATATTCGTTGCTTACTTCTTCAAGGGTACACGGAGGTACAAGGGTATTAAGTTTTCTTTGATAACGTAGTGTGAATTTGTTAATGTTCCATTCCGGCGGCTTTTCCTTTGGAACAATTGCTCATCAGCAATGATGTTTGCTAGCTTACAGTCATGTTCCTCTTTGATATTCTTTTACTTTTGATTTTTACGTTAAATTCACACACAAACATTCACAATGTCATTCATACTTCCACACTCTAGGGAGGATCGGGAATGATCCAGGTGAAAGAAAAACTTCCACCCTTTCAACCGGGAATAGAATACCGCCCATTTAAATTTGAAGCTAAGCATGCTAACCACTAGGCTTCGAACCATATGGGTAGACCGTGAATCATTGCACCAGTACAGTGACAGCACAAAACACACTCCTGCCCAGTATTTCTCGAGTGTGTTCAGTAGTTCCACACAGTAAAATGCCTGCAGCACAAAAGTCGAAATATTCACCTAGTGTTGAACTAGTACAAATCATTGGGCATGAATATTTTGCTACGAATGAGGACAGCATTCAATGTAAATTATGCAACAACGTTATCTACAACGTTCGTGCGTCGACTGTACCTGGCCTCCTCTGTGCTGTGATCATGTGACAGACTGATCCATCCCACTTCCTATAGCCCAAACTCCGCAACCTTTCGTTCCGTGTATGACAGTTCGTTCCTTACTAATCATCTGATTAAAAAAAAAAAAAACAGTCAACTGTTACGCGGACATAAGAGAACTTTCTGGGTCGGAGTTTGGTACGATTTCTCATTATTCATAGTATTCGCATCAGTGACTGCTAGCCTGTCACTGATTGTCGAAAACACTTTTCTCGGGATCTGAACCTGTGCGTGTGGCTGGTATTAGCCAGTGACTTGCTTTCAAAATGTTTCTCATACAGCAAAATAGCATCGTGTACATGAGTCATCTGATCCCTCTTTGTTCAGCTCAGTAAATTTTAACGAATTACTACCTCATACGAGTGGAGCATAAAACTTTCGTTTCGACTAACTGGAAGCAATGTTGACATGAAATTTAAAAAGAGAGAGAGAGAGAGAGAGAGAGAGAGAGAGAGAGAGAGAGAGAGAGGCACAATAAAACAAAGGATGAGAGAAAAAACCAGAAGCCAAAATCTCAAATTCCGCGTGATCTCCTAGAAGTAATTGATCTAGAAAATAAAGGTAATTGCTCTGCTTAATACCCAATAACTGATGGGCGCGTAAATCAGTTTGGGAAATCTATGTACAATTTTACAAAAAGTGCTACAGTGTGAACATTATTATTATTATTATTATTATTATTATTATTATTATTATTATTATTATTATTATTATTATTATTATTATTATTATTATTGTTGTTGTTGTTGTTGTTGTTGTTGCTTTTTTTTTTTTTTTGACCGCCTTTCGCCAGTACAGGCTGCCCAAATTAAATTCGTGACAACAGTAAAAGGAGACAAAATCTAAAATGAAAAAATCAAATCTGATGTGTTGCTCTCACATGACTTTCTCTACTATTATACTATTCTTACAAACTGTTATTCTTATATCTTCTACATGTTAGTCAAGATAAGCATTTGCAGAAATTATCCTACTGCTTATTTCTCTGAAGGTGCAAGGAGTATATTAGAATGCAGTGGATTTTGAGCGATAGCCAAATCTTTTAAAGCTGGTCTTTATATGAAGGCTGTGAAATTCCGTTCTCTTTGCAGGAAATAAAAAAGTGAACAATGACCTTCTATTTGAGAAAAGTATAGCTATTGCAAAACTCATACAAATAACAAGAAATATCTCCGAAATGGGCATAAATAACGTGGTTTAGCAAAATCTACATTTTTGTACAATAAGATTTAGTCTATCTCTTACGGTATACCAGTTATGCCAAAGTCATCAAGATCAAATAGGACTACGTGGGCTATAGCCAGAAAATTCAAAATGTACATTTCATTTGCCATAAAAATATCTTAAGCATATAGCATTTTAATCAAAATCGTTGAGCCATTTTTTAGAAAATAAAAATTTTTGACAAATTTTCCACGTAAATGGTACTTTGGGGTAGAGAAATTTTCTTCAAAATGTTCGTGCCGCATCCTTGAAAGATGTTAAACCTAAATACCAACTTTGATTTTTAACCGACCTGAATTATGCTGTTCAGACACACACACACACACACACGCGCGCACACGCGCGCGCGCGCGCGCGCGCGCACATTTTTAAATGCTTTTCTTTTTATTGAGGGGGCCTCAAAACACATATTTCCGTGAAATATCGACATGGAATCCTTGGGTCAATACATACTTCGCCCACTTACTATTTGCAGTAGAGGAAAGTAAAAGTAAGGGAAGAGGTAGAAATAAATTCTTTTGAATAAAACATGATAAAACTAGAGAAATGAATGTAGACACTTGCCGAAAGAGAGGATCCCAAGAAAGGTTTTGTACCATGGGTGTCGCGAAAGTGGAGACGGGGCAGGCTGATGGCGACGGCGCCCCTTGGAAATTAATAAATTTAACGTGTAGTCAATTACTGACTATTAGACTATTGTTTTAATTTTGATGCAAAGAACAGGTTACTCGTGCATAACAGATGTTCGATTGTTTCATAGCACCTGTATTACAAATAAGCTTACCGGTGATACGAGTACTATTAACATTTTTATTTAAATAAGGTGTGTATTATTTTCAATTAGTACCTTACTAATTTATTACCGTCCACAATAGTTCCGTACCGACAGTTATAAATGTTTAATTTCCTGAGGTAAAACGTGGTTCTGTGCCGCAACGATGGTCATAAGATTTTTATTTTTGTACATATGTTTTCAGTTAAAGTCCATGAGAATTTTTACTAACAGAGATTGATGAAAACAGAAAGCCTTTAGTCAAATAAATAAGTTTTATTTAGCACATATTAATATGCTTATCCGCAACAAATACTATAAATCATCTTTTAGTTTTCGACAACAGAGCAATGAGTTAACATTGTTTGATCGCAAAGTGTCAAAATGTGCTCCCCTGAAAAAAGTGCTGACGTCGGTGTGCTGTGCTATAGATGTAAGGAAAGAAGACGTCCGGGAAGACCAAGAAAACTATGGTCAGACATGTTTTAAAGCCGGAACAAGCAGCTATTCCTCTAGTGGTTTTCACCCATCCTATCCAAACGTTAATTTCCAGTTGTTTTGATCTTTAATTCTTTCCAGTAAGTCGAAGATTCTTAATTCTTTAGGTATATTTTCACTTCTTCTACTATCTTTTAATGCACATCTGCTACATATATTGAAAAAACGGATCTCTGCTGCTTCTATCTTTATTTCGTTTTGTTTGGTCTCTGTCCAGCATACGTTAACCCAGAAGCGGCCAGAAGTTTGTAAAATAGAATTTTTGCCTCTGTTCTTGTAGTTTCTGATTTTCGTTTGATGGTACCCTATATCTGGTTGAGTTATTAATTATACTTGTTTTGTTAATTTTTTTTGTGCAATCATTTTAGAGACATTGCAGCCTAAATAATTAAAACAGTTTATTTGTTCTTCTATCTGTCTTGTATTAATATTTTTGCTCTTACTGTTTGCGATCCTCTAAAAGCCATCGTTTTACTTCTCTGTGCTGATATTTTTATTTTGTAACTTTCACTTATTTTGTTTGATTGGTAAGCCTTTTGCATGCTTAATTCTGAGCCACTTATTAAGACCGGATCGTCTGCGAATAGCATTGCGTCTAAAATGGCATTGTTTATCTTAAATGTACATCTAAGCTATTCTGCCATTCTCTGACAATGTCATCTATATGTGTATAAGCTAAAGTAGGTGATAATGGGCACCCTTGTCTCACATCTTTATTTATTGTTGAATTTATTTTTCCGTCAGAATCGAATTGTGTTGTTACTTTCTCTACTGATAAGTAGAAGGAAGTATTCCACCCAAAAATTCGAGATTTCACCGGAAATATATGTTGAATCCTTAAACTACCGTTTACATGGACATTTTTTTTGAAAATGTTGATTTTCCTGGAAATGTCTCTAACGATTTTGATTAAAATGTCATATGTTTAAGGCATTTGTATAAAAATGAAAATGGCTATAGCTTATGTAGTCCTATTTCCTCTGGATGACTTCAATAACTCGTAAATTGTAAGAGAGACAAAATCTTACTAAACAAAAAATGTAGATCTTGCTAAAACACACAATTTATGTCAAAATAAATTTTTTGTACAGTGAACCATTTTGGAGATATTCCATGTTATTTGTATAATTTTCGGAAAACTTAGAACTTTCATGAATGGAACATCGTTGTTCATTTTTTTATATGTTAAGGTGCAAATGCTTTAAAAGATTTGACTATCGCTCAAAGCCTACTGTATTCTAATATTCCCCTAGCACCTACAAGGGAAAAAACAATTAGATAATTTGTACAAATGTTTATCTCAACTAACACGAAGAAGATATAGGAATAAGAGTTTATAAGAATGGTTAGTACAAGAATAGAGAAAGTCATGTGAGTGCAGCACATCAGATTTTTCCTATATAAATGTCTAATTATAGTTATCAGATGTTTTGGTAGGCCTCTATTTTCCATTATTTGCCATAAATGGTTCTATTTACCTTGACAAATGTATTTTCAAAATCTATAAACACCACATAAGTGGGAATATTGTACTCTCTATGTTTTTCAATTATGAGATACTGTATTCCCACTTATATGGTGCATGATTATTTATAATTCACTACTTGAAGAGATAGATCTTGTAATTGCCAGACAGTATCTGAAGCAGAAGGTGGGCTATAAAGGGCTCTACAGTTTCTTGCCTGCCATTGGCTAACGATTACAGGTGAAGTGAACAGTGTGACCGCCTTACAATTAGTTCTCTCGGATACGACCGCAGGACCTCGCATCTGGCGGTTGCGGTTAATCCCCCACCTCTCTCAGTAGTGTCTGGTTTCCATGTTACAATATATCTCAGTGGCACCAACCTTTTTTTGACAGTAGCAAAATGCTACATTTACCAAGTGGTTGAATACCGCCTATAAGAGACTGTGGGAACTATTTAAAAAGCATTTTAATCTCTCCCTCTTTTCCCATTTGTTTCTCCCTTGGGAATTCTAAAATTATTCAATTTTCTTAATTCAGTAATCAACCGTGATCACGGGGAAAAAAGATCTACTGGAGGAAATCACCTGTGACGACAAAGGACCATGCTTTTTTTTGGTGTTCCTTTTGTTCTTGGTTTTGTACGAGTAAACTTTTACTGGGAGTTTTTTTTTCCCCCTTCAGTGCTTACCGGGGCACTGCTACAAAATTAAACTAATGTAAGAAATATCAGAAATAACACTGTTTTAAACACAGAAGGGCGTGCGCTATATTTTAACTGTGTTAACATATTTTACAAATCCCAGTTATCTAAATGATACACAATGTAGTTAATATTTGCATTTTTTAATACGCACATATCATCTGTTATTTAACATCAAACCGGCAGAGGTGGACCAGGCCGTTAAGACATAGACTCGTGAACGGGATATCTGCGGTTCAAATTCCGCCGGGACTGTTCTCCATGATATTTGTTCCCCAGATTTTCCTCGATCTTTATAAGTGACAAATGGTACCCAGAACTTAACTGTGCAGTAGACATTGTGTTAAGACCTCAGGATCTTTTACTGATATGAACGTTCAGTAGTATAAATATTATTGTATTTATCTGCAAACATATAAGAATATTACAAAATATATAACTACATAAGATTCCATTGCATTCTCGGAAGGACAGTTTCATCCCTCTAATGCATCCCTCCATTTTATTTCAATTTCATTTCAACCGGTCCTCCAGGTTTGGAAGTTTGGCGCTGCATTGTGGGGACTTTGCGAACTGTAACTGATGTTCTCGGCAAATGGGTGGCGTTGAGTCGCTTGACCAGTAGTTGATTGGTGAACCTGTTTCGAGATGAACAATCTCCGGCATACATTGGGACCTTCACGCTCTCTCGCACTTCGTGCAGTTTCATTGGCTTATACGCACCATGTACTGACCAAGCGGCAGCCAACAGTTCGAGAACTTGAGGAACAAGAATATGAACCTCATCTGCCTATGCTGCAGTGTTATATACTAACATATCTCCTACGAAAACTAAGTCACATGTGGAATTATCAAATCACTCTCTATACCTTCAACTCATTAAATATCACTTGCATAATTATTGTACTTGCAGTACTGTAGGAGATAAGAGGATTGCGCCAAATATATTTGTTCACAAAACCAATTAATTAAACTGGGTTTAATTAAACAATATTTGTTTAACATAACGCTCCACGTTCTCGAGCAAAATGAATACAATTAATACCAATAATACCCTGAAACCATATTATCCTTAATAAGTAAAATTAAGTCTGCAAAAGAAGCAAATATAGATATAATATTGTTCATTACACTGTCCTCGCTCAGCAATAGAAATACCTGCATTTATAACTCCAACAGCCTGTATCTCTAATACTGGGCTAAAAATACGTATACATCAAACTGTGGCTCTGAGAAAAATAACTATATGCATTTTAATATCAAAATATCTGCTTAGCCAAAAATGGAACGGACCTACGCAGTTGAAGCCCGCCAGACAGCTCTTTAACAATTTGAATAATGGGCTTACTAAGCTATATAAGAAACTCACAATTGACAGATGTGTGCACCAAAACTGGCAGAATAGAACTCCCCGAGCCGAGCCAAGTTTGACCGAGATTAGTTAAAAAGAGAAAGCACGCTGTATACGGTAACCAATAAGAGTGCAATCGACAAACAACACCGATCAGCGCAAACTACCGAAATTATTTGGAATTCATTAGCCAAACTGACTCAAAAGAGTAAAAATAATATGGTGTAATCTTTGTTACATATTTTCTGTATCTATTTGCTCTTTGAAGGTTTAGGAAAACATCTAAAGAGCTTCTATCAATATAAATATAATTTTAGACTAAGTTTTCACAATTTAATACTTGATTGATTTTTAGAGAATAATAGGTGTTATTTTTTCCTGGAAAAGTTTTAATGTTTCACAAATTTTAAACTTTTGTTGTAAAGAAATATACGTTAGATTAGATTTGAAAGCACTCTGTAAGTTCGTTTTGGCCAGGAAAGTCACTGAACGCAGAGCTTGTCAAAGTGGCACATGTATATGTTTATGTTTACATGCTATGAGAATAATATAACACGCCTATCAAGCACAAGTGTCAACATGTGTAGGTTAGTTTAGAATAACATCAAAAACGTATAATCACATCATTCGGTACCACACTATACGTCCTCACTTGAATACACATATAAACAAACGTATCAAAATGCACTGTTAAGGGGAGGCATCGGTGAAATTTGGACAAAAATGACTAAAATAGCTATTTTTCGTTTTTTGCCTGAAAATTATGTCTGTACTTGTACTTTCAGAATCTACCGCCGTTTACTCCCCATCGCCATTTAAAAGGCCGTTATGCCAGGATTTAAATGTCCATCTGCGGGTGGGTGTGGCTGCTGAAATGCATTTATTACCCCATTGCAGCAAAATCGCGTACAATATTGAAGTTTAAATCAGGTGGTCTGATTTAGTTCTGGTGGATGTAAGCAGAGACATCTTGTGAGATTTTCATGGTCGTGAAACGGACCACTGTTTCCTGTTTTTGTGAACTACGTGGATGTATTTTTCTGAATTTTATTCAAGATTACACAGCCTGAAGAAGAGAGAAGTCATCTTAATTGTGGTCTACATTTAGATAAGTAGAGTTTAGAATAAGAATTAGCATAATATAGAATAAGATAAGGCAGAGAATACTAAATAAGTGTCTTCTTGCTGTAAGTGAAAACCTAAATTCTTTACTTAGCTGTTTGTAAACACACAACCAGCTAATTCTCTTCTCACTATTATAATTTATTGTACAGTTGTAAAGGCTGTATATTAGGTGGACCAGATTTTCATTAAATAATAATAATAATAATAATAATAATAATAATAATAATAATAATAATAATAATAATAATAATAATAATAATAATAATAATAATAATAATAATAATAATAATAATAATAACAATAATAATAATAACAATAACAATAACAATAACAACAATAATAATAATAATAACAGTAATAATAATAATAATAATAATAATAATAATAATAATAATAATAATAATAATAATAATAATAATAATAATAATAATAATAATAATAACAATAATAACAATAACAACAACAATAATAATAATAATAATAATAATAATAATAATAATGATAATAATAATAATAATAATAATAATAATAATAATAATAACAATAACAATAACAATAATAACAATAACAATAACAATAACAACAACAATAATAATAATAATAACAGTAATAATAATAATAATAATAATAATAATAATAATAATAATAATAACAGTAATAATAATAATAATAATAATAATAATAATAATAATAATAATAATAATAATAATAATAATAATTAAGTCACATAGCTTTATAGCCTTTACGTCACTGGGTGGTTGCTCATAAGCACATACATATCACTATTTGAATCCATATTTACAAATACATTACAGTGCATTGCACAAATTTTGAAATTTGTACTATTTAAATACGTATACAGCTGTACAAGATCACAGTCTCGCTTTTGTTAAACACTAAAATCACATCTACGATTTTTGTGCCTGCCTGAAATTAGTGCCTAAGGAATAACGCATAAAAAATTAAAAGTTTGAACTTCTCAAAATTTCACCAAAAGAGGCATTTGAGCACGTTTGTGTATTATATTGCTGGAAAATTAGGCAATTAGGGCGAAGAAGTTTATTTTTATAGTATCATAATTTATTTTGAGCAAATATGTGACAAGTGCTTATTTTAAATAAATTTAAAGGCTTTAGAAATTAGCAATTGAGGTACCGAGCACACTTAAACCACTGATGTTTCTTCTTCACACATAATTCTCGATGAATGTAGTTGAGAATATCTGTTTGGGAGCGCAGATGTGCAGGTAGATTAAAATTGTTGCTTTCATCTTTTTATTCCATGCGATCTTTTGGCTCTCGACAGGAAAGCTTGCCCACTAAGTGCTGTTTAATGCAGCAAAGTGTGGAGTCGCATATTTCAGATAGTGACTGAGGCATACATTGTAATTGAGCGGAACGCAAAATGGCTGCCGCCAAAGAAAGACAAGAAGCAATTTTATGGAGCACTCGCTGCAGGGCAAGAAACCAGAACCTTTGCAAATATCTAGCCCGCCTGTTTGTCGTAATGATTGTTGTCCATCAATAATCGTAGCGTTTCTAATTTATTACGTAGAAACGTGTTAAACGCAGCCTTAGCAATTAGGTAAGGCGTAAAGATTTATCGGGCCAATAACTTAAGTAGGGGCTCTTAAAACGCCGTATGACGCGTAATTGTTACCTAAACGCTAAATAAAAACTGAAAATGAGACCGAAGTTAGGCGAGGAAAGAAGGGGTGTGAGAGACAGGCTTCTATTTTTATTTTCTTCTTATTCGATTTTAGAACCATCGATTATGCACCAAATATATAGATTTTTCGAAGGCCGAGAGGAGATTGCAGCGTCTACCTTTTTGCTTACACAAATATAGTGCTAGTTGACCATATAATTTTATTTTTACGTTCTCTAAGTAGCAATTTACTGTAGCAAGACATTCGTTCAGGGGGAGATTAAGGAAGCGTTATTAGACAGGTATTGTAACTTTTTCTTTCTTCTCTTCTTTTTTCGGATTAGCCATATATTATGCCTACGCTGCGTTAAATCTGAAGCAGTGTTTTTAACTAGCTTATGTCAAAAGAGAATATATTTGCTAACCATACCTACTGTCACTAAAATAGGACGTAGATATATTGCTATATGTATTATTGTGAACAAAATGGCAATTAAACTAATCCACTTCTGACACCAAGTGACACTGTCGTTTAATTGCTCTTTAAAAACTGAACCTCAAAAAATAAACTCAGAGCTGCTGTGTCACCTTCTCTGTCTAATAGCTGGCTCCGGTGATCTCATTCACTAAAACTTGTCGCTACAAATAACTCCGACATGACGATTAAATGTCCAAAACTGTCTCTGACTATATAGGCTCAAATTTCTCTCTGCGAAGACTAAAGACACACACACACACACACACACACACACACACACACACACACACACACACACACACACACACACACAGAGACACAAACTCTCACGCACAATAACTGCTAACAGCTATTTCGTTCAACACTTAATGACCCCGAAGAACTGCTCTCTCTCACCACCGCATTCGCTTATAGGTATAGGCAAGAATGACGTATCACGGATGTTTCTCGAAATTCACCTTTTCGAACTTCTCGTAAGTAACCTGCCGGTCGAAAGTTTCTAGAACACGCTGGAAGTGCTTTGTTCTTCCACACTCATAGTAGTCTTTGTTCTAACCGCTCCATTGTCATCGGGCCATTATTTACAATCAATGGTGTGAAGTAGCTTGTCCTTGAGTGTGTGACGGCAGCCGCTAGCCGACGACACATTATTATTATTATTATTATTATTATTATTATTATTATTATTATTATTATTATTATTATTATTATTATTATTATTATTATTATTATTATTATTATTATTATTATTATTATTATTATTATTATTATTATTATTATTATTATTATTATTATTATTATTATTATTATTATTATTATTATTATTATTATTATTATTATTATTATTATTATTATTATTATTATTGTGGTTGTTACTGTTGCTATTACTATTTTTATCTGTTTTCACACTAGGTGTGTAGCTTGTAAATTGTAAATAAATGTTTTTTCCTTCTTTACCTAAGTATGTAAAGCGCATTGGTATACGTTGTATACATAGCGCTACTGATCGTCACTCAGTTGTCTGTGATAGCTGTCTCTTCTCGCACCACATGCAACATGCCTGATATCTGCGACTCTTTCGCACCACAAGCACTAGCTTTTGTTTCCCTATTAATAATTTTCCTTCATTTTACGTACTGTGGCAAATGACAAGTCAAGTTACCAATTATGTCACTTTATTTCCCTTAAAACTGAATAACAATTTACAATTCGTAACCTTGCAATTCACAGGTGTTCTGTTCTGTCGTAACAAACACCGCGTAACTGTCCTCAGCTCGTCCTCACTCACTTTAGCTACCTCTGATGATAACCTCACCAAAACTGTACCAAAACTAACTGTCCGACTCTCTTATATAACTGAGAATTAGGTACCGGAGATTTCTCTTCCGAAGCTTCTCCTAAAATACCGGCATTCCAAGCTTCTAGAACTGTCTCAAATAGACCCTTTTGTTCTTGCCTAGCAACGTAGTGGTGTGAGGTAGCTAATTTTGAACCTATTCTGATGTACGGTCGCCGCCACAGTACTTTAAAGCGTACCATGTATAGTGGTTCTGGTCACATGTCGTAGAGAGTGTGGGGTAGAGCGTCCGTGCAGTAAAAATTATCCATACTTCTGTTTTATTTGCATGTGTTGCAACAATCTGTCACACCTAAGTTAATGGAAGTAATGAATTTGACTGTGAATTAAGAAAAATTTCCTTTGTAAGGCCCTTTACAGCCGGTATATCATCATTATCATAATCATGAATATCGGGGATTAGGCCTCTTGGTCTCTTGGCCTGTTTGTGTACCACGGAAATAAATCTCTCTCCTGCAATCTTTGGGGGGTGTGTTTCATTAAAAGTTTTGGTGATAGATCTTCTGTTCTGTGATCTTGCCGTCTATCTCGGGACTGCTTAATTTTGTCCACAAGTTTAGATCACCTGATATGCTCCTGATATACCCATTTTGTTTACTGTCACGAAGGGTACACCCAGCAGCTTAGCTCAAAATTCTCATTTCAGCAGTTTCTCATCAGAATACGCGGGCAAGGATATTCATCACGCTACACAATTTAATTCTAATTTTTTACTAGGCTTGAACATTGATTGCATTTGATTGTTTTGCCATTTATATGTTTCTTCCTCAAGATAAGTACTACAAGAGCTTTCAGACCTGGCCTGGGCAACTGGTCTCGCTGAGTGCAGCCCACTCAGGCCTTGCACTAACAACTGTTGGTTAGCAGGTAAAAAGAAAATAACACACAGTAGGCAAATGCTCTACCGACAAAGATACGAAAGCACTTTCCACTGATGTAAAACAAAAACTTTCAAGAAGAGCACCCCACCCAAAACTAACCCATTACATGGCAATTTTTTCGAAAATACATGTAGACGTTTCCATAAATGCTTAAGATATTTTTATAGAAAATGAAAGATATATCTTCAATTTTCTGGGAATAGTCTCTGGAGTCATTTTGATTCTGAATTAGTTTTACATTATTGGTAAACCGTAAGAGATAAACACGCTGCACATAAAATGTAAATGTCATTACAGCACACAATTTATATCAAATAAATTTAAGATACTCATTATTGGTTTAAGTTTCAAATGCATTTACCTTTCTCAAGTCAAAAGCAGTTAATCTGTTAGTTACCTGATCAGCAAATAGCATGGGATTTCAAAGTAATCACATAGTCTCTCTCTGGAAGAGCGAAAGAGAAGAGGAGACAGAAAGGGGAGACAACCGGAGAGACAGAAAGTCAGAGGAAGAGAGAAGGGAAAAAAGAGAGGGAGAGGAAGAGAGGGAAAGAGAAAGGGAGGTATGAAGGAAGGAAGAAAGGAGGAAAGGAAGAAAGAAAGAAAGAAAGAAAGAAAGAAAGAAGAAGAAAGAAAGAAAGAAAGAAAGAAAGAAAGAAAGAAAGAAAGAAAGAAAGAAAGAAAGAAAGAAAGAAAGAAAGAAAGAAAGAAAGAAAGAAAGAAAGAAAGAAAGAAAGAAAGAAAGAAAGAAAGAAAGAAAGAAAGAAAGAAAGAAAGAAAGAAAGAAAGAAAGAAAGAAAGAAAGAAAGAAAGAAAGAAAGAAAGAAAGAAAGAAAGAAAGAAAGAAAGAAAGAAAGAAAGAAAGAAAGAAAGAAAGAAAGAAAGAAAGAAAGAAAGAAAGAAAGAAAGAAAGAAAGAAAGAAAGAAAGAAAGAAAGAAAGAAAGAAAGAAAGAAAGAAAGAAAGAAAGAAAGAAAGAAAGAAAGAAAGAAAGAAAGAAAGAAAGAAAGAAAGAAAGAAAGAAACAAAGAAACAAAGAAACAAAGAAACAAAGAAACAAAGAAACAAAGAAACAAAGAAAGAAACAAACAAAGAAAGAAAGAAAGAAAGAAAGAAAGAAAGAAAGAAAGAAAGAAAGGAAGGAAGAAAAAGAAAGACAGAAAAAAGAAAGAAAGGAAGGAGTCCCTATAAATATATGATTATGACTTTGCCTGCTGTACCCAGCAATGAAATATGTAAACTAAAATGAATATTAACCCTTACGTAGTCGCGCGTTTTCATAACGTTACTAATCGCGCGGGGTATTCCTGACACCCCAAACAAAAGCGAGTCTAATTTCATATTTGTGGAACATATCATTAATACAAATATGTTTACTGAATAGATGAATCTTGAAAAGTCTACTCATCTTATATAAGTGTATTTTTAAGTTATTACAGTATCAAATTACTTATTTTGAAGCACATACAATAATTCCTATTTGTTTACAACCTTTGGCAAAATTATTTTTTTCTGGTATTCTTTGTTCTGTACTCCTGATTTAACCCTTTTACTCGTCAACTCTTACAAAAGTTCTATGAATGTAGTCACTGTCACTGGGATATCATAACTTTTCACCAGGATTGCCAATGTTTAAAAGTAAAATTGTCGTGTCGGCCACTCAAAATTATAGATTTTGATTCAAAATTACAAGATCGATGACCTCAATTAGTACCTTCTACAACTTTAGTGCTTATGTTTCTCGCAATATTCATCTGAAAGTTCATTATCTTCCTCAACTGTTGCAGCATTATACAAATTTGTTGTTGAGATAAACTTAAACGTCTCGGTGGTTTGCATATTTTTGGACCCACCACATTCTTTCATAAGCTGAGACGACAGAATAAGTCCATTTACCGTATCTAGCACCAATCTGTCTCTAATTTTGGTTTTTATTAAACCTAGTTTGGAAAAAACTATTTCACAAGAAGTGTTTTTGTGGGGTTACGAAATCACTGATAATGCAAACTCCGCCAGTTCTTTGAAATCAGTATTTCCACCAAGGTGACATGTGTTTAACAGCACTCCAGAAACTGCCATGTTCAGGCACGTTCCTTATTTCATACGGAATATCGCATACTCCAAGTTTTCTCCATTGATCTGAACAGTGCCTTCTTCATTGAGGTTACCAGATCTGGGCACACTGGCAACAAGAGGATAAAGGGTAGAAGGATTAGTAGGATGTGACAAACCAGTGAAAATGGTATTTCGTCGGTATCGAAATTATCGTACACCCCCATAATTATCGTACGGGTTGACAACTATGGGTACAAACATTCAAATTGATATATGCCCCCATAATTATCGTACGGATTGGCAACCCTGCTTTCCACATACATTTTCACATGCTTTAGACACATGGTTTTCAAACAATTGTGATTAAACTTTTATGTTTACTGATCTAAAACCTCTTGCAGAAGTTTCCGCATTCTTCTTCTGCCTCGTAAGGATCCATTGCCAAATAAGCAATACACAGTGACAACAGACAAGGAATACAACTGTAAGCTTTCTCAGTGCACAAGTAATGTAGAGCCGTGCGGGGTGTTGACGACACCCCAAGGTATATTTTTGCGTATTTTCTTGGAAGTCGGGCTTCCATTATTTATTCTATTTTCACTAGAGGCTCGCACATTACTTCCAAGAAAGGTACCAAAGATCATGAAGGTACAGTCCTATCCTTTATGTAATAATACATCGATAAGAACGACTCGGGTGGTCTGAACACCCCGCGCGACCACTAATGGATTAACAAGTTGAATAAGCATTGTTAAAAATAAGCACATATTAATGGAAATGATAAAGATATCGTGAAACTGTTACAGGTCGGATTTCTAGTTAAACGTCCGGAAGGAAAGGCAAGGAGCTCCTGGAAATATGGTGATGAATATAAAGCGACCTAAATAAGCAGGAACAGGTTTGTATAGCTGCTATTAAAGCAAATTCAAAAGGGCGAACTGTGATAATACAGATGTATTGCTTTTAAAATAAAATAAACCCTTTCGTATAAGTCTTTGTAAGGTTCAATTTATGTGGTGCGTTATAAGCGTTGCTGCGGCAGTTATTTTTATTTATATCTATATTTATGTATATGGGTGCACCCAAAGGTTTGTTTGCACAACAGCAGATCCATTAGCTAGGTGTTCAGGGTCGTGTCGAGGAGAAAAAAACATCCTGCTATCACATTCGTAGTCACGCGCGACCGTGTCTTACTGCTATTGTGCTTCACAAATTGTGTTGAAGCAAAATATTTTCTGTGTTGCGGCGATTTCCTTCTTCTTAGCGAAAACAGAAAACACAAAACACATGACTTCCCTTAGTGGATATTCTTAGATTTCAGAGCAAAAAGGACACAAATAACAATACTTCAAAAACTGGAAGACCAAGCTGGAGATGTTTCAAGAGGGAGAGAGAAGAGATGAAGAAGACGCGTGAGAGAGGGAGAGGGGGGAGGGGAAGGGGAGGGAGCTTCAAATCTATTTCGATTAATTGGGCAAAGGGATATGGGGTAGGGCATTATTTGTTTCGCAACCAATTTTTACAACTTCTAAAATATTTATAGATGTGAACATCTAAATAATGATTTGCATGATATTTATTAAAGTTAAATTCAGTTCCGTGTTCATTTTCACATAAAATTAGAGAATCTGGTGTTGAAAATTATATTTTGAATTTTGGACTCAAGCTCCCTTGGGAAATCTTCAGAAGGCAATCCCTAACAATGGAAACAACACAACAAAACAAGGTCTAAACCCTCGACAAGCTATGTCCTCTTCCACTAACTTCCCTGGACATTAAAAGTAAAACAGGCATGAAAAAAAAAAAAAAAAGCCATCAAATCTGAGGTTACAGCAAAATTTACAAACGATCTAAAAGCTAGGAAAAGTGCCCATGCTGAAAAGAAAAAGGCGACAGTAGGGCTGAAAGGCTTGCCTATGAGAAAGAGGACATCTAGAAGTAGTGCAAACAATGTTACAACGAAGTGGCAAACTCGTACATGGTGAGTGTGCAGAGACCGGTAATGATTTATATTTCGCGTGTCATAATAATTTGTATGAGTGATGACAGTGATTAAAAATGTTGGTATCCGCTTACCCCAAATAGTGCCCCTTTGCCCCAGCGGTTGAAGCAAAAGGATATTGTAATATGCTTCAGCTAATTGTGCTCTTTTTGCTCCTGCATCTTATTTAAGAATTTACATAAGATTTGCATTTCCAGTTTGTTTAAATGCACAGTCAGTGCTTTTGTTAAAGTAGTTTATAGTTCTGCAATAATTAGTATGGCCTTCATTTAGAAAAATGTACTTAGCCTGTCCGTTTATCCCGGCTTTAACTGTTTAAGTTACGAATTTATATGGATCTTAGAGACCTGCGCACCTATTTATATAGATCTTAAGCATATGCGCGGTATAAAACAAAACACTGCAAGGTGAGAGTGAATCCAGTATGAGTTCTGTAATTAATAGTGTATTACGATAAAAGTGTAAGGAGAGCGAGGAGGAGTTTGAGAAATATTAACATGTGAAAACGAATTAGACATGATGGTAAAATTATATTTACAGCACCCACATATTTTTGTTTTGTGGGGTTAACCAAAGCTTTCGATCGGTTTATACTATGCGATATTTTAAACATTCTGAGAGAAAAAGAAGTTATTAAAGAAATAATAACTTTAATGAGAGACATGGCTACAGAAACAAAGACTGATAACAATAATGGTATATTGTGAATAAGTGAATTGCCCAGGAGGAATTAGACAAGGGAATTCCCTTAGTCCTGTACTATTTAATTTAGCAATGGATAATATTATTGAAGAATTAAGTAATCTCCAAGGTTACCGGATGGGTAATAGGAATATAAATACTGTATTTTATGCGGATGAGGAAGTGCTTATAGCACGAACAGAAGATGATAGGTATGTAACGTTTATTGCATTGGTTTAATACGAGTATAACAGCAGAGCGCCATAATATGGAAATCCCCACCGAGAAAACTAAATGTACGTGTATATCTGAAGACACTAGAAGGTACAAGTTAGAGATAAACGGAAAAACAATTGAACAAGTGATGCAATTTACATATATGTGTGCTGAAGTTACCAATGATCGGAACAAATTAAAAGCAGGTTAGAAGCAAGTTCGAAAAGGCTCGAGAATATCAGGCTATGAGAGAACCCATGTGAAAAAACAAAAATTACAAATATTTACAAAGAAAAACTAAAACAAGGATATATAAAGTTGCAGTTAATGATATATGGAGCAAAGAGATGAGCGGATAGTAATTAGACAAGGCAGCTAATGAGAACAACGAAAAGGAATACATTAAAAACAATCACAGGTAAAGCTAGGTTAGATAAAGTTAGGAATGAAAATTTAAGACAAAAATATGATATAAAAGATGTAGTTTAATTTGTGAATATGTAGAGAAACAAGTGGAATAACCATGTGGATAGAACAGATAGTAATAGATTAATTAAAATAGAGATCAAAAGCCTGAAGGGAGAAGAGATATAGGGCGCCCAAAAACAAGATGCAGAGATATTCTTGGGTCCCCGTCGGAATCTGAATGAGGAAAAACAGACAGTAACCTATATAAAATAAGAAGGAAGAGGAGGTAAAATTAAACTACTTATCAAATATAATCACATTTCATAAAGGTAAAAATAAATACAATATCGAAGGTTACAAGATTTATATTGTTCATGCAGATATGAGCAGTAAAAGGGTAGGTTAGGTTATCAGCACTGAATGCAGAAAATTCAACTTTCTACTATGATTGCATTAACGGAAGTGGATCAAAAACACTATCGTCAAAAAATATGTTCTTTCAGCGCTGTACTTCCATAATATTAGGAGAGTCAGGCTTTTGATTTTACCATGAGTAAGAACAACATTAGGAGAAGGCAACAGAATATATATCAGCCTAAACTGCACAACTGTACTTGTACCCTTGATGCACCAATGTGCGAATATAAACAGTCTTTTCACCACGAGCCACATATCGAGGTAATCTTCACTAATCGAGCAAGGAAGTGCGAGGTCACGTCGAAATGCAATCGACTATCAGCACTGCCGTGAGGTGATCCGTCATTTCCCGTTGGGGGTTTCGTTTCTCGTGAATGAGGTGGGTCATTACGCCACCCTTCCTACGCTATTTTGTCCGAAGTTTGCTCGTCTGTGATTCTAAAGCTTGAGTTATGTGGCCAGACTGGTGGCCGTAAGAAACTAAGCCATTGTGTAACATTCGGATGTCTAGACGTCAATCTGCCCTGACCTAGGTAACCTTCAATCTTCCGAGGCGCCCTTCATACTTGCTGCAAATGGGAAACAATTCCCGACTTTTAAGGGGGGGGGGGGGGGAGATTTAATTATATGTGGTTCATTTAATAAACATTTTTGTACAAATGTTCACCTATTAATTTACTCGTAGAACCGACGGATACCTCATATTAATATATCTTCCACGTAAATTTTCTTTGCTTCCTTATCTCCCGCTGTCCCTGTTTTCCTCTTCTACACATCTCTTACTCTCTTTCACCCTCTCTATCTCTCTTTGTCATTTTCTGTCCTCGTGTCCCATCACCCACTTTTCTATTTTCAACCCCGTAGTTTCATTCTTCTCTATTCAGTAATATTTTGAATTGTCGGTTAGAAGCAAAATGAATCATTTTATTCCAGTTTCTTCTTTTACTCTTGTTCATCATTTTCTTCTTTATCTTTATTAGAACACGCCCATTCCGAGTTCCTAATGATCTCTGTTTCTTTTGGCCTTTGATAGGGATTTCTTGGAGATATTTTTCTTTTCCATTCTAAATAATGTACTATATTATCTTATCATTACTGCTATCTTCTTCAGATATTTCTTTATATCTTCATTCTGCATTTTATTCATACAGATCTAAGGAACTTCAATACTGGTGCTTGAAATTTACTAATTTGTTTTTGAGTTGGTATTTATTCCTGTAAATCAACGCAGGTAAATCATTGCCTTATACAATTTAATTTTGGTTTCTAGTAAATCATACCTATAACCTAGCAAGGTACACCGCGATAACGGGTGGCTGGCATTCGGTAGGTCGCAGGTTCAAACGAAGGAGTTTTTCGCAATTTTCCTCGGTCGCTATGTGGACAATTTAATTCGAAATTTTTTTCTGTCATTTTTGCATTTAATTTCCTTTCTCTTCACCGCCACATCAGTCATTGCATTGATCACCGATGCTGGCTTTGTCATGATCCAAAGTTTGCTTGCTATTGACAGACTGCTGACCTAAGGCATTGACTTGTAAAGAGGTGGGTAATCAATCAGCGAAGAAGAACAAGAAGAAGAAAATATTCAAGAAACTAGTGCATGGAATGAGCTTGTTCATTTTGCTACTAGAGAGCGCTAAGGTATACTTTTTTTTTTTTTTTTGTAATAACCAGAAAATAATATAATGTGCATTGTTTGTGTTAAGCGAATTGATACTTATCTACAGGAATAGTATTAAAAAGTGACATAAAGTCGCAAATCATTATCATGCTGAAACGGTGAAATCCTAAAATCTTGTAGAAGCACGGTAATTATATTTTTTCTTCACAAAATACAATAATACATTAACCATTTCGATTCTTGGCTTTGCCTCTGGTAAAGCTCCTCCATTGGGAAATTGAGTAATTAAGATCTTATAAACTTAAATTATGTTATATGGCGGGTTTATAACAATCAGTTCTTATTCCTAATACAGGAGCAAAACTTATCTTATCAATAATGGTTCCCTTACAGTTCTAAAAAGATTATTAGGTTCCTAATAACCATTCCAAAATAACACTAAAGTACAAGCTCGCAAATTGATATTTACGCATAACTAAATAGCGGGAATATTTGGTGCTCTACTTTCACACTAAGACTGATTCTCAATTCCAGAAGTGCCGAGTGCCGGATAACGATTATTTCCACAATTTGCCATGCACGCAACAATACGCATACATTACTTACCTCTAAAATAGACGACTGAGGAGACATCTAGCACCTCGGCCCTAATGCATCTTTTGCGCATATGCACCCGGGAGGAAGGGAAGAGATGAAGGAACCGCAAGAGATATGTGGGCTGCAGGGCCGACTCGCGCAGATGGCAGAGGCGCACAGTTTCCTAACAGCTCCAAAGCTTTACAGTCCGGAGAGCGCTCGGCGGCGACCGTCCCAAGCCACTGGAGAGTGGCTCATAGGTTTCCCTCCAGTGGGGATCGGGTAACGTCGACCTAGCAGAGAGGCTTCCACTGCCTCCATGCGAGTAGTCTAATGTTTAAGCCTCGCGCCATATGTCCGCCGTAGACCAACATCCGGCCCTGGAGTCAACCTGTAACATGAAAGAGCGAGATGAAATGAAAGGAAAATGGGGAGAGAGGAGATCCAGGGTACAATACAGCGCCCCAGCATTTGCCTTACCGACTAGAGAAACCTATGGAAAACCCCTTGGCCTCAGTGGACATCCACCAGAAATCGAACTCGGGACATTCGAATGTGAGTCTCAACATTACCGTGGAACCATCTCACTCAGTTACCTGCATCTAAATAATTATTACAATTATTGCTCACTTAACTTGTTAAAGGAATTTATGTCGATGATTGAAAACATCTTGCATCAGTTTCAATAATTTTACCCATTATTGTTCTAACATGGTAACATTCATATAGTAAGAGCACAATAACATCAATGCCTGCCTCTATAGTGTGGTGGTAACGTGTCTGTCTCACATTCAGGAGGTGGGTGTAGAGTGATTTCGGAAATAAATTTCACCACTCAAAGACCCTGTTCTTCCCAAAGAACAGGTGCTATAAGCTTACAACTTTAACTTCTATATGAATAAGTTAGAAAATAATTTACAGTGCCTGATATAGAATATGACTGTTGGAGAAGAGGGTTCTGACCTTTCGTTTAAAATCCTGTAGGGTAGAAAATAGTTCTTAGTGCACAAAATATGCCTGTAAAATAAGACAAAAACCTCGATATTTCATCCAGTCATATTACATAGAGTAGCAATGTATGATACCTATGTCTACAACTTAATAACCTCTTTGTGAGAAAGTTTTACTGTAGTTTTTCTGTATGTAATCGGGTCCATTATATCATTGTATACTAAACAGTTATATAAGCAAAAATACTCCTGCAACATCGTCCAGGTTGAGGTTTACAAAACTGGACAAATGACTGAAATCGGAATATCGCCAACCAGTCATTTGTTACTGAAGTTTGTGTACCTCCCAGCAATAAACTGTATATGTTCTTAGTGCAGAATAACGAAGTTTCAATCAGCTGTAAGTAAATAAAACAATAAAGTAAGTAAAATCAGCAGTTATATTTTTCTGTTTATGCATATATAGTCAGAAAATGCAAATATTTGTGTATATGATACTCCAGAAGGCAATGTTGATGTTAATTCAACATTAAATTTAATGAGAAAAGTCGACAAAACTCCACATCTCAGTGTTATTTCTGTCACTGATTAGTAAGGTATCTGGGTATTAGTTTCTAGCATTCCTAATATGCACATTTTAAATATCATATCTATGGAAAGCTAAACAACACAGATCGTACGACATGCGAACGTTCTGGTAACTGTTAAATCGCAAAGAAGTTCCTGCGATGAAAGCGTTACTTTTGGAACCGGTTATAAGAATAACCTAATGATCAGGTGGAAAGTTGGAGGATAATTATTTTGAAACTGTATAACTAGGCATATGTTTATGCTAACCGTGCTATGCTTTAAGCTACGTTATTAAAGGCATTAACATAAGTTATTTAACCAAAATCGAAAATTACCAGAAAATTTTCGTTACAGTCTTTTAATATGCGTTGCAGCTTCTTGCTATTAGGTACGTAATTTTCAGAAAGGCACTCTCCACAAGTAAAGTATATCTGCCTGAAATAGTACCAATGTTAATAGTATGAAATGAATTCAGAAATGTAACTTCATTGTTATTTTATTTACTTATTTATAATTAAGCTAATTATATATATATATATATATATGTGTGTGTGTGTGTGTGTGTGTGTGTGTGTGTGTGTGTGTGTGTGTGTGTGTGTGTGTGTGTGTTGTGTGTGTGTGTCTGTGTTTGTGTCTGTGTAAAAATTCCGTTTGCTATGATAATAACGATGGAATTTTACAGAACATAAATCACTTTAATGTGTATAGTTTAAAAATTTTAACTACATATTATAATTTCTGAATACATAAGTTTTTACCTCATACTGAAATTATCGACAGAGTTATCACACTAACTGTGCGAGTAGATTTGATAAACCTGAGTCGTTCTTTTGTAAGATCTCACAAGAAAATGTGAAACATAGAGGCTTTGGAAACCGATCGTTTTATGTTTCGGGAAATAAATAGTAATGGTTCGTAAAAGTACGAAAGAAATGTAATGTATTTAAAAGCTAGGTAAAGTACCTAAGTAAGTTGTAATTTAACCAGTGCATCTGTACTTAAAGAAGAAGATAAAATGTCAATGGTATACGGAATTAAATATTTTTTATAAGATAATAGTAGCTTTTCCGTCGCCAGCGCCTGCAGACAAGTATTTCATCCAAATATCGACTGACTTAGAACCGGGAACAATAAGCAATAGAAAGGTAAGAAACTGAAATTCTATAAAACAAGCTCAAGTTAAAGATATATAAAAATACATAAATTTTATAAAGCGAATATGTTGAAAACTCCCGTCTTAGAAATAAAGGTAAAGGGTGCATGCACAGAGGGGACACCTCACTCACCTACAAAGATCAACTGTGGCTACCTCCCCCCCAGGAGAAAGGGATGAAATGAGGGAACCGAAGGTGTCACACAGGTACCACAGCGAGACAAGCCACAGAGATACGCGGAAGTCCCTAACAAGTGCTGAGATGTCTTTATCCCGGTGCTAAGCCCCGCCAAATAGCCATCCACCGCGGTTTCGTTGTCGCACTGAGCGACAATAAATAAAAACTATAAAAGGTCCTCATCAATGGAAGTTTTAGATGCAGAGGTGACTTTTTCTTGATAATGTTCATGTCGCACTTATGAACAAGTTTAGTTACCCGATTTTTCGTATTGTGTGTGTGTGGTTTTTTTTTTTTTTTTTTTTTTTTTTCCCATCTTCCTTTATTTTTATTCGCACGTTTTTAAAATATCCATTTCATTCTCCGTATAGAATTTTTGGATATAGCATGTAGCACCTGCTATATGAATAAGTGGTAGAGAAAGTAAAGATACCTAGGGAGGAACTGTACAAAGCATAAAAGGAAAAGTAACAGAAAACAAAAGATTTGATGTGTCGCATTCATATAAGTTTCCCGGCCAATGCGTTTATTTTTATCTCCTTTCTACAAGCTGTTTTTACGAAAGCTTATTTTCTATCTATTTCATGACAACCCAGATAAACATTTCATTATGTTTTGTTGTGGGAACAAGTTGAATTCTGGAAGCTGAAAGAATAGTCATTTTTTAACACCGGGTTGCTAATTGTTGCTTTGAAAACTACATTTTTAATAATATGACTCAAACCGATTGAATGAAGATTTCATAATTAAAATTTCCAAGTGTTGAAAATTTAAATCAATAATAACGAATATTTTGAAAATGTTTGCTACTACGAACTACTTTATTCTTCTTATTTTATATTGGCCATAAATAACTTGTGTAATATCAGCGGCTTTATCTTTCAAACAATTGATACTTACTCATTTGCCGCTGATTAATTTGAGTAAACTATAGACACACACACACATACACACACAGAAACACAATTACACACACATCTTACTATCTCTGCTGGTAGGAAAACTGAACTGATGATTTAAATAGAACGGGCTATGCTAGTAATCTAAGTTAAATTGTATGTGCAAACAGAAAGTATAAAGTGATAAGAATAGACCAAAAAACTATATGGACAATTTCATCAATCACAGATTGCCAAAACAGATAATCAAAATGATGAATTAATACAGCAACATTTCGACGTCCGTGAACTATAACTTTAAAACGAATATATTTATATCTCCAATAATACTATTACATATGGAGATCTTTGTGATATAATCTTTAGCACTAAGTCTGTAGAATCTGTTAACAGTTCTAGACACATCGATAGAATGGACCCATGATTTCCCACAGGTCGTCTATCTATGGAACTGGAATGTGGACGTAAGAACTGCTCTGTGGTCAGAAGGAGCCGATCAAATGATCGTTTCATTCCCTCACTTGTTGGACATCTGAATGCAGTCTCCACCATTATCATATTGATCAGATTGGTCAGAAGCTATAAGGGTTAACATGTGATACATCAAAGAAACGCACCGACAAAGCTGTGTCCACATCTGCAGCGTTGCTAGAAGGCAACTTCACTCTCGACAGCAAGGGTCATTATTTTGAGCACAATCAGGTTTTCCTGGTAATAGTCTTCAACAGTCATTACAAAGAAATTTAAAATAAAAGATAAAAAATGAAGTAGGCTCAATTTCTCATTACGAGAGGAAATGAAATAATGAAATATTACATTATTTAGTACCCGCATAAGATATTTTAGAACTCATTAAATACAAATAATAGCCTATCTCGTTCATTCTCAATGAACTTCATGTAGCAGGGAGGCCGTGGGGGAGAGACAAATGAAAATAAAGTGTTATTTTAGCATATACAGAGTGGAAGGTATTGCTTCGGCAATACGTTAACCAGGGATTTTATATGTAACAAATATTTACAATTAATGTTAACGAAGAACCGTTTCGCTTAAAAAATAACTTGTGTCAAATATTTGGACTATTTGGAGCCATTTATTTTCTTTACAAATGGATATAAACATATGAACAATGCCGTAATGCCTTTCATTTCAATTCGAATGAATTTAGTCACAATTTAATGTTAACGCGAGGTCACATTTCTCGTACAAATTAAACCTTGTATGACATGTTAACATTAAATTACGACTAAACCTAATCAAATTAAGGTAGAAATGCATTACAGCGTTGTTTACACAATATTTATGCGACAGTTAGTGAAATAATAAACCATTTATATCCATTCGTCAAGGACATACATGACTCCATATATTTGATACAATATTTTTTTCGGCGAAACGGTGCTTTTTGAGAATAATTGTATTGGAAACATTTGTTACTTTCATTATGTAGAATCGTTGCTTAACTTATGGCCGAAGCGGTATCTTCCACCTCCTGTTGTTGTAGTTGTAGTGTTTTACGCCCGCTTTTACTACTACGGCACCGCAGGCGGTGACACTGATGATACATGAAGATGGAGCACCGGTGGAATGAGATGGCGGGGGAAACCGGAGTACCCGGAGAAAACCCGCCCTGACGCCGCTTCGTCCACCACGAATACCACATGCGGGTCCCTGGGATCGAACCCGGACCGCCTAGGTGGTAGGCGAGCGCGCTAACCGCTCGACCACGGCGCCGCCATCTTCCACCTGTATATATATGATCATCCCCTTAGGCTTACCCAGTGGGAGACCCGGGTTCGATTGCATACTTTTATATACATAGAAAACCAAAAGACACAGGGAAAAAAAACCTTCATATCGAATATTTGTGCGGATTAACGTGAAGCAGCAAGAAAATTGCGTTTTACTATTTTTTAAGTTTAAGTATATAACCATTAATTACACTGTACTGACTAATCGAATGTTATTATGATGCGATTGTATTAAATGCATATACGATATTTATTTAACATCCTTGTAAGTATTTCTGAAAAACGGAAACATAATTTTTAAATCTTATCTCTAAAAAATGTTCCATTACATTAAGAAACGACAAAATTTTCTCCGTTAAAATTTTAAAAAAAATGTATAGAGGTCACAGAATCAGCTTGAATCTTGTCCAAAGATCTCGTAAGTTGCTCCCAAATGCTAGTTTTGTTTAGAGATTTCAGGAATATAGTTCGTTCTTTGATATAATGCCAATTAAAATGAGGCGGAAAACCACACCACATGGTGTTTATATGGTTATAAGACGTGCGCTGAATGTTGTCATACACATTCAAACTACGTCTTAGGCGAAGTTTCTCATTTGATATTAATGAAAAGAAAACATTTCAGCACAGAGGTACAATTTCATCATGGTAGGTCATTGAACTTTGCACTATGGCAAGAATACCAGGAATGAGAGTAATATCAAGTAGAACACCTGCATAAAAATATGATGTGCTGTACTCGCATGACTTTCTCTACTCTTGTACAAAACATTCTTACAAACTCTTATTCCTATATCTTGTTCGTGTTAGTTAAGATAAAAATTTACAGAAATTATCTTATTGCTTCCTTCCTTTGCTTATTTCCTTGTTGGTGCAAGGGGAATATTATAATACAGTAGGCTTTGAGCGATAGTGAAGTCTATTAAAGCTTTGAGATTCCGTTCTCTTTGCGCGGTTAAAATATAACAAAATCAACAACGATGTTGCATTTGGCAAAAATTTGTTTTCTGAAACTGACACAAATAACAAAGAATGTCTCCAAAATGGTTCACTCTAAAAGCAAATTTCTTCAGACATAAATTGTGTTTTAGCGAGATCTACCTTAATTGTACAGTAAGATTTTGTCTGTCTCTTACGGTTTACGAGATATTCAAAAGTCATCCAGAATAAACATGACTACATAGGCTATAGCCAGAAAATTCAACATATACATTTAGTTTGTCAAACATATGGCATTTTAATCAAAGTCGTTAGAGCCATTTTCAAGAAAATAAAAATTTTCGAAAACTTTCCCATGTACAGGGTACTTTAGGTTGAAGCGATTTTCTTTAAAATCTTCGTGTCGTATCCTTCAAAGTCATTAAACTTAAATACCAAGTTTGGTTTTTAACCGATTTTTCGTTTTTGAGTTATGCTGTCCACAGGCTGACAGACACACAGACACACACACGGAACCTTTTTCTAAAAATGCTTATTTGGATCCGGGGGCTCCAAAACAGATATTTCCGGTGAAATCTCGACATCTAATTTTTGGGTGGAATACAATACTTCCTCTACTATACGTAGTAGAGAAAGCAAAACGTGGGTTCTTCTAAAAAAGTTTCAGATGACAAAATCTGTAACAAAAAATAATTAGTTTCTGAATTATTGGGTAATTTGTGTGTGCACACGAAGATGTCATGGGCCTGAAGATGTTATGTTCCCGCAAGTACGGTGTGAAAAGGATATAGAGGTTACTTCAGAGGCGCGAACAGAAAGCTGTCGAACTTAAAGAGAGGCATCATGGAAAAGGAAATGGGGACACAGAGAAAATCAGTGAAAGCAGCGACACTACAAGAAATATATATGTACAATTAGCAATGGGAATAGTACAGTTATGGCATTCTGCTGTCCCAGATACCAGCAAATCTCTACTTGTACAGGGTACTTCTACTCACTCCAGGGATGTACTCCGGAGACACAGAGCTTCTGCCTTTGATCGCAATAAAGCTATGGAAAGGAAAACTATTCTGACAGCTACTGTATAAAGATTACGACCGAATTAAAAGAATCGAGCATGAAAGTTCGCTAACATCATCGTAAAAACATGCGTCAGAAATCAGGAAAAGTTTTGCACTTCAAGTACCTTCCACCGAAAACTGAGATGACACTTGCTGCCGAGTTAACTCAGATACCAAAGAGACTTACTATTGTAATGACTGTAGGTGTGATGAAATGTTTGGCGGTCGCCAAATTATCCAGAAAAGCTGGAGAGCGCAAGTAAGAGGAGTATATGAGCTACTACAAGAGTGGAATCCAACAGACAGGGTGACGTCGATGTCTTTCGAAACCACAGCAAGTAACCCGAGAGTAAAAATGGGGCGCGTGCTGACGAATGACGAAGAAAAAACCTCTACGAGAATATCGTGCAGAAGAGTAGCAATACTAAGATTTATTAAATTCTCTTACAGATTTAATGAAAAATTAATATTTCTAGGAATATTCATATTACGAACACTGGCAATTGCAAGTGTGTTTGACTCAGAAACTTCAAAGAGTTACCATATATTTATAATTAAGACATTTTGCAGTGTCTGGAATTATATACATCCAAAAAAAATTTGAAAGTGCACTGAGTAGCGACTTCATAAATAACTATTTAGAACCTTTTAGAAAGGAGTTACCTCATTTCCTCACGGGTCAAAGAATATCCACCCTCCAAGAGATGACTACAGAGGGTTGATGCAATTAGTGGTTATGTTCTTTGGTAGTTTTATTTCAACTCCAACTCATGCACCAGAAGTCTACCATCCTGCAAGTTGGTTAGCCAAATTTATCTACTGCTTAAAAATATACTTACTTCGTTCACGGATTCTTTTGCAACCGGAACAATAATGAGGACTAAAGCTTGGCAGTGCTTGGTTTCTAAGCTCGTTATCACGTCAACACATGGAACTCTTGAAGAAAGTAGTAAACTATAAAGAATTAATGTGAGTACAACGCATCAGATTTTTTTAACGTGCTGTCGCTATTCATTTCCCTCGCATGCTCTCATGGAAAGAGTATAGAATTTCTAGACTTGGGTAGAGCGATATGCTATATAAGCTATACCTGCCAATGATTTATCTCGATTAGTGAAGTAAATAGAAAAATAATTTTCGTATAAATAGTGAAATCTAGTAGAAAAAGACATGTGAATGTAACACATCAGGTTTCTTTAAAATAATATAATTAAATGTATATTTTAGAAGTTCCATTCTTGATGCATCTCTTAAAGTTTATAGTTCTTTAACCTAGCAGGTTATAATGAATTAAATGGGCGAAATAATGCTGAAATGAGCTAGAGACCCACAGAGTTTTAAGTTATCCGACATGTTTTTCCTCAGGATAACAGGGACTCCCAGCCTAACCGAGGCTCGAACTCGGTCTTTAGCATGCTACCTGACAAAGGCGAGCATAATGCATACTTTGTGAATATTTTCATACTTCTGGTAATTTTTTGTTCATATTGTGTCCTATGGTACTCTTTATTCCATTACCGAAATGCAGTTGCATGTGCTTAAAGGCGCATAGTCATGAAAATACCAGAGGTGTTCCCCGCGGACACTATCAAACTATTACTGAGGTTCTATATACCTACCTCATCATTAGGTGTAACCAATAATTAATTAGAAAGTACATAGCTTTGTCCCTTTAGAGATGCTATTAGCAGCAGATGTAATATGAGACCATAAAAAGTGGTAATGTAATGCCTGCCGAAGCCAAGCCCACCCGGATTACTGTGGCTGGACCAAAAGCGACCTCTTCGTCTTATTTTCCAAGTGCAATGCACGTGCACTGGCAGCTGGACTGAGACTGCCTCCTCTAGATAAAACAGATATCATAACAGAATATGTAAGGTAGGACTGTCATTATACCCGCATCTTGGGGCCCCATTTATTTCAGGGATGCTCAAAGTGACTCAGCCATATCTTATAAAGCACATTTCACCAGTCATATGTTTCCAACATTGCAGCAAAGTATTTCAGCCGGAATAAAACTTACAGAAATATTAATGAATAAATTGATAAGAGCATACATTTAGACCATTAGTTTGCAAAGGAAAATGAATGTTTACAAGTGAGCACAGTTAAGTTAAGCAGAAAAAATAAACTTCTAAAGTAATAAAGTATTGAATAACAGTTTAGTTACATGATTCCTGACATTTTCTACATAAAAACGAGTTTAAGATACAACAGAAATACATACATGTTAAGGGAATACACCATTAAATTTTAGTAAACATCTTGCACAAATTGACATGCGCATTCCATAACCTTAAAAATGCCTAGCAGACACAAATTTAAAGTTTTTTTTTATGTTTTTTGTATTAAAACAACTATAGTTAGATAATGTGCCTTAAAATACAGAATAAAAATGTTCCTAATTTTTCACCATATTCATTTTTGAAAATGTGGTACAGGGTGCAATTTTCATCCAATTTTTCTGAAATTTGTCAAGTAGATTCCCAAAATATGAACAAGTAATTCTGGCATACACTTTATTTTTCTTTTGAATGGGTTTTGAGTTATTAATTCTTGATGGTGCATAAGATTTAAACAAATTTAAAAACAACTTCAAACTTTATTTTGAACTTAGGCTAGTAAAACAATTATATGACGTATTTGCACGCTATAAGGAGATGTGGTTCTGGTTGCCTCAGTTGGCTAGGCGCTGGCTTTCTGATCGCAAGGTCGTGGGTTCAAATCCGGCCCAGACCAGTGCCTTTTAAGCGTGCTTAAAACGACAGCTCCATATCAGTAGATTTACCGGCATGTAAAAGAACTTCTGTGGGACGAAACTCCGGCACACTGGCGACGCTGATGTGATCCAGGCAATTGACAGCGTCATTAAACAACACATTATTATTGCTATAATCAGATGCATATGGTAAAATTGTTAAAAACGTTTTTTTTTTTTTATTAATTTTTTTAATTTTGTAAATTACATCGTGAGGAGCATTTAAAAGTAAAGTCGAGACTTAACGTTTCATAACTCGGAAACTAAAGGACATATCACACTGAAATTTAAAACCCTCCAATGTTGATATAAGATAGTATTGAAAATAATTGCCTAAAAACCTTAGAAAACTACATTTTCAATGTGTATTTTCCAAATGAATATTGTTGCGCAATGAATATTAAATTTCCAACAAAATGTCAAAATGATTTTTACTGTCTCTACATATCTGCAGTAAACATGGAAGTATTTTGTTTTGCCCAAAATCCGGTAGGTATTGAAGTGCTTCATACACATTTGGAGACTATCTAAATTAAAAAAGCATTTGTAGAAAAATGACCTGATGTGTATATATTTATGTCCGTGAGCAGCATAACTAAGGAATAAAAAGCCAATTAAATACTCAAATTTACTATTTCCCAAGAATGGACATAAAGATTTTCAAGATAATGGCTTCCACCCTTAATTAACTTTACATGGAAAACATTTCCTTGTTCTTTATTTTGCCAAACGTGTTCATAACGATTTTAATTAACATATTTTCATTACAAATATCCTGCGTTTTCTGGCAGTAGCCTTTGAATTGCTCTTAACTCTGAATAATGCTTGCATAATTGGTAAACATACTTCACAAAACCGTAGGTCTCGTTAAAGTACACAATTTATGTCAAATATATATTTCTGAAGTTAACTTTTCCGGGATATTCTTTGTTATTGATTTGATTTTTTAAATGCTTATTTTTGTATATAACTTTTGCAAACTATTTTTAGAAACTACTCTAGAAACTACTCGCTATAGATACAAAAGGGATAGAAGAAGCAGAATCGATACTCAAATGTTTAAATGCGAATTACCACACTGTCTCAAAAATACCGACAACGTTTAGTATGTTGTGCGGGATGACAAACTAATCGGTATCCAAATAGGAACTCCTGTCCGGAAATGCACGGTTTGGACGCTGGAGAGCGTCGAACTCTCAGAACGAACAGTTGTGACAATTTGTTAACATTCGTATTGGTATCTTAATAGGTATGCAACCCTTTAGTCATCTGTGTACTTGGATGAACTACCTAAACATAATAACATCCCTGTGCATGCGCTAAATTCCTCCATAGAGTTGTTGGTGCGCATGCTACTGTGATATTTGTGTAGTTTCAGTACAGTAACGCTTTAACAGCACTGCGACATGTGCCAGTGTACAGCTGGTGAAATGGCCGACTTTGATAAAAGTGCGGAATCAGCTCAATGTCGCATATTCAAATCGATGGATTGGTAGAGGTGTATCAGTTCCATGGCCGTCACGGTCACCAGATCTGACACCTCTCCACTATTTTCTGTGGATTTATATGAAGAGTATGGTGCATGGCACTCCTGTAACGTCAGTGGAGGACCTTATGGCTCCAGTCCACGGAGCGATTGAAAATCGCACAACCGCACGTATTGCGTCACGTGCATGAGGCTCACCACCGCCGATATAAGCTGCAATGAAGTAGGAGGTACTTAGTTCGAAGACCGTTTGTAAAGTAGACAGTCCGATGTTGGATTTATTGACCAAATGTGAACGTACAGCTATCTCACACTACAGCGTTACAGCGTCCAAAAGTTGTATTTCCGGGCAGGGGTTCTTATTTGAAAAATAACCAGTTTGGTGTCCCGCACAACATACTGAGCGTAGTCTTTTTTTTTGGGGGGGGGGCACCTGTATAATGGCCTCGAACGTCCATACTCTTTCTAAATTACGAGAAACAATGAAATTAAGAAAATGACAAATGATTCACAAATTTAAACCAAACGTACAGCTCCAAAATCGCTGATGCATTTCATTCATTCTTTCTTCCTCCCCTACCCCTTCCTCTCTTCCTCACTTCCTCCTTTCCTCCCTTCCTCCTTTCCTCCCTTCCTCCTTTACTCCCTCCCTTCATTTTTCCTTCCTTCCTTCCTTCCTTCCTTTCTTTCTTTCTTTCTTTCTTTCTTTCTTTCTTTCTTTCCTTCTTTCTTTCTTTCTTTCTTTCCTTCTTTCTTTCCTTCTTTCTTTCCTTCTTTCTTTCCTTCTTTCTTTCCTTCTTTCCTTCTTTCCTTCTTTCCTTCTTTCCTTCTTTCCTTCCTTCTTTCTTTCTTTCTTTCTTTCCTTCTTTCTTTCCTTCTTTCCTTCTTTCTCTCCTTCTTTCTCTCCTTCTTTCTTTCCTTCTTTCTTTCCTTCTTTCTTTCCTTCTTTCTTTCCTTCTTTCTTTCTTTCTTTCTTTCCTTCTTTCTTTCTTTCTTTCCTTCTTTCTTTCCTTCTTTCTTTCTTTCCTTCTTTCTTTCTTTCCTTCTTTCTTTCCTTCTTTCCTTCTTTCTTTCCTTCTTTCTTTCCTTCTTTTTTCCTTCTTTCTTTCCTTCTTTCTTTCCTTCTTTCTTTCCTTCTTTCTTTCCTTCTTTCTTTCTTTCTTTCTTTCCTTCTTTCTTTCTTTCCTTCTTTCTTTCCTTCCTTCTTTCTTTCTTTCTTTCCTTCTTTCTTTCTTTCCTTCTTTCTTTCCTTCTTTCCTTCCTTCTTTCTTTCTTTCTTTCTTTCTTTCTTTCTTTCTTTCGTTCTTTCTTTCTTTCTTTCTTTCTTTCTATATTAACAGTAAGTAGCTGGAATAACAACATTTTGTAACAACATTGTACAAAGATGTGCATTTAATTTCAGTGAATATAACACACCAGATTTTTTTAAGATTGTCATAGAAAAATTTCCCAAATCAGGTCGCAACTACAGTTTTGCTTTTTTCCCCATTTAAGTGTCTAAAGACAACCTTAAAATGCGGCTGAACAGGTATGTGCACATATAACGTGAAGTTATAAAACCTTGATTTATTGTAAGCTTGTTTTGCTCCATTTTTGCCAGTTTAAAATATTTCCCACTATGCATTTTATTGTTCACATTCTTCCATATTTTAGGATAAGTTCTTTAAAGATGAATGAGAAAATCTAAATAACATTTTCTTTCTACTAAGCACAGTTTCCATTTAGGGTATTTTAGTTTTAATATGCGATTGATTTTTCTAAATTTAAAACGTTGACACAAGTTTCATTCTTTGGAAACTGTATAATATATTTTTAGAAAGAATGAGAAACATAATTTATTAGTGTGAATACATTTATTAAAACAAATGTAACAAACAAAAATGTTAACTTGATTGGTTGAAATCTAAGTAGTTTAGATACGAATTATTATTAATAATTCAAATTTCAGCCATCAGCACTACATTATTTTAGTTTTGCATTAAAACTTTTCTCTTATTTGGTGATCTTTCATTATATTAGAGCTAAAATAGAAAGCTAGTTTTCTCAGCCAAAATTTGGGAGTTGAAATAAAAAATTAATATTAAAAAGTTCTGTTCCATTGCTTTATTCAGTCTGTTAGAGGTATAAGTGCAGATATGTTGATAATTGGTGTCTTGGTATGCATCCACTTCAGTTTTAGTTGTTTTTTCCTCTTCGTCTAACAGTTTTCCCATAAACCAATCACAAAGTTCACTCCTGATGTATTTTCTATGGCCATAAGTGTACCACAAACTGAATAACGCCCGCTGTATATACTACCCATTTTACCTCAAATCTCTTTGGCCGTACAGAAAGCCTTGCAACTTAGTTCCGGTACAGCATTCGTTATCATGAGATGCGTTCATGTCCTCCGAGGCACGCCTTTTAACCAACCTGAAAACATACTACTCTTAATAAATAAAATTATAGGTTCGAAAATGTAGCAAATATGATGTAATATCGTTTATAACGCTGTATTCAATTGCTAGTAAAAATATGTTCATACGTGCACATGAAAAGAGTAAGAAAACATTCGTGGAATTAACAGATCCTTATGAACCTCAATATGTCACTTGATATGTCATTTCTTCAAATATGAACATAAAAAATTCTTATGTGTTACATATATCGCAAATGACATTTACTATCGCTTCCTTGCATATAATTATTACAAACAAGTTTCAGATGAGTTTATTTTTCTAGCTCCTTCAAGATAATCGAGATAAACTTTGCAGAAGTACTCTCATAATACATTTCGTTATAGGTACAAGAGGGATAGAGGAAACAGAATCGATAGTCAGAGGTGTAAATGCGAGTTACTGCATAGTGGCCTCAAAAGTCCATACTCTTTCTACATCACGAGAAACAACTGCACTTTGAAAATGACAAATGATTCACAAATAACGTATAGCTCCGAAATCGCTGATGCTATAGAGAACATTATTTGAAATAAAGTGTGTTATTTCACATTTCATTTGTAGCAATTCTCTGCCGATCTTCTATCGTTTAGCAGTTTGCAAAATTATGCGCAAGTCTTTCCGAATGAAGAGAGGTACATAACACATTCCCAGAAAATTAAATTTGGACATTTTGTTTGTGGAGTTAATTTAAGTATATGGTGCTTTTAAAATCATAAAGAGCTATTTTCGAGAAAACAAAACTTTTTACATTTTAAGAGCAGTTTGGGGGAGGGGAACTTTTTCTAAGAACTTTCGTGGTATAGCTTTGGATGATGGAAGTTTGGCGTAACACTTTGCATCTAAAGTTATGTTGTTTACAACAGATATACACACATGAAACGTTTTCTAAAAGTGATTTTTTAAAGATTCAAGTAGATCAAAACTGTACTAACGGTACAATTTCGACATTTTGAATATGTGAATTACAATGTTGCGAGTGGGGTATAAATCTTCATTATTTACTGTAAGTAAATGGCAGGAAGAGCAAAAGGGTGTGTATACATAATATGTCAACTAAAAACTCTACATGACTCACTCTAAATTTAAGAGAAAAGGGTTTGCTTCAGTATTTATTTACTTTCTACGGGATGTATGCTAATACACTCTGCCTGTCCAGTTTCATTTGATTCCAGGTGTTCAGAAAACAATGTTTCTAAGTATAATACACTTCTTACTAATAAGTGAAATGTTCTTAACAATAGTGTCAATGTAGAGGATTTTTATTTTGAAATATTTAAACTATTTATCTACATACTCCTCGTATAGTAAATATTATATGTACTTAAGGACTTAATTCTGTACCTTCTCTTCCCGTCTGTGCATAGTGAGCAATAAAATTAAACGGATTATTTTCTTAACTTTTGTGACATTACTATGAAACGAGGAATATGCTTTTATAAGTAGAGCCCGCAACTCAGTTCGCGTTATTGCGGTGTTTTTCCCCCTATTCTGTATCTATTACTTTTAAACTTTCTCCCTCGTTTCTCCGTCTTCTTTTCCCAATCCCTTTCCTTCTCTTCCTCTTCTCACACGTTTACTCTCTTTTTTTGCCATCCTTCTGTGCAACGTAGAAATTATATAATGCTTTGAAAACTGGTAATCAAAGTTTTAGAGCTGTTAACTATTCACAAACTTGTGCCTGTTCATCATATCTGTTATGCAGTCGGAACTGTGCAGTGTTTCGTGTTGACGGCTTACACATACGAATAATATTAATAACTACTGAACCTAACGAAATTTTGAAAATAACAACACTTACCTGAAAAAAACAATATTTGTAAACTTTGGTTGCATCTAAAACAATTAAAATAATTAAAGATAAGAAAAATACTTCTATTGTAAACTTGTTACTCATAATCTTGCTTTGAAGAGTAATTGAGATATCAGAAATCCGAACTCTCTCATATTTCAAGAATATTATTTTCACTGCTACAACACTTCCATTACATGTATTTCTGTAATCGATTTTGAAACCAAGTCTTAAGCGTCAGAATCACCAAAATATCCCATTTGTAGAGTCCTGGATTAGTTGTAATGAGCTGTTAAAACCGTTACCAGAGATGACAGAAATCATAAGAATATGTTGTGAGCAAGGAAAACTCCCTAAGCACAAGTCCCATGTCCCATGTTAGATAATATACATTTTGTGCAGGACAGAGACTTCAATACCTTGATGACATTCTGTGGTAAGCAAGTTTTTGTGCGCATCACATCCAGTGAAATGGCTGTGATTCGATTTAAATTCGGTGGTTCCAGGGCAAGACAGAGCAGGTTCTTTGTTGATTCCCCTCTCGTCGTCGTCGTGAGGGAAATGAAGACATAGATCGCAGGTGGGCTCACTCTAATCCGTCACGGAGGAAGCTAAGCAATTAAGGACCTGCTGCAACCTCGTCTTAATTAAAAGCCAAGCACGGCTACTGAAGGCGACACATAATTAAATTGGGCTACGCCACAGACGCGACCAAAATTACAGGCTGGTCTCGCGCTTTGGGATTTCAGCTTCCAAAAGGAATCTTCCGGGTGGTCCTGCTGAATAAGAGGTACAACTGTGACGGTAGATCGAGCGAACCCGCTATTTGATAGAGCGCATCGCATCAGATCAGATCATGACTCCAAGAAGCGTAAATAAAGAGAAATAGCCACAGCCCTACGAAACTAGGCACTATTGTTCACCTTACATGCGTATTAGCCGTATTTCTCACTTTCGCCTCCTTCTCCACTGTTTACACTTCCTGCTTTCCTCGTGTTTCAGGAGAAGGGTTTTAGTCTGGTTCATTCTCCTCGATTATTTGATCAAAGCTACCACGTAGCTTCCTCTACATCAACAATAAGGCATCAACAAATTCGAGAGCTGTGTCCAGATTGATGCTGTTATTTTTTGCTGTCTATGACAGGTGTCCATTTATTTCTGAGCCTTCTAGCCAATTTTTGGTCGTTTGCTTGCTAAAATCGGGGAAGACCTTCACAATTTGGAAATATCCTACTCATGAACAGGTCTGAATTTGAACTTTTTCCTTTATTTCACAGTTTAGGCTTCAGCCCGTTCCGGCTCCAAATCGTTTCTTTGGTTTCCATGGTTTCATATTACCTTATGGCTTATAATTTATAACTGCTTTGGGCACTCTGTTGTTTGGCACTCATCCAAGTGTAACTTGCAATGTTCGTTATATTATTTAATTCATTTACTTTTAATTCTTTGGGAATATTTACACGGGTCATTCTATCTAGCTTTGTATATCCTTCGAATTTGGTGATTTTGCAAATTTTTATGGTACTAGGTCAGTGCTAGTGTGTTCATAGATTTTGAATCAAATTAAACATGTAAGGCTTTTTTCGGTACTTTTAGGCAATTCTGTTCTTATAGGGCGTTTTTATAGCTTATGAGTCATTCTTAGGTAATTTTAAGAACAAATGCAACCTCTGTCATTTTTTGCGAGTTTAGCTGCAGTATTCTTACATAGGTAGGATCAATTTTTTAAAGTAACCTCAAAATCTAAAAGTTCTGGAAATGTATTGGACTATGACTATTTTTGTAAATATATCAGACTTGTCCATCAAATGCTGCAGTGGCGTGACTTGAATTTGAGTTTTTATTTAAAGACGCTCATTAACTGTTATAGTTCTCAGCATCTCATGCGATATTGGTCATGAAAGACCGCATAAGTCAGAGTTAATGTGTGAGAGACAGAGAAAGTGAAGAAAGATAATGAAAGGACTGAGTCAAGGTTGCGAAAAGAAAAGGGTTGTGAGCTGTAATATCACGAAAGACTAAGGACTGTGTTAACGTCAGGAAGAGAACTTTGTTTTTGTGCAAGAGTTCAGAAGAAAAATAAATAAAGAAAAATAACTGGACTGATTTTGTCGTTTTTGTCACAATATTTAACAGGTAGCATTTTCACCATGATTTATGCTGTTCAAAGACACACAGACATGGACCTTTTATTCGGATCCAGGGCGTCTGAAGGTACGTGTTTCCGATGAAACCTTGTTATTGCATTTTTGTGTGGAGAACAATAGGTACTTACTACTGTTAAGAAGTAGGGAAAGCTTAGGCTTTTGTGCAGTTGTTGCTCTCGATTGCATCAACATAACAATACTTGCAATGGCCTCGTAAGAACGTAAAAACGGGAAGTACTGAAAGCTTGTGAGGATCGCTGTTTTGAATTTCCATTTTTGGCGCCCCAATAAACCGCTTCACTCCGAGAAGCTCCAAGTTTTATGACGATCGTTACCACGTGCTGGTGATGGGAGAAGACAGCCACTATAAAAAAGAGAAGCGGAGGAATGAATGCCCTCTGTTTGCAGAGTTGCACCTGCGCACACTTGTCTTGTATTTGCTTTTTTATTCGCCTCGTGTATGCGAAACGCATTTCAGATCAGGCAATTACATCAGACGGGCTTTCTTTCCTTGATTCTCTCCTACAGCATCATGATGGAGTTCATTCCATTTTGTAAGACCTATACAAAATTTATGTCACCGAATCTTTCCGCATATTAAGTACATTGCATTGCATTTTATCAAGGACAAAAGTTTGTTCAGTATTCCTTTAGGATTCTGTGGTTAAACAGAGCACAAAATAAATTATAAGAACTGTCGGCCCATGTGTTTGCTTTTAGATTCTCAGCCTAGAAAACCTGTTTATTTTATCTCACGACAGTTAAGTATTTAAAATATTGGCCACATATGTTTGAACAGTGGCTAAGTAAGGGCAATTCTACATGCTCCTTTTCTGATCTCCACTACTTGGGATCATGAGAATATATGAGGGCTTGTACCTCGATGTATCAATGACATCGACGTATTCTTGAGATAAACCTTCGATACTACTCAATTTCTACTTTCTCTACCACGGATAGTAAGTAGAGCAAGTATTATTCCCCCCAAAAAAATCATTTCCAGAAAAAGGTCTGCGCGCACGCGTTTGTGTGTGTGTGTGTGTGTGTGTGTGTGTGTGTGTGTGTGTGTGTGTGTGTGTTTCCCAGCCTGTGCACAGCATAACTCAAAAACGAAAAGTCGGTTAAAAACCAAAGTTGGTATTTAAGTTTTATGTCTTTCAAGGATGTGACACGAAGATTTTGAAGAAAATTGCGCCACCCTAAACTATCCTTTACATGGCAAGTTTTTCGAAAATTTTTATTTTCTTGAAAATGGCTCTAACGATTTTAATTAAAATGCTATAAGTTTGAGATATTTTGATGAAAAATGAAATTAATATTTTGAATTTTTGGCTATAGCCTATGTAGTCCTGTTTACTCTGGATGACTTTTCAATAACTCTAAAACCGTAAGAAATAGACAAAATCTTACAATATATATACAATATATATTGTATAAGTTACTTGTATACGTTTTGGAGAACTTACACTTCTGTCAAATGGAACATTGCTATTCATCTTTTTATGTTAGACATGCAGAGAACGGAATTTTTTTTTTTTTTTTTTTTTTTTTTTTTTTTTTTTTTTTTCCCGCTCAAAGCCTACTGTATTCTCATATTCCCGTTGCACGTGCAAGAAAACAAGCAATAAGATAATTTCCGCAAATTTTATCTCAACATGAAGAAGATAGAAGAGTAAGAGTTTGTAAGAACGGTTAGTACAAGAGTAGAGAAAAGTTATGTGAGTGCAACACATCAGATTTTTCACGGATAGGACTTAGTAACAATATTGCTGTGACGTATCCCTAAAGAGCTCCATGAATATAAGCTCCAAGGGAAAAGAAATATCGTACGACCTAGAAAGAGATAGATGATGGTGATGTGTTAAAACAGTTGCAGAACGCAGCTGAACAATTCCTATGAAGTGTAGGTACGCCAGTGCGTGAGCGAACTTCTTTGTGCTTTTCAGCGAAGACGAGCGATGAGAGGCTCTCCCAGGCTTGAACTAGCGTCTGTAGTCCGTGATAATAAACAATATCACTGTAAACAATAAAAAAGTCTTAGAATTGTTTATTTCTACCACCAAACTTAGGGGTAGGTCTGTGGTTCAAACCCTAGCTGTGGCATTGAATTTTTCAGTTCCGATTCTCTTGCCTATGTTAAGGTTCAAACAGGGTCTACTGTTTGTATTTAACAACTCTACTTGATTTTCATATCAGAGGTCTCAACGGCGCACTGTTGTTTACATCTCAATTGTGGTTTTCTATCCAAGGGCAACTTCTTTACTGGAAATCCATCCTCCCGTTTACCCTTTCTCTCTTTCTTCTTCGTCTCGAATTGTCAATCCTCTTATCTTAGTATTATCTGATTGGTATCTTCTTGTACCTTGGAAGTTCACAACTTCATTCCATTCTCATAGCAATTTCTTCTCATCCAACGTCCCAGCTGACTTCCTTTTATTCAGCAATGTTCTTCGATCACCAATGATCTCTAAAACCCCTCTATTGCTTATTTTACTTGTTCGTTTCAGACAGTACACAAGTCTACACGTCTACTTTAGAAATGGTTCCTAACGGTTACTCTTAGTTGGTCACAAGGTCAAAGATTGAGCTCAATAAAAGAATATACTTCACACAAAGCACTTCATCTTTTACCCGCTTTGTTTTTCTTCAGGACTCACAGAAAATGTTTTATTTTCTGTTGAAGGTTTTCTTTGCTACTGTTATTCTGTTAGACTTCTTGATAACTATTATGGAGGCATTAATTTTATATTCGGAGTACTTGAACCTGTCACTTCCTCTACAGTTTCATTTCGATTTCAAATTTTCAAACGAGTTTTCCCGCCCCCTCCCATGCCATTTAACTTTATTCTGTCATCCTTAACTTAGTAATTTGTTTTCATTAGCAAGTTACACTCTTTTCCATGCGCTTTTCTTCTGTGTAAATAAACTGCACATGAAAATATACTGATATTTTCTTAATATTTTATATATTATATGGGCAGAAATCAAAAGCTGTTTTATAGAAATAAAAAATACATTTCCAAGGAACTTAAACTGGAATCATGAGTAGAATTCGTTCATTATCAGCAAAACTCAATCCAATACTATTCATTTTGGCTCAACTGGGCTTTCCAGAATTATGGAATAGAAAAATATCTCATTTTCAACTAAACTTTCATATTAAGAGAGGAAATATTGCACTATGTTTTGTATATTGCACTATAAGAAAATCTACCCCAATGGCTTGTTACGTCCACCCAAAAAGTAGACGGAAAATACCAAGACACTTTTCTGTTTAACTTTATTACAACTTTAATCATATATTTTTAAATTTTACTTGAAAATGTCTCTTAGTGAAGTAGAAGAGTTCGATCCACTTCCAGGAGTACAGTTAAAAATCCTATTATTAAGAATTCCTGAACTCTATTAAATAACCAGAACAATTCTTTTAAAAATTGTGATATTTCTAATATTCTAACGAATTTCTCTGTTCTCTAGGACTATTTCACTATAATCCATATGACATATATTTATATATGAATTATTTTTCTATTCACTTTATGCTAATCATGATAAAGGTTTGGCTAGAAATGGTTTCTGAGACAACATTAAGGAGCTGATGTAAAAAGAAACAAAAATCGCAAATTATCTAACATACTCCTAAAATGATGCAGCTTTAAAAGATGGAGATGTGAATATTTCGGTAACGAATAATAGTGCGGGAGAAAAGCATAGTGTACTTTAATGAACTATACACTTTTTTCTACTAAGTTGCCCCTCTGTTGTATGGTTTCTTAATTATACAAAGCTAAACAACAAGCTATTCAAGAAAATGAGTCGTTGTCGTCATCATCAACATCATCATCATCATCGTCGTCATCATCATCATCATCATCATCAACTTTATTGTGTAGGCAGTAGCTGTTATTGCCACCATTTGGAACGTCTAGGTGCAAAAGGGCGAAACTCCTTTGAAGGTAAAATGAAATATTTAATGTACAAAAATGACAATATAATATGATTAATAATATTAAATTATAAAAAGATATTATAAACACATATAGTACAGTCTAGTATTTTCCATGGTAGCAGGTACATTTTATATGATTTCAATCAACTCCTTCCACTCTTTAAGAAATTCTGCTGCCTGGGTTCGACTTTAATGTTTTGATGCTTAAACATTATTAAACTATTGGCAATGTCAAAGCATTTTGAACATAATTCATTTCCTGGACACCCTTTTAAATTTCGTTTATAATTAGAGTAAATTTTGTTGGTTTGTTTCCTAAATATTTTTCTTATAAGGTATCAACATGCAGATTTAATGATTTCACATACTTTGATGCTTTTCCTGTTTTGCGTTCATGTGGGACACTTTTTTTTCAATTAACGCGCTCCAACATTGTGTCATATCGGACGAATGAATGAAATGAAATGGGTGAAATTATGCTCAAATGAGCCCGAGGTCCATGGAACTTTAAGGGACACTGGGAGTGAAATTTGAAAGTTCCACATTTTTTTGGATAGATTTTGTTCAAATTGTTACTGTGTTTGTATTTATATGAGAATAGGAGATACACTAAATTTCATTAAAATTGGATAATTCGTTTAGGATATATAAACTATTTTATGAATTTAATCGGGACATTTTCAAAATAGAGCTCGCGTCTATTGACTTTTCAAAATTCGTTTATAGTGGCAGAACTGATACTCTAAAACATGGGTAACAATTGTATGAAGAGATATTTCAAATACGTGCTGATTATGCTGTACATATTTTTTTAATAACAAAGAAATTTTAATCTTAAAAATTATTCTTTTTCATACAAAAAAAATGTTTTTGGAATTATGTTAATGATAGCATCAATATTGAATCATAGTTTTGTTTAGCTGCTATTTATGAATATTTTTGGAAATTTTCATTGAATTTGAAGCAAAACTCAGGCGCGACCTTCTTTTGGAATGTACAAAAATTTAGTTTTGAGAAAAACAGGCTTTTATATAGGAGCATCCTGTGTACGTTAAGGGAAGAGCACTATTTGAAAGGGCCGTAATGGCCACATGGAGTGGGGGATATGAAAAATGTTCTGATCCAGATGCACAGGAGTTCCAGGAACATTTTAAGGTAAAAAAAAAACAATTTTCGACTTTTTGACAATTTTGACCAAAATTTCACTCCCAGTGTCCCTTAAGTTACCCGACATTCGTCTTCTCAGGGTAGGGAAAACCTCGGAAAAAACCTTACCCGGATAACTTACCCTAAGCGAGATTCGAACTCGCGACCTCTTGAACGTGAGGCAGACACGCGAACCATCACGCTACAGAGGCGGGCGACACTTATTGTTCTATTTGTACTTTGACATTAAAATCCACGTACTAAGTGTGAGTGGTTCATCCATAATGTGCACTGCTATGTGCAGGGTATCTTCGTCCATAGATAAAATTAAATTATCACCTACAAAATATATTTGTTTCATTTCCACAGGACTCTTTAATTTCTGTGTTCATATCGAGACAATAGGGGCCAAGTGACCTACCTGTCGACGGGCTCTCATACACCACTCACTCTCTCTCACTCAGTCAATCACTCACTCACTCACAGCACTCATTCATTCACTTTAGCTTTTTCTCTCACAATGAGGGACTTTCTAAAGCTGATTTTATCAATTTAATATGAAAATGCTTGCACATTCACACCACCAGATCCTGCAAAGGACAAGGAATAATTCTGGCAAAAGAAGCCCTGCTTCAGCCGGGAACGAATCCGGCCACTTCTGGGATGAAAAGTAATGTTTTAAAAGTTATTACGTAAATGTTTCCATTTTAACCTTCTATTGTCTCAGTACGTCATCTTTATATAAGTAAAATAGAATGGGGGAGAATCTACATCCTCGCCTTAATCGATATTTGTTTCCGTTGATTAATCGATCATCGATTACTTTAATCGATTTATCAACACTATGCTTCAACATACTACTACAGTTTTTCCCTTATAAGCCTATCAAATCTTTTTGTTTACCTTGCAGGCACTTCTTGGGTTAAAATAACACCACAAAGAGAGCTTTGTTGCAGAGTTATTACTGGGAAAGAAATTAAATACCCAGCACATTTTCGGCGTTGGTCATTCTGTTATTAATCGTGATCAAACTGTCTATGACAGTGTAATGTTCTCTCCTATTATATTAACATATGAATTTCGCTTCACGAGCGTTCCATTACAGTGTCTCTGCCTTTATCTTTCTCCTCTCCCTTATGTTTACAACGGAATCGTTGTAGTGTGAGACAGATTATACCTGTTGGCCTTTCCCGCCAACCTCCTAAACAATAGAGCAATTCTCTTTTTGACCAGTCTTTTGTTTCATTCCTTCAGGTACAGCCTTTGAGAAAAGCAGGCTGCTCCTTTTCAGCTTCAAAGCGATTCTTATGCTTCAAGAGAAAGACAATGCATTTTCAATCTCCACCACTCACCACCACGCCTATACAAACACACGTGAAAAGAAAAAACTCGTTTGTGTTATTTAAAAGATGCATTAGTTTTTTGTTGGAGCAAGGACCACCATTTGAGAGGCCATATTGTTTGGGTCCAGCCCAGCACGCGCGTATGCGCTTAGACTTCACATTAACAGAAAAACCAACACAAATTATATTCTGGCAGAGCAGGGGGCGAAGTTAAAACAATAGCATCGCTAGGTAGCGCAGCGCTACGAATAAAAAACACTAATAACGGAATAGCACGAAAGGAAATCGGCCATTATTTTCAAAGCTTCTTGTTTACAATCGCTACTGGGGTGGTGAAGTTAAGCCACGTGATGTAAAAGAGGGACAAGTACCAACTAATGTTTATGCAGAGCTGAGCTATTCTTGGTTCAGTCGCCCAATTTCAAGCACTTAATGCTCTCGTTTGACAGCAAAGCTTCCGCTACACGAGTCTTAGGATTTGTAAGGATTTTGACATATGCATCAATCCAATATAATTGCAGTTACTCTGCATCTCATTTTGTTAGATCATCAGTGGGAACTCATGACGTTCTTTTGGGCAGGGGGATGTAAGGTTAATTATCTTTAAAGTGGAATGGAAATATAGATTTTGCAATCAAGATAATAAATGCTATCATTCAGAATTAAAATAATAATAATAATAATAATAATAATAATAATAATAATAATAATAATAATAATAATAATAATAATAATAATAATAACATTAACCAAACTAAACTAACTTTTGATAGGGTACGACGAGAAACCCTGTGGAAAATATTAACTATTTACTAACTAAAACAAAGGCTGGAAATAAAAAATAAAATCACGAGACTAGTAAGTCAGTGTCCTCTATTACCCTCTCTTTTTATTTTATTCATTGTTAAAGTAAATGGCAGCTAACGTTAAATAACTTTAATACGAAAAGCGATGTAGATGCACTTATATTTACTGATGACTAGGCTGTAATTGTTTCCCCAGAGAAGAGATTACAAAGATTCCTTTTGAAACTAAGTACGGTTGCATAAGATAACAGCCTAGAAATTTTTTCAACAAATATAAAAGTTATGGCCCTGGGTGGCAAAGAAATGCAAAGAACAAAAATAGTGCTGAATGAAAGAGTACTAGAAAGGTGAAAGGTTTTAATTATTTAGGTCTTCAGTGTGTAATAGAGAGAAAGAAACACAAAATTACAAAAATTTCAGTATATGAAATATCTACGATGTGTAGCTGCATACACATTAATGGACAAAAAACGAACTGAAGCTATTTGTAAAGAACTGAAAATATTTAGTCTTACAGATAAATTAGAAGAGTATAGGAGAGAATGGTATGAACATGTCTGTGGAAGGGTTCCAGTAGAATGTCCTGGAACATTTTGAACTGTCGACCGAGAAGTGGGAAAAGAGACCAGGTACGTCCACAGAGGAGATGGATACAGCAGCTGTGCAAATTGGAACAGGAACAAACCAACAAGATTTAATCTCTGAAAGAAGAAGAAGAAGAAGAAGAAGAAGAAGAAGAAGAAGAGAACTAACCAAGTAGTAGCTTCACTTACACAGATTTGGAGCACTTCTACGCTTTTGTCTGTTAAACATATCAACAAATCTATTGCTAAATTTTGTAATTTCATTAATTTTCTCCTTAACGACCAAGCAAATGGCCTGTGAATTCAGTCCGTCTTAGCCCAAGCTCTCCCTGTGGAATTTGAAATATGTGTAAGACCTAAAACACCATTCTGCCTCCGCTGTTGAAACAGAAATAGTTCAATTACCAGTACTTCAGAAAATTATTTCTTGAAGGAATGTTGGATGAGATCACATACTAAAGCGATGGCTGATGACCAGGCCCCAATTTTTATGACATGTCATAGTTTTTTTTATAGTTTTTCCATGGAAAATATAAGCAAAACACGATTTTCCTATCAGTTTTTCATATTATAGTCATATTTTTTTCTCTTAAATACTGGTATTTTTATCATATTTTTATATCTCTATTCCAGTTTCACATATGTACTTTCAATCGTCCCAAAGACGATCTGTAATATTTCTTATAATCATGTTTCCTGAAACTGCATATTTCCGCGAGTTTGGAGGGTAAGCTGTATTTTACAGAAAGAGACAGACACATAGGAAGTGACAGATACAAAGAAAGCGCGGACGGTTGAACTCTAATGATAGTACTTATTTCAAACATACACCAAAAACACCATGCGATGTTGAAAGGTCTTTTTCCCTTTACAAGTCAATTTTTCGTACAAATAGAAGATCGTTCCTTTTTGAAAACTTTAAATTATCTAATTTGCCTGTAATTCTTCTTTCTGATCGCCCTTCAAAATGTGACACTTATTTCATTCTGTGCAAAGCTTAGGGTTAGTTCTGAATTGAGCAATTAAATAAATTCAAAATGCAACAATAAAACTAATATTAATCATTTATTATTAAATGTGCCAGATTTTTAAAACAGACTTTCAGTGTGTTAATTTAAACAGCGTTAAAGCTTTGAAGATTTCTAAAATGCATAAAAAAGTTTTAGGTCATATTTATCATCATATTTTCTAAGCTTTTTCGGTCATAACTGCTCGCATATTTCTGACATTTGTAGGTAATAAACATCTGGGCCCTGCTCATGACACTTTAGTTTTCAATATTTTTGCAAATAATGTGCCTGTAACTTGATGCGAGAAGACCAGAATGAATCCCATTATTGTGATTGCTAACAATTTTTACTGAAATATCACATTTTTAAGATATTTAATGGTTTTTGTCTAATTGGAAACCGTAAAGGATAGACAAAATCTTACTGCACCAAAAAGGCAGATTGTATTAAAACATACACTTTAAATCAACCGTTTTTGTGGAATTAACCATTTCCGAAATGTCTTTATTAATGAATATTCAAATATTTATACTTTTTCAAGCGGTATGTTGTTATCCCTTTTGTGTCGTAGTTGTGTAAATTGAAAGTTTATCAACAAGTAGGTACCTACATAGAAGAATAATAGTAATAATAGGTTAGAGAAGATTGAGTTGAGGAACTCATCAGAATGTAACACATCAGGTAGTTAGGAAGTTTAATGTATGCATGCACATAGCATAATACGTTCAATTAATTACATTTCTGTGGAGTTAACCATTTCCGAGATAATCCCTACTATTGGTTTGAATTTTCAAATACTTATACTTTTTCAAATGGTAAGTTGCTATTCTTTTTCGTAGAGTGAATTCAAAGTTCATCTGGATTAACAAGAGCTAGAATAATCAGCTTTTGTAATAAGAGGATACAGAATAGTGAGAATGTGATGTGAATGTAACACACCAGATGTTTCACATTTCGGGGAATTTAAGGTATGAATACTCAATACATTAAATTTAAATAAAGATTTCAGAACAATAACTTAGAGAAGAACTAGAACCAACATTTAGCTATACACTGTTATTTTATACTCAAGCCTGCAGCAGATATAAGAAATATTGCACCAGTTTGTTTTCAGTGATTGGTTGATTGATTGTTGATTGATTTACGATTTCCTGATTGAGCTACCCAGTCTTGCAACCTTTAATAAAAACTTGTACTTATTTGCGACCTATAACGACCATCTGCCCTTAAAGAATGTATTGGGAATGTTTTCCTGCGACCATCATCTGTGGAAGAGCATGACTTTGCGAATATTTTCAAGTCACGGGGATCACAGCCACTAGGATGATGAATCGTCCTGTCAAGTTGTTTGTCGGAATTCACGAAACTCCACAGAGTTCCGGTTATAGCTGCTGCTATTACGACTTTTTGCTTGACATAAAAAGGGATTTGGGATTGGAGAAACGGCCTTTTTCTGAAGTTTTACCGGTATAAACGATTCTGAGCGTACGCCTGTTAACGCTTCATCATTAGCTCATATTTTACCGTTCTCGTGGCCGTGACGAAGGCGTGCAGTGACATCCTCTGTAATGGACATTGGATGTATTTAAATCCCTTTCCTGAAAAACAAGTTCTTTTCTTACCTTTACACGTAGAGCTAGAAAAAGGAAAAGCGAGTTAGAGACGCCTTAACCAGATGTCACCATTTGTTGTATTTAATAGAATGTTAATAGAAATCCACAAAAACTGTCATTGGTCGTGTAATTCCGTGCGAGAATGTCTGAGAATCTCACAGTTTTCTCTTAAAGAATGTTTGGTAGAAGGTATTAGTAGCTGCAACTGGCCGGATAAATGAGACACGTTTATCTTATTTTTCACTTCTGTTGTTTCAAGATGTGCTGCGTAGATAATCCACAAGGCAACGTAATGAATTACTGCTGCTTAATTATTGTATGTATATGTCTAAGTGAATCTCGTCCGTGAATCACCGTATGGGTTATTTATTTATTTCTCTTTGTGCACCTACTTTTATATTTCCATAGAGTATTTTCCTTGCACAGTTAAATACATAAGCCATTAATTGCTGCCCAATGCTATTCAGGCAATAAGATTAGTATGAAGTGGTCCAGGGAAATATTCGGCATGTTAAGGTGGCCAATATTATAACCTGAGTTTTGAGGCGGTTTTATGTGTACTGTTTTTCTTCATGATCTTACGGTTAAGGAAAAGGGGTTCAATCAATATTCAAATTCAAAATTAACTCGTGTTATTTATTACAAATTCATTAAAACATTGTTTTAATCCCATTTTTAATATCTCTACTACGTATAGTAGAGAAACTACTATATTCCACCCAAAAATTCGATGTCGAAATTTCACCGGAAATAAGTTTTGAGGCCCCCTAAATTTAAAAAAAAAAAACATTTTTAGAAAAAGGTCCATGCGTGTGTCTGTCAGTCTGTGGACAGCATAACTCAAAAACGAAAAGTCGGTTAAAAACCAAAGTTGGTATTTAAGTTTAATGTCTTTCAAGAATGCGACACGAAGATTTTAAAGAAAATAGCCCACCATAAACTACCCTTTACATGGAACATTTTTCAAAAAATGTTCATTTTCTTCAAAATGGCTAACGATTTTGATTAAAATGACATGTTTAAATGTTTTTATGACAAATTAAATATATATTTAGAATTTGATGCATATAGCCTATGTACTCCTGTTTACTCTTGATGACTCCTAAACCGTAAGAGATAGACAAATTTTTACTGTATAAAAATGTAGATCTCGCCAAAACACACAATTTATGTCCAAACATTTTTTTTTTTTTTTTTTTTTTTTTTTTTTTTTTTTTTTTTTTTGGTAGAGTGAACCATTTCGGAGATATTCCTTGTTATTTGTGTCAGTTTCGGAAAACTTAAAACTTTCGTGAAATGCAACATCGTTGTTCATTTTTATATGTTAAGCGTGTAAAGAGAACGGGATCTCAAAGCTTTGAAATATCTGACTATCGCTCAAAGCCTACTGTATTCTAATATTCATCTTACACCTACAAAGTACATAAGCAATAAGATAATTTATACAAATGTTTATCTCAACCAACACAAAGAAGATAAAGTAATAAGAGTTTGTAAGAATGGTTAGTCAAGAGTAGAGAAAGTCGTGTGAGTGCAACACATCAGATTTTTTACACAATTTTGGTATTAAACACATTTGAAGTTTTCTTTCAGTCTCTTGATTTAGAATTTGTTTTAACTGACACTAGAGAGTGGAAAAATGCTATGTCCATCTTAGTAACTGTACATAGTTACTAAAACAAAGGAACTAACAAATGAACTCAAATATATACTGAAATAGTTTATATACTGCATAATTGTCCAGCATTTTGAAAACCCAATACTTCACAAACAGATTCATTGTTAACTGTGTTGGATAGGTTAACACCCATGTTCAGTAAGCTATAAAAAGCTTGTTAGGTGAAAAAGAAGTGGCACATGTCTTCCCTGGATAAGCACGGTTTACACAATTTACGCCAAATTTCTTCGGAATGTCAACCCTCATAGACATCATCTCGCCCTTATTCATTTTACGTCATATTTTTCCCTACCTGGTCTTTCTTCTGGCGCAGATAAGAATCTTGAATCCACCCTGAGGAAAGAAGACAAGAATAAGCAACATAAACACATCTGGCGACGAGGGAATATCATTTTGAATGACAGGGGCACCATTACAGAGTTATTTATCGGTCACTGCATCGGGGACAATGACCCTACCCCTGGCATTTGCTTTTACAAAACATGACGAGCTTTCATAACATCCCTACGTTTGGACCACAAATCCGTAACATGGGATTTGGCAGACCCAGCATGTGCCTTCTCAGAGTGTAATGCGAGACATTGTACTACAATGGCGTTACATCCCTTCCTTAGAATCAGGACTAGGAGAAACAACAACTACATACACCAGTTTAAATCTTTATAGAAAATGTATAAATATAATGATAACTTAGAGACTACAAGCTTCACTTCTTAGTATCTACTGAAAGTTCTTGAATCAAGGGCAAAACATGTTTATCATTATCAGACAATACTGTATTGTTTATCTCTTCTACCAATTCAAAAATAATTTAATACTGAGACTTTTAAATTTATCAGAGAGAGAATATCCTCTAGCTGTATAACTGCACTATTTTAGGGTTCTCATAAATACAGATCTGTAAAAAAAATACAATTTTAAATTTGAATGACAAAGGGTAAAAAACGTATTATGTAAAAATGTTTTATAGATAAAGTGTAATAATGTACAAAATTATTGTAAAATTTGGAAATAGCACAGCCAACCATTTTAGACTTATTTATTTGCTTAATTTAGTGTAGTACGTCCACAGATGATTGTGTAAAATGTACAACTGGATTACTGACTTTTACAACATTGTTTTCACTTTATTAAGAACTTTATTAAAATTTGCAATACACAATTTTAGTGTGTCAGTATTAATTCTTATGCAATCCTCGCCTTGATGTAAAATTTCTACTCACTTAATATAATCAGATTTATCCAAAATCTGTATAACTTACATATAGTATAACTTACATATTTTTCAGTCAATGATTAGATGATCTGATTATTATGATTTCCTTTAGGGCGAGTTTTACTCATTTCATTTTAATCGAATATTTATCAATTTCATAAAATGTGTAATGTGTAGCATTACAATTCACATTTATCTTATACATTCTTCACTATAGATTAATAAATGCTATAACTTCCTATCTATAAGTGACTTTCAAGTTTTATTTTTGCTGATTATTTATATGTGGGATGAGCAGACTACATTTACAAGATTTTTAATAATAAAAATACCAGGTGTTTAAAAAGTGCCTGATATTGCAAATGTAGTTGGGATTGGCCAACACTAGATAGATGTTCCTATGAACACATGTCCGGAAACAAATATCTGTTGAGATATGAGTCATTTTATTTGTGTTGAGTAGTTACACTAGACAATGGACTTCATACAACAAACGCATTCTAGGGAACACTTTATTGTCACAAACGATTAACGCAACAATCGTTGGGTAAACATCCATAAATACCAAACAGGAGTTGTGATGATTCCTGCCATTGTGTACTCTGGTAACATCTGCACGTTATGTCGATACTACTACAGGAAATGCCCCATATGGTTACCATGCATTCATACACATGTTTTAATTCTTCTTCTCAAATAATCCTTTGATCATACCTGACTCTCAGATTTGGGCACAGGCATTGGTCACACATTCTTGCAACGTATGCACATTGTCGATGGGTTTGGCATACACCAAGGTCCTTAAATGTCTCCATAGCAAAAGATACAATGAACTGAGGTCCGGCAAATGGGGAGGCCATACTACCGGACCTCTTTGACCAATCCATGTTCTGGAGAAGTCCATTGTCTGGTGTAAATACTTAACACAAATACAATGGCTCATATCTCAACAGGTATTTGTTTTCGGACATTTGTTTATAGCAACATTTATCCTAGGTTTGTCCAATCTCAACTCCTGTTGTGTCCATCGGACACTTTTTAAACATCCTGTATTTCGAAAACAAAAATACAGCTCCTTATTTTCTCTACTGTAGTGTCCCTTTTCGCCAGAGGACAAAACAAGCTGTGAAGTTTGCAGTTAAAACGACTTAGGTTGGTCTTCCGCTCAACAATCAACTGCCTGGAACGAAACTATAAACTATATCCCGTACGCGACTGCAAGTAACCGAGCGCAAGACCACACTACACATATAACTTGCAAGCAAGATTGCATGTAGGGAAAAGAAAATCGGTCGCAGTTATGTTTCAGTTTTTCCTGGTAATGGATGCCTCAAGAAAAATAACTAAAGAGATTACATTGCACATGAAAACTGACTCTTGATACCCAATTTTATGTAATAATTTCTAGATCTTCCCCAAAGCCTTATGTGATAGAAAAAAATCGGATTACAACGCTCAACTCAGCGAGAAAAAAAATCTGATTGAGAATATACATTGATTCGGAAACATTTTTATTCATATCATCATCGTCGTCGTCATCGTCATTATTATAATTACTATTTAACTTCGTGAAGAGCATTGCTTAGGTGCGGTGAAGGACACACCTTTTTTCAATAACTTATTTCTTGGTACTATTATGTGTTATGTCGTAGGCCTTTTTTTCTGTGAACTGGTTCCGTGAACTCGCCGACACCATAAACTTGGAGCAGCATCCTTCTTTTAAAGGTAGTCGAACAAAAACACAGCGTTGTAATTGCCTCTGTTGTGAACAACGGAGCCATTAATTTTGTACTCAGTTATATTTATTTAGAATGATTGCCAACCTCTCAAGATGCGACTTCATATATTAACAGAGCGCAACATAAAGAAAAGGGCTGCGCATTCCGACCTTGTCAACCGCTGGACTCTTTGATAATATGATAATAAATGAACGTCCCACAGTTAATTTCAGACTCATTTCCCAGTTAGTTTCGTCACTTTTTGTTGGCAGGCGAGCTTCATTTCAAGTTTCCAATCCTCTTCACGTCAGCAACCTCAGCTGTAGCCGCTTCGAATTTACTAATCGATCTATATCGCATTCTTGAAACGTAGTCGCAGTTGACACGTCGTAATTAGCATTATCTTTATCTTTTGTCGAGGAGCGAGCAAGCTAGTGTATTACCATGACGGAAAAAAAAAAAAAAAAAAAAAAAAACCAGCGAAATGAAAAAGAGTTGATAGCTGGCGGTGATTCTTGCCGCCACCTTCTTCATATGAATATGCATGTGCAGGCGTGAGATAAGTATCTTGTCATAACTCGTGCTGCCAGGTCGGTAGCAGCGGTGCTGTCATCTATTGACGTAACAAAAAACCACACTCTCGGCTTGAGGTGTTTTTAATATTATTACAGGGTGTGATATCGCATGGAGGATAGCTGCTGATTACTTTTTAAGCATCGATTGCTCTATTCTCGAGAACTTAATTGACTGTAAGAATGTCACGGTGAAGAGAAAATTGCATATAAAAATGTAATTGCCTTGGATTAAGACAAGTTGTTGTGAGTTTTGAAAGCAAAACTTCCATGTTCGAACAGGTTTCATATCGTAAATTTAATATGCAACACATAATATATGTATTGTTTTTTTGGCGATGGTGTTCTTGTTCCATTCCCCGTTCATAGTCATACTGGAAAGTTGAATTTCCTGTATTGACTACTGGTAACCTAATCTAACTTATTGTTATGCCTATTTTACCGCGCACATATGCATGAACTATATTAGAACTATCTTATATCCTTTATATCTTCTTATATCTTTTTAGACACAAATATAACATACTTAAAAGTTCTATTTTCCCCACACAAATCTCACCTGCATCTTTGCTCCGTTTGTAAATACTTATTTGTGATTTAGTAAATACAGCAGCGAAGTATGAGAGGAGATGCAAGTTACCCCCTTTTTCAAGGTCAACAATCAGGAGTGGATAATTGATCGCCAATTAATGTTGGTGATGTCGTTATGTTCAACAGCTTTAGGTAGTAATTAATTTTATTTTTTGTTAAGTATTATTTCTATTATTCACTATTATCAAACAAATAATATACAATGCACATGTGTTAAATGTCTACTCGAAAGTAGACAAAAAAGCTCTTCAATTGATGCATTGAATTATTGGAATTATTGATGCCGTTCGTCTGCCACCTAGGCGGCCCGGATTCGATCCTAGGGAGCCGCATGTGGTATTCGTGGTGGACAAAGTGGCGTCTGGGCGGGTTTTCTCCGGTTTCCCCTGCCACTCATTCCACCAGTTGCTCCATTATCACCTTTCTAACCATAGATTTTGCCTGAATTTCGTATCATCCTCTTCCTCACTATCATACCTGTTGTTTGGCTGAACATCCGCTTCCAGGTCTTCACCCTATCCGGTCCATAGGTTCCTGTGCTGCCCGACAGACGTCCAACCCTAAGCCTGGCTTGCAAGTCCAAGGGGGAGTAAGTCCTACGTAAGGGGAGGGTAAGCAGGTAAAGAAGAAGAAAAGGAAGAAGATTAATGAAGTCATAAACAATTTATAGACAAATAATTGCAATTAACAATTTCTGTATGTTAAAATCAATGCTTAGCGTTAGAAGTGGCTGTGTGGAGTTTGTCATGAGAATAAGGGGCCTTTAGCTAACTTGCATGTCAAGTAAAAGCACTTAGAGTTCTAGTGAACTCGCACACGAAAAAAGAAGTAACTGGAAATTAATTATGTTTAGAAGTAAAAGATCCAAATACTCGTATTCATGTGAAGAACATTTTGAAAATTAGAATGGGAATGAAGTTATTGAAATTTGGCAATCATCGAGTGGAATACGAAACTTCCTCTACCTGCTATGAGCAGGCGGTAGACAAAGTAGAAATTGCTGATTCATTGCAAAAATGTAAAGTTGCAGCGAAGTCATTGCCTTCTTTAATGTTCAATAGATAGACTAGGTTAGGATTATGGTTAGGGTTACACTACGAAGGGGGACACCTCGCACACTTAGATCTACAAAGTTCGATACGGCTACTAGTCTAAGAATGCATAAAGTGAAGGAACTGCAGAAAGGTAAAGGTCGTTGGCAGAGAGGCCTCAGAGATGAGGAAGTCCCTAACAGTTTTGCCAGAGAGGAGATGAACGGTCGTGAACCAAACAGTGTCTGCGAGGAATATTCTTTCATTTGAGCAAGCATCCGTGCCCTGTGTACGACACCGCCAGACACTACGAAACCTCGAAGCACACTGAAAGATGAAAAGGAAACGCTATAAAGGGGAAATAATGGAAAGGAAATACTACAAGATGAGGAATCATTCCAGTATTCGCTTACCAACCAGAGAAAAACACGAAATATGCGAGATCAGAGCGACGGTCGACGGGAATCAAATCCGGGACCTCTCAATGCGAGCCTTGTATGTTACTTAAATAAGTACATTTTCATCAAAACACAAAATTTAATAGCTGGTTCAACACAAAAGCTAATCAGAGGCTTGCGGTATTGTATAGTTAAATACGCTGTGAAGTCACGCTGTAAAGCCGGTGATGTCAATATCATTTGCGGCTAACAGCCGCTATTAAATGTTGTGTCTGCCATAACAATGTAACAAAAAAAAACAAAAAAAAAACGACAATTCGACGAATCCCACTCCTGACACCAATGCGACAAAACGACAGAAATGCAGTCCAGTCTTGCTTTTTTTTTTTTTTTTTTTTTTTTTTTATTGTTCCACAAAACTTTTATACAAATGAACAGATCTCTTTTACTGAGCTAATACAGTGTTTAGTCTTTCCCGATATTACAACTCACAGTGTTTTCCAGTGTTTTCTTTTCGTAACCTTGACGCACATCTTTCACTGTCTTTCTTCAGTTTTTGTGTCTCTCAATCATTAACTCTGACAATACAGTCACCCAACACTAACCACTGCTTCGCTATCCTCCTTCACGACGCGACGACACACGTAGCTGACACAGACACAAACTAAGAACTGACTCACTTCCGCCATCTCTCCTCTTTATATAGCCGGGATGACATAACATGGCCCTTTCTCGAACTTCTACAAATACGCCGGCCACCAGGCACCTCAAATAATGTTGAAAACCTTAGTTGTTTCTGCCGTTCTAATTGTGACGTGTTCACAAAGGTCGCGCGAGGTAGTCTGACCTACCTTGAGCGTCTTTGATGCACGTATAACCAGTGAGGTGGCGTAGTCGGGCCCCAAACGTTTTTGCTGTGCGGCGCGGCCGGCGTCACAATACTAATATTAAAGATTGTATTCAACTCCGACTGTATATTTATCATGACAAGTAGTATAAAAATAACCCACTAAGAATTGACAGTGTTTTATTGTTTATTTCACTTTATCACTTCTGCATCCACCGTTTGTATTTCATTACTAGTTTCCCGTATAAATTAAAAAAGAATATGAAAATTGTTGTAAGAAGAAGTTTCTCACATGAATTCTAGAAAAAATAAAAAAATAAAATATAAAATAAAATAATATCTGCCAGCTATGTCCAGAAACCTAATTTCTTATATCTGGACGTAGTGTGCGGATATTTTGATTTATTTAAACTTATTGATTACAATTTGTTCACAATAGAATGTGCAGAAGTTACTAACCTAAATTAAACTGAATAAAAATAACGAAAATTTGTGATATTTTAAAGTTATATGAGATTTCATAGTACTCATGCAATTTATTGTTCCCTACACCGTTATTCGCCTCTGGTAGACTGTTCAAGTCTCATCAGGTTGTCGTTTTGGCCTCGTTCTTCTCCTTTCTGCTTACAGTTGTCGTCCAGTGATCCAATAAAATCTTCTTATGCTCTATGTAATTGTTCTTGGTATAACAGGTTCAGGTGTTTGGGGCACTTGGTTTCGATTATATTGATTTGACAATCTTAACGATCGACGGGATGGTGCTACAACAGTCGCTGCAGGTCTATAAAAATTTCTGAGATTTCTTTCTTGTTCAGTTTGTCTTAAAGATCTTTCTGCTATACTGATTTGAGTCGCTAACTCATTTAAAATATCTAGAGTTTCCTTATTCCTGATCATTTCCGATAAAGTGAGGTACATGAGCTTTTCCCTGTTAGATTGTGCTATTTCACTGTATTTCTGACAGTTAAACAGTATCTTCTGTATTGCATCTGGTGCACATTTCAGAGTTTGTGATACTAAAACGTTTTAAGTAAGTGCCATATGGCCCATGGCCCGTAATATAGTGTAATGCAGCTTGTAAGGGATTTAGGTGCTTTAGTTGTAACCTTTCTCGTATGTTAGGGTAAAACATATAGGTGCATCTCCCAGTTTGCAGGTTATCCCATTCTGACTGCCATAAGGATATTAACTCAGCCCTTATTTGTCTTTTCATATAGCATCGTTTTCCTATTATATCTTCTATCTTTTGTTGATTGCTTTTCTTTAGCCAATAGTAAGCACCATAAAGGCGAACCTGTAGATCTATTGGCCAGGTACCAGTGGCCACAAGAAGAGCCATAGTAAAGGTCGCTCTTGCTGCTCCAGTAAAACGGAGAAGAATTTTCCTCTGGCATTTTCTGAGATCTGCGATGAGGTTTAATTTTTGCATACACTGTGCCCACGCTCCTGCACCATGTGTAATGATTGCAGTAAACATACAATTATGGTACATTCTAATGGTAGTGAGAGGTAGTTTATATTGACGTTGGGCAATACTGGCAATCTTCATCATAATTTTACTGGCTTTGTTGCAGACCTGAGTAACATGTGTCTTGAAGTTGCCTTTCTCACCAAGCGTTATTCCAAGGTATTTAATATACTTGTGGCATTGAATACGCTCTTCGTGTATTGGTATAACTGGGTTTCTGAATAATTTACCTTTAAATAGCAAATAAGCAGATTTGTTAGCTGCAATTTGTAGTTTAACAGAGTTGCACCATCCATATACCTTCTGGGTCACATCAGAAGATTTTGTTTCCAGTTCCAGGCGGGTGTTTCCTTCTATTAATAAAAGCAGGTCATCCGCATATGCTATAGTGGTATATATTTGTGTGTCAACTTCTAACTCATTAAGCAGAGGCTCCAAACCTACATCCCAGAATATTGGAACCAATATAGAACCTTGCGGGCAGCCTTTCGTAATATCACGTGTAACGGTACTATTTGCCCGTGTGATGTTGACTCGGCGGTCTACACAATAGTTCTTCAGAATTCTATAAGGGCTTTTTGGGTATTCTTGTTGGCGCATGCGTTCAAAAAGTGCAGGCCACCAGAGGTTATCGAAAGCTCCAGCTATATCAAAGAAGAGACCCATCACATAGTTCTTTTTAGAGTTCTTAGCTGCAATTATGGCTTTAGTTATTGCATCCGTTGTTGACTTTCCAGATCTAAAGCTATATTGAGTAGGATTAAGGCCTTTCAGGATCCTAAACTATTGTATGCGTTTACATAGGAGTTTTTCTTGTACTTTACCCAAAAGGTTAAGTAGGCAAATCGGTCTATAAGATTTTGGCAATGCAGGATCCTTATCGCCACCTTTATGTAAGATCGTGATACTGGCTTCTTTCCACAAATAGGGAATGCGGCCTTGCCATAGACATTCATTAAAGACATCTGTTGGATATGGAGTTATTTCTGGTGCAATATGTATGAGTATTTGTGCATGTATTTGATCAGGTCCTGGAGCCTTCTTCTTTTTGAGGATTTGTAATGCATGCAGAACTTCAGATCTGTCAAAGGGATAGACGACTCCAGCTGTTGGTTCGTCGGAGGTGAAATCCTTTCTAAGTTGTTTGTGCTGGATTGTATCTGACTCATGGTTATCTGAGGGAAGGACAGTAGTTAGCAGGGTTAGTATAGATTCAATCCATCCTTTAGTTAATTCACCGTTTGGTTTAAGTAATGTAGAGAGGACTTCTGGAGACTTTATTTTTTCAGTGGCTATCTTGTATGAGATGCCCCATATATTGGTGGTTAAATCATCCTCAACAAAATTCTCCAATGACCTTTCCCTCAGATCTTTTAAAGAAGTTCTAAATTCCTCTTTCAGTAGTTGGTATTTTCTAAGGTGTGTTTGTCTCTCCGTGTTTAAGATAGAAGTCTGATATTCTCGGCGTGCTTTCCTCATTTTAATCCGAAGTTTCTGCAATTGTACATTCCAGATATTATTACTACTATATAGCGTTTCACTCTTAGAAGACAGTATGGAGTTAAATGGGACATCTCTGTCTCTATCTAGCGCATACAAGTTGCCATTAGCCGCGTCCTTTTCTACCCTCGCTCTGTTGCCACATTCCTAATAGCATGGTATAAATATTCATTTGTTATAAATTTCAGGTTTGAACACATTATCCTATGCAGAATTTTTTTCTCTATCAGGTTATATCCTTTTCAGAGTCATTATACATTTCTATAGGTCCAAATTTCTTCAGAAAACGTTTTTTTCAATAGAAGTCCGATATTTGCTGTTTCTACACTCATCACGCACTAAGAAACAAACTAACTGCTAGAGTGCATCTATATTTTTTTCTTAGGTAGAGTAAACTATAGTGCTACTACCTGCCTACTTTGAATTCTCTATGTTTACCCAGTTAAGTGTTATAATTTTGTAAATTAAATGTTTTCGGAAAATTTTATATATGTGCACTGCAAAAGTTACGCAGTGTGAAATTTTTTTGTTATTGAGTTTACATCAGGGAACCAGCGAGAACAAATGTTGAGGAAGGTTGGAGAAAGTTTTTAAAATAAACCAAAAGGCAGTAACCTCTTTCTTTTATTCAGTAGGGCAAACAAAACGTATTCATCTATTCAGCGTCAGGCCTGACACAGAAGATAGTATAAGGAGCAGCACTAACATTAGTTCGAAAGAAGCCGTGTGTGTAACTGTGAGCTGTTATTGCGTTATTTGTTTAATATTTTTGTAAATATTTGTAGTTATGGAGGGTGAAGCTAGCAAGGGACGATATGTTGGTAAATAAAGAAGTAAGGAACGCCAAATAATTATGAATGTGTTAGATTATTTTTGAAGTAAAATGCATTTAAGGCAGTAAAAGAAACAGCTAAGGCTGTTGAGTGTTCAGAAGCAGTAGTGTATAGGATTAAAAAGGAAGTAATGAAAGGACCTCTAAGAACGCCATCGAAAAAGAAAGCAAAAAGGGCGGGACTACACAAAACTCTAGGTTAACGCAATATTATTGAATAGTGCAAGGTGGAGTGCGGCGAATTGTTCATTCTTTACTGTTTGCAAATATTCCACCCACGCTGAATATAATTTTGTCACTATTCAACAGTGATGAGACCCTACCAAATTTCTCAAGGGCCACTCTGATTTGGGGTTCGAATATGAAAGAAAGGGTAACAAGTGCATATTAATAGAAAGAGACGATATCGATATCATCAGATGGCGACATAAATATCTAAAAGACGTAAAAGGTTTAGGGACCAGGATAAATCAATTGTTTATATAGACGAGTCATTTGTAAATTAAGGTCATACAGTAACAAAGGCGTGGAGGGATACCAAAGTTAAAAGTGCCCGTCTCGTCAAGCAGCAATTGAAGGACTAAGTACAGGACTCGGGCCACCTCGAGTCGCTCGCGGAGAAAGATTCGCAACTAGTACATGTTGCAACACTGCGCTCCATTTAACGTGTACTGTCTTTTAAGGGTGAGACGCGCTTTTTTTTAAAAGGACGTGGCTTACTTCTTGGAATTGCCTCAATCATAGCTTTCTGAATGGCCATAGTAAGCTCAGAAGCTTTGTAATCAATATCGTCACCCACATTAATTGAGGGTGGCATTAGTAGATTTTCTTTCAGGGCTTCCCAATTTGCCTTCTTCATGTTAAAAGTTCGTCTTTTAGATATAACAGTTGCTATAGGGTTCTGTTGTTGCCTATATTGGAAGTAGATGAGATTATGGTCACTGATAGTAAGATCCTGACCTACCATCCAATTCGAAACATTCTCAGCAGCGTTGTGGTTTGCTAACATAATATCAATATTACAGGTTGAACCAGCACCATTTTGGAATGTTGGAGGATTAAGCGGCTCATTTAGAATGTGGAGCTGTAATTCTGCTATGGCTTCTTCCATTAGTTCACCTCTTGCATCTCTAGTGGTACTATACCACCAGGGGGACTTGCTGTTACAATCCGCAGCATATACGACTGGAGTATGGGGATACATGTTGTTTATTATGCGTATCTTATTGATGAATGGTTCCATCGGATAACTGTATTGAAAATACATGCTTACTAAGATGAGCGTTCCTCTTTTATAACATACTTCAACACATGAAGTATGTTCATCACAGACTTGATGGATCCTAGTCACTTGTAGATTAGTATTCGTTATTAAAATTGATGCTTTGGGACTAAATCCTGTCGTAATATGTCTGGTGGAGATGGGAAGGTGTGCAGGTTTATCTTTAATGCAACGTGGTTCTTGTATACACAAAACATCAAATTGCATTTCTTCGGTGACTTTTCTAATCTCCGCCATTACTAAACGGCTATTCTGAGCATTAATTTGTCCTATTTTAAGAATGTTTTGATTCGATGTTTGGAGCTTAAACGCCATAATCAGTTTTTGCTATGAGCCGTTCCCAGTAGATCTTGTAAGTGAGGCAGTCTCGTCGTCCTTTACAGATTTTTCCTCTTCTGAGGCAAGGAATACAAGTGACCGGTCGTCCTATCTTTTTGCAATTAGGTTTGGTATGACCCAACTCACCGCAATGTCCACAACTGGCTTCTTGTGCTCTGCAATTTCTGGCTATGTGCCCTAAGTCGTGACACTTCATACATCTGGCAACTACTATGTCTTTTATGGTAATTGCCTGGAAACCAACATATAATTTCCCAATTTGTAAAATCTGCTGTCTCATTCTTGCCGATACTTCAGCCACGTGATGTACCGTCGCCTTTTCCAGTGGACCAGTTTTAAAATGTAGACAGAAATGTTTGTTAAATTCTTTCAAAGTCATTAGATGAGAAAAATTTTGCTGATATATGTTTTCAGTTATTTCTTCAATAGATTGTCCACTAAAGATATCATATAAAATCATAAGCGGAAGTTTTTTTTCGGAAGCTCCACTTTTATAGGTTCATCAGATAAAGCTGGATGGTTCATAATTTTATCAACATCCTCTTGGCTCTCAGTTTCCAAGACTAATTTATCCATAGTTGTGCGAATACGCTTTACTTTTATTTTATCTTTTGCCGGATGTAATTTTTTGGTGACAACTTCCCGCACACTTTGTCCCTTTGTTGACGAGATAAAAACGGCGTGTCCTTTCTTTTCAATTGTTCTAAGAAGTTGGACTTCTTTCTCCGGTCGTGCAGGTTTGGCTAGCGCTTGCGCGTAAGTAAAATTATTTATGGGCATCTGTTGTGACTGTTCTTCTTTTTGTGGTTTGTTACAATTAAGTTCTCTCAAAATGCAATTTTCAGCCTTTTGCGTTATTAGCTCATCACGAACATCTTGGTACAAATCCGTGCATTTTCGAAACAGCTTAAAAAGTCTCCTTTTTCTTATCCACTGTTTTTACTTTGGCTATAATTGTTGATATGGCCATAATAACTTCATTAAAGTCGTTTCTTTCAGAAACTTCTGCTTCAGGATTAGGTTCTGCATCTACTTCCAGATCAGTATCCTCCTGGCCACATTCAATTTCAACTGTCTCCTTATTTACCTTATTTTCCAAAGATTGCCTGCTCACTTCCAGTGCATATACATTAGTATCTATAGTGGTTTTATTGGAACTAGAGATTGGTTTGGGAGATTTCACTTTTTGTATCTCATCGCATTTGTATTTGCCACATTTGTCTTCATTGTCATCGATAACTGCCTTCTTAGATCTCCTGTGCATATTGAGATTATTATTATTAATATATCCGAATGCTCCAAATATCTTCAAAAAGCCTTCTAATACACAAACACTACGAGTAATGGTTCGGCAGCAATATGGACATTTTATAATAATAAAAAAAAAATATTGGTATTAGGTTAAACTAAGGCTTTTAAACTTGTATGAATAATGTAAGTTGTTGTGTATTCCACTAATAGCTTCCAAATAGAGGTTATTGTTCATAAATTGTACATAAATATAGATTTTTGGTGAAATGCAGTGTTTCTATCTATCATGAATTAACAATACAGATGTTTTAGGTGGCCTTTTCCGTATTTAATACAAATCGTAGGTTATTCCAGCTTAATATCTTACTCTTAAATGTTTATCACTATCTGAGACTGCTAGGAACACCACTATTGCACTTGTAAAACACAATCTTCACAAAAATCCTTTATAACGCGACTCGACGTTAACCAAGGTTTCACATGAATTCTAGAGTTTAATTTAGCGTAAATCTTGATACAAACTAAGTTTATTTGTTATTTAATGGAATCTGCCAGTATTTTAATGAAAGCCGAGTTGATTATTACAGGTAACATTTTCTATATCACTTCAGAGAGCATATTCGTTTCTCGAGCTACATATTATTTAAAACCTTGTTAAAGCTTGAACAGCAGGTGTGCTCGTAAACCTAATGCTGATATGAAAGGAACTACAAGGCATAAAGGAGCAACTTTGTATTCACCAAGACATCAAAGGTACAAGATGTAACCTAACCTAACCTACCATAACCCCACGGGCTTGCTCCAAAATGCTTTGTTTGTACAACACGTAACATCGAGAGCATCCCCATGAGACAGGCAAATGATGCCTCTCAAGCTCATCTTGTATAATTTACTGATTGGATCATAAGTACTGTAACACGGCGGGTGTCTGTATGGTAATTAATGCTGGACAACGTACCTTGCTCTAGGGTACCTAGGCATTTGCTTCCTCAGCCTTAATATCAATTTAATTGACAGTCTACTTTGATCTTCACTGCCGAAATTTAGACAGCTAACGGAGCATTATTCTAATATAAAGGATTCAGGTGAAAGAAGATTATTCTTTCCTCTCCAGTGTCTCGTATTATTAAGCATTGGAATACTCGGCAGCTTTGCGCATTGAATATAACTGTGTATCATATATATTGCAAATGCCCAGGAAGACCAAGCCTTGTCCGACAGAAAATATACAATATAGGTCCACTTTGAGGCTCCGTTCACAAAATATGTGTTCAGTGCAGAATCGCCTGCTTGATGAGCATATGCCAAGTTGAGTTTTACTTTAAAAAATTAGCAAAGTCATATGAAATGCATGCCTGTTGTGAAAGACGCCTAATTGTGAGTAAGTTTTGGAGGAAGTCTGCAAACGATGACCGATGTCCTCTAATGTTTCTTTAGTAAGAGGCCTACGCTGTTTTTTTTTTTTTTTTTTTTTTTTTTTTTTGGGGGGGGGGGGTTCTTAGATTGAACAGTTCCTGTGGCCTGCAATTTATGGCAAAGTGTAATGACTAGAACTTTTGCAAGAAAATCTTGTCCCAAATCGGATTATTGTGTGGCCTGGAATGTTCATAAAGAAATCTTCCTGCAAATCGTAATTCACAAATAGTTAATACGTAACTAGTAATAACTAAATTACAACATGTCACTGAGCAGAGCAAAGCAGCGTAACCTTGATTGCAGTAGTGCCGTGGGTTCACTTATCCCCACTCCCAGTGAAACAACATCGCACAGTCGGTTCTTAGTTCATTATCTCTCTTTGTAATTAAGTTATGAAGCCCGGGACTTAAAGTTCTCACAGGTTGTAAGGCGCCATTATCTCCTATGAATTCTCTTGTGGTTTACAAGAGAAAATGCGAGTCAGTTTGAGCATTTAATATCGTGCCGCCATGTTACCATGGTAGATCAGTGGTTAGAGCAACTTGACGGAGACCGGAAGATCTGTGGTTCAAATCTCGGCTGTTGCATTTAATTTGTCAGTCTCATTCTACGTTTCCTACCTTTTTCCTACATACGGCTAGTGTGAAACAACAATTAATTGGCATAATAAATGAATGTGGGTTTCATATGACATCCTGAATATGTGTGATGGCTTCTGATATGAAGACAGAGAAGAAAGGTTTGGTTTTCTGCTCTGTCCTGTTTTCTGTTTCTTTATTTGTACGTTTTTTTCTTTGTTTAGTAGTGGTTACCGCCGTTCTTACCACATATGACAAAGATGTAATAAAACAATATTTGGGAAAGGAACTTTTGGGAAGCAATTGAAGTTTAGGGTACCTCCTCAGTATGTGCCAGTTGTGAGGAATGAGGAAAACCTGGAAAAAATCAGAGAACAGTGTTGGCTTGGTTTGAGCCGCGCGTTTAGGAATGTTCGCCTTGAGGCCATTTCACTTGGTTTGTCTTCAATTTATTGGATTTCATCTCTTGCATTTTGTTTGTGGAACTTTCTACGTTTTACAGGGTAAAGAGTCCTATAGCCCGTAACTATCTTTAATGATCATATTCTAAGAAGTAGTACATGTGTCCCTCAACCTTCTTCCACTACTAATGACATGAACACAATAGAGAGGGTCTCCTCAATATGCTCTTAGCCAAAGAATCTTCTGTTGTCAAGGCGGTTACAATTGTGCACTCAGAGTATCTTGAAGATTCTGATTGTTGAGTTGCCCTTCAAGAGTAACCGAAGTAATAAACGTGATAACACCGTCCACGCGACCAGTTGGCAGTCTGAAAGACAGCGGGATGAGGAATGCCATTAAGGCAGCGTTTCTCAAACTATGGGTCCCGACCCACTGGTGGGTCGCGGAACGAACCCCCAAGTCTACAAAACGTTTGCTGAGTTAGAATATGATGGTATTTTTAATTAACATGCATGTAATCATACTATATTTACTTTGTCATGAGTGGTTATGTACTCATTTAACTTATGGGTCGCGTGAAGTTTATATTCTTCTGGTGGGTCGCGGGATTAAAATGTTTGGGAACCACTACATTAAGGCATGGTCATTACTATACTCGTAATGGCAAATGTGTGCATAAAGGAAATAAAACATTTCTCTAATAGGAAGCACAGCTTTGAAACACCATTTTCTTTTTGTATCCAAAAGGAAGGCCCAGGAGAAAGAAAACTTTGAACACCAGAAGTCACTCTTGCACTAAAATAAAACTCGATGTTGATACAAACTCATCAAGAATGAATTTAAAAAACATTTTTAGAAAAGGGTCCATGTGTGTGTGTGTGGGGGGGGGGGGCAGCATAACTCAAAAACAAAAATTTGGTTAAAAACCAAATTTGGTATTTAAGTTTAATATCGACACGAAGATTTTGAGGAACATTCCTTAACCCTAAACTACCCTTTACGTGGAAAATTTTTCGCAAATTTTGATATTCTTGAAAATGGCTCCGATTTTGATTAAAATGCCACATGTTTAAGATATTTCTACGACAAATGAAATATATATTTTGAATTTTCTGGCTAAAGCCTATGCAGCCCTGTTTACTCTTGATGACTTTTGAATAACTCGTAAACCATGAGAAAATATTGATCTCGTTAAAACACACAATTTATGTCCAAATGAATTTTTGTGTGGAGTGAATAATTTCATAGATATTCCTTGTTTTTTGTGAGATTTGGAATACTCAAAACTTTTGTCAAATGGAAGATCGTTATTCATTTTTTGTATTTTAGCGTGCAAAGATTTAAAATATATGATTATCGATCAAAACCTACTGTATTCCCATATCTCCTTGTACCTATAAGGCAAGAAGCAATAAGATATTTTTTTAAATATTTATCTCAACTAACACGAAGAAGATACAGAAATAAGAATGGTTAGAACAAGAATAGAAAAAGAAATACGAGTGCAACAAATCAGACCATTTTTTTATTTTTATTTCTAAGGTAGGATCTCAATTACTTATCTTTTTATTACTTATTGTTCCCGGTTCTAACTCAGTCGACATTTGAATGAAACATTTCCCTGCAGCCACTGACGACGGAAAAGCTGCTATTACCTCATATACAATGACAAGACTTAGTCATTATATACAATTAACCCTTTTATCTTTATTTCGACTTATAAGGATTTATAACGTCCTGGAAATACAGATGCCCTGCATAGTTGCTATTTATTTCACCAAGAAGCGCAACACGAACATTTTCCAAAGCCTCTGTATTTCACATTTGGTTACGAGGTTTAGAACTAAACCGTCCCAAAAGCGGACCTTATTTGAGGGTCGTCTTCCTGTGCCATAAACTTAAACTTTGTGATAATTCTACCTTAATCGCGTAGTTTTCTTCTGCACCACCTGTTACTTTCTCTTCTACGTAAAGTAGAGGAATTATTGTATTCCACCAAAAATTTGTTATCGAGATTTCACCGGAAATATATGTTTTGAGGCCCCCTGAATAAAAAAAAAGCATTATTAAAAAATGTCCGTATGTGTCTGTCAGTCTGTGGACAACATAACTCAAAAACGAAAACTCGGTTAAAAGCCAAAGTTGGATTTAAGTTTAATGCGACATTAAGATTTTGAAGAAAATTCTCCACCCTAAAACTACCCTTTACATGGAAAATCTTTCGAAAATGTTGAATTTCTTGAAAATGGCTCTAACGATTTTGATTCAAATGTATGAGATATTTTTATGAAAAATTAAATGTGTATCTTGAATTTTCTGGCTATAGCCCATGAAGCCCTATTTACTTTGGATGACTTTTGCATAACTGGTAAATCTTAAGAGATAGACCAAATTTTACTATACAAGGAAATGCAGATCTTGCTAAAGCAAACAGTTTATGTCAAAATTAACTTTTTTGTGGAGTGAACAATTTCGGGGATATTGCTTGTTATTTGTGTGAGTTTTGGAGAACTTATACTTCTTTCAAATGGAACTTCGTTATTCATTTTTTATGTTAATCGTGCTAAGAGAACGGAATTTGAAACCTTTAGAAGATTTGACTATCACCCAAACCTACTGTATTCCCATATTCCCCTTGCACCTACAAGGAAATAACCAATAAGATAATTTCTACGAATGTTTATCTCAAGTAACACGAAGAAGATATAGGAATAAGAGTTTGTAAGAATTGTAAGTACAAGAGTGGAGAAGGTCATGTGAGTGCAACACATCAGATTTTTTTATTTCCATTTCTTTTGTTCTGAAGACAAAACATTGGATCGTAATACTTAAAATCTCATCCAGTATTTACCTGGCAACTGAGTAAAGTGTTATCTGATTACGCTCCCCTTATGTATGACTTACACCCCCTAGGACTGGGAAGCCTGCGCCTTAGGGTCAGATGCCTATGGTCCGGACAGAGTGAAGACCTGGTGAAAACCCGCTTAGAGGCCGCTTCGTCCACCAGAATACCACATGCGGGTCCCTGGGATCAAACCCGGGCTACCAAATGAATAAAATCACTAAGGAAAAATCCTAATCAGATTGACAGTGCACGCTATTTGACACCGTAATCTGCGAAATGCATGCCAGGTCCTACCGCCTAAGACGTCAGTCAAGGTAAGTCAGAATTGTTTTAGTATTCTGAGTGGCTAATTTCCGACACTTTCTACTCGTAATTGGTCTATGATTACTAACACTTGGTTATAACAATCAAATATACGGGTATACCACAGTAATATTGTCAGTAATACTTCAAGACGAGGAGGTAGCGCATTGTGTAAATAGCTCACATGGTATTCAACATGACTATTTAACAGACATGTTCATAATTAAATTATTAAATGTATCCAGCAGCTTATACCACAATATACCAGGTGAGTCAGCCGCGCCTTATTTTTTTGGAAGGTAGGCCACCCATCTAACGGCATGTGCGCCTTAGTCCAGTTTTGCGCTTACTAAAATGTATTGCTTGACGTTCTTAAAGAGAGGAATGCCCGAAATTGAGAGCAACAGTGCTTTAAGGGATGGAACGTACTCCTCGCAAAAGTACATCTCAAAGACATACGACTCGTTTACTGAGAGCGATTTCCGGTTTCCAGCCGATTTTACAAACTTTTTATTAGAGTATACATAGCAACCTAATTCAGTAAACGCCTCGGAAAAAATGAACCTATCATATGAGTACACTAATAACGTCAGCTAAAAAGAAAATGGTGGATTCTTGTACTTAGAGCAGGGATTGGCTGCCAAAAATTAGGAAAAATTTAAACACGCCTCATCCATCATGGACCCGTACAGTCAAAACGGGCATATTATTAAACAACAGTTTATTTGCATTTTTGCGTGAACTACGCCTCCTGCATCTCAATTAATATGCATAACAGCTTTTGCCATTCAAGTAATAATATTAAAACGCCCAGTAAGTGGTTAAAACTGTCTTAAAAGGCTAAATCAAGCCCGAAAACTTGCGAGGTGGCAATGGCATAGCGCCAGGCATACAAGTCCTACTATTGGACGCGGTGCGAGCTTTCAGGAAGTCTCGAAATAGCTGAATAGGATTGTGACGGGTCCTCTCCACTTAACCCACAATGACACAGGCTCGACTCTCAGCATTGTAATTTTTTTTTTTTTTTAAATTATGTTCATCAAAACTTGGAAACCGAATTCACAACAATCTAATTATGAAGTCCCTGAGGGTTTAGGACATTATAATGTAATTCGTTTTTGGTTGTCTGCATTTTAATAGCACAATAATTCATTGTGTGCAAAATTGGGTTTAACTTCCATGTTAAACTCTGACAATGTAATTTCCTTGCTTTCTGTGTTCAAATGTGTATGAATTATCCTTATTTCAATTGCACCTATCTATAGGTGTGTTTAAACAACTACATAATTTTTGTTCACCAATAAAGAAACATCAAACAATGTCATAAAACACAAATAAAACAATAAAAATGAATATAATAACAGTTTTCAGAATAATAGTTTGTAAATTGTGAGGATTGCACGGTAAAAAAAAAAAAAAAATTAGTGCATGCAGATGATTCGAACCACCTTCACAGCAGACAGATTACTTCGGAGTCTTGCGCCCGTTCCAACTGAGCTACTTAGTAACTTGTGAAGTTAATGTAATATTCGCTGGTTCCAGTGAACATTTGCAGAAGTGCAAACGTCAGCTGTCTAATTACGAATATATTAAAAAGCGATGTGATAACATCTATATTGGTACTAATTTCATCGAGTGTTTAACATCCATGTTAAATACGCGGGTAGAACCTAGTAATGGAGTCGATGTTTTCATTTTGGAGTATAAAATGCGGATTACATAAAACTCGAGAATAAGGGGCAGCTGACTCACCTGGTATAGTTACTGTATTATATGATTAATCTGTTATTTTGTTTCATTTCCTAGTGGATACTTATTAGTAACTACATCCAGGGGTAGTTTGCATAACTAACTACAAGGAAAAGACAAGGAATTGTATTTCTAAATTATCTCTTATTCATTAAAATAGCAATCGAATAATTGGTGCCGAGTGAGTGTATTTGAAGGCAATGGAATTGTCAAAGGCTAGGCTTATCACTATATCTCAGTTTGTTAATTTTATAAGACTAAATTCGTCATTGCCAACACACAGGTGGTGTGGTGTTGTTAATGGTGGTGATGGTTGTGGTGGAGGTGATAGTGGTGAAGGTTATGTTGCCGCTAAATTTCCTATCTGAATTTGTATTCGCTTATTTACTAGGTAATTCACATTCTTAAAGTACAGTGGAAAAATAACAGTTTAAGAACTATAATTAACATTACTAGCAGGAATATTAACAAGCGTTCTGTAAAAATTGTGTAATTCATTCTTATCCCATTATAACCTTTGCATTAACAAACGTGTTTACCTTTGTCTAACTTTCTCACACTTGCCTACCCTACAAAAAATTAATTATGGGTTTTAAAACAACGCTGTAGGGTGGCTCCCCAGTTTAAAGCATTTGTTTTTTATGCCAGAAGCTGATATTCATTTACTTAAGGGTTGAAAGATTTTAAATTAGTGAGGAGAGCATGACTATTAAAAGAAAGAAAAAAGTACCTTGCATTCCTTTTGTAATTCACAATATGACAAAGAGAAACATGGGTAGTGTTTGGCCATCATGCCACAGAACATAATGCGGAAAAGGCATAAAATCAATTCCTTTTTAGATGCAGCACATAACTTATGCTTATATGAACTCGGATATGTCGGCACATTTCAAATTTGTGCAATCGTTTATATGGGGAGAGTTTAAAAGACCTTCAAACTAGACTGTTTGAAATGTTGTGAGTCTGAGGGTCATTTGTTGACGTGTTTTAAGTATGGTTGAAATCGTATAGTTATCCGAAGATGCGGTGAATGTATCAATACAGATGGACACCACCTTCAATACAATTTAGAACAACGTTAATAGTTATAGTGCATGTAGTTAAAACTTAGAAAGTAACGCGGGAGTTTCATAAGCGATACACAGTCCAGAAATATAACAAACGATATGATGTAGAATATCCAAATTAATTTATAAGTTTCTGTACATTAATTTTAATAAACTAAACACATTTTAGTTATAGATCATCTTTGTAATTATTGTGTTATAAACTTTTTCTACTACGCACTAAAAGTAAGTAGAGGAAGTAAGCATTGTATTCCACCCAAAAATTCGATACTGAGATTTCACTGAAAATACACTTTGAGACCCCTTGAACCCCTCCCCTCCCCCAAATAATTTTTAGAAAAAGGTGTGTCTGTCTCTCTGCCTGTGAACATATAAAAATGAAAGCTCGGATAAATATCAAATGAAAATTTTGATTTTGTCATAAATGACTAACGACGGTGATTAAATTATGTTTTGTATATTTTCATAACAAATTAAATGTAGGTATGTTTTGAATTTTATGGTAAATACTTCTGAAGTTCTCTTCATTGTGAATGACTTTTCTATACTCTTTACCTTGCAACTTCAAAAGATAGACAAAATCTTGCTGTATAAAAATGTAGATCTTGTTAAGGCAGGCACACAATTTATATCAAACACATTTTACTATTGGGTTAACCATATCCGAAATATGTTGTTAGCTAATGCTGGATTTCTGACAATGAAGTCATTAATCCTCTTGCTCTCCAATATATATCCAAGGTATAACCGAAATATACCTTGTTATTAGTTTGCATTTTGGAACATTATACTTTTCTCATATGGGACATGCTTTTTCCCCTCACTTTCTTTTCCTATGACCATACAAAGAGAACGGAATTTCAAAGCTCTCATATAACAACCAGTTCTTAAAAGATTTCACTATCGCTTAAGACTACGATATTTCTCTACTTAAAGATTTAATGTGTTTTAATCGTTTAGATCAGCAATGTGAACCTTATCTCTTTGGAGACGCCTTTTTCAGTTGGAGGGTGAATCAGCTCAACCAGACAGTCAGTATCCAGTGACGGACACAAGTAGGCGATTCCATGGCAGTTTCTTAATCATAACTTGAATTTTCTGAGAATATCCTCAGAAGGCCTCTCCGTTCTAGACGAGTTTCTAGATGAGAATAGTAAATAGAAAACAGAAAATTTTACCAAATAAAAAAAAAATGTGGATTTTGTTAATATACAGTTTATGTCAAATACTTCTTTTTTCTTTTGAGTGAACCATTTCCGCGATATTCTTTATTATTTGTTTGAATTTTCCAATAGGAATATGTATTCACTTTCCTTTATCTCTTGGTCTTGCAAGGTGAACACAATTTCAAGATCGCATAGCAATCAGCTCTTAAAACATCTCACTATCGCTACCGTAGTTCCATATTCCCCTTATATCTACAAGAAAATTAGCAATATAAGAGAATTTTTGAAAATGCATACGTCGATTAAATGTAGTAGATAGAGAAATAAGCATTTGTAAGAAAAGTGTATATAAGAGTGAGTATAGCTGTACGTATATTTGCGAACAAGTTTCTCCAAATTGAACCAAATAAAAGTCTGTATCGCAATGTTACGCGACGATCACTTGGTGCATCTTCTAAGACTGCACTTCGACTTTGTCGCCAAATATTGATTGACTCCTTAAACGTAACAAGTACCAGAAAAGTTACTAATGAATACATGTTTATCGCGTAAGATTTGAAAGTGCTTTCGCAAATCAAACACAACGGACATATAAAGAAACCGCCACTGCAACACAATTGAGTGTTAACAGAGTGGCACAGTCCGCATAAAGTGGAAGGAGGTGAATCCAACCTCCCCTCTTTCGCAAACGTAGTCGTCACTGGCTTAGGCCATATAGTGGACGATGAATTAAATGCTACTGTTTGGCATGGAGATGTGGTTTCACTCAATTAGTTTAATTATGTCAATTTCATTACAATACAAATGGTTAGTTGTTAGAATATACGTTAACGAATATTGTAAATAAATGCATAATAGCATTACAATTACAATTTACAAACATAAGACATCATTACGTAATATTTAACTATTTGAAGCTGCTCTTTCATACAAAAGGAACTAAATAAATTGTTCTGAGAGTTTACAAAATGTAGTGCGTATATACAAACTAGATAACGTTTGCAGGTCCATAGCATGCTCATTGAGAACCCCTCTCGTTCCCAAAGTAGTACGCAATAAGCACGGACGATGAAACCTCATATTTATAGACAAATTCCTTTTCTAGTGCACTCGGAAAGAATACAGCTAGGACGTACTCAAAACATAAACAAATTAATATAAATCTCATTTATTTACAGTCATGATTTGACTTTCGACTTTCGCCATTACTTTTCCATGTAGAACATTTGTATGTTATCCACTTTACTATGTAACCTAACATTCACTGCTTTTGTCTAATCGCGTTTCTTTTGGTAATACATTCACATGTCCTTCCCCACTCACCCTTCAAGAAATTATTCTGTCACTCAAATAGAAATGCAACATATTACATTCATTCGGTTTTCTTACTCACTTTTCTTTTACAAAACAGGGTTACATTTCTGTCTCCATTCGCCCTTCAACATAACATTCATACAATTTTCTATGATCGAAATAGAAATGCAACACATTACACTTATAGGGTTTTCTCTACTCCCTCTTCTATAAAGATTTCATACAATGTTCTATATGATTGACATAGAATTGCAGCGTCTTACATTCACACATATTTCTCTACTTGTTTTTCTTCCTGTAGGTAATATTTGGGATTGTTCAACAGTGCTTTTGCATTGTGTATTCCCAGTGTTTCTATTTATTTTGTTTATTCTGGGTTCATTATGGTATCCACTAAGTCTAAAAGTTGTAGGATAAAATCGCCAAACCACGGGCAACTGCTGTTTCACTAGTTTGCAATAAAAATTAAAATATATAGTTGCTATATCCTGGAGCAATAGAAGTACTTCGATTCTACTGAGCGAAACTCCTAACTATGAACACTGAAACAAGGTTGTTTTTGTGATGATTATGACGTTATATGTAGGTACTAAATGGTTGTGGTGTAATGCTCAATACATTTTACTCCTTTTTCAGCCGGGACCGACTCTTTAAGCGTTAATGACGTGCAGGTTCTTGAGTTTCGCAACCTTGTGGCTAGTCTATGTGGGTACCTGTTCGGCTTGAACATTATGGGGCCTTCTGGGAGGTCTCGAACTCAAACGCGGAGCTTGTTTGCCAAACCCTTGTATCATTATCGCCTTATAACCGATGCATTATGTTTCCTTTTATGACTTTAATGCAAAATTTATAGGACAAAAAGCCTACAATATGTTACTTTAATGATAGTATTAAATTGCACTTGTCTGCTCCTTTAACAGCAGCGTATGTTAAACTTGTTAATGAAACAGCTGCACTCCCGATTATAGAAATTACGGTGTAAAAATATTTACTTTCAGTACTTTATGACGTGGTTGCTTTTAATTAATGAAACAAAATATTCAATATTGGCACTGCGTTACTGCAAAAATGTACTATGTTCTTTAGGTTTATGCTTTCTCTTTTTTATTTTAAAGAAAGGGAGGGCAATGAATGACACTGTGATCAATTACAATCTACTAAGCTTCCATCCATTTAATCTGCTAAGATCTTTGCCTACTCGCAGAGTATGAGGTCTCTTAGTTGCCATTTCTTAAATCCTTGCAATTACATTAGTTTTTACTTTCTCTACTGCGTATAGTTAGTAGGGGAAGTAATGTGTTCCACCCAAAAATTCAGTGTCGAGATTTCACCGGAAATATAGGTATGTTTTGAGGCCCCTAAATAAAAGAAAAAATTAGTTTGAAGGAAAGTTCCGTGTGTGTGTGTGTCTGTGTCTGTGGGTGTGGGTGTGTTTTTCTGTAAGCAGTATAACTCGAAAACGTAAAATCAGTTAAAAACCAAAGTTGATATTTAAGTTCAATACTTTTTAAGGAAACAACAAGATTTTCAAGAAAATTTCTCTATTCTAAACTATCCTTTACATAATACATTTTTCACAAATTTTGACTTTCTCAAATATGGCTAAAATTTGTGTTAAAATATCATATATTTAAGATATTTTTATGGAAGATGACATGTATATTTTGAATTTTCTGGCTATAGCCCATGAGTCCTATTTACTCTGGATGACTTGCATAACTGGTAAACCATAAGAGACAGGCCAAATCTTACTATACAAAAATGTTGATTTCATTAAAACATACAGGTTATGTCAGAGATATTCCTTGTTATCTCTGAGAGTCTTGTACTACTTGAACTTTCGTCAAATGGAAGGTCTTTTTTTATTACAGTTTCACGGGCGATCAGCCATGTGAGGTTTGAAAATATTGAGCTTTCGGCCATGGAGTTTAGAATGGCCGAAAGCTCAATATTTTCAAACCTCACACGGCTGATCGCCCGTGAAACTGTAATAAATAACGTGCGCCGTGAAAGCTTTAAATCTTACAAATGGAAGGTCGTTATTCACTTTTAATCTCTTGGCCGTGCAAAGGGAACTATTGTATTTCCATATTCCCCTTGCACCAACAAGAAAATTGGTAATAAGATAATTCCTGCAAATGTTTGTCTCGACTAATATGAAGAAGATAGAGGAATAATAGTTTGTAAGAGTATTTAGTAGAAAAGTGGAGAAAGTCATGTGAATGCAACGAATCAGACTTTGCTTGATAAATAGCCCCCGTTCTCATTGTGGTGTTTACTGATCCAGCGTGGAAAAAATCCCATGCCGGTACCGGGGATCGAATCCGGGGCCTCTGCGCCAGAGGCAGGCACGCTGCCAACAGCACTATGGAGGCGGTCTTATTGGCTGTATGCGTATTTTAAATTTTATTATTTTTCGTTATTTCTGATGATTCAAAAGACCTATTATACTGACTACATGCGTATTTTAAATGTTTTGTACTTCTTAAGAAGTCTTCGCGTACCCCTAGGGGTACGCACACGCCAGGTTGAATATCTTTGTCATAACCAGTATAAACTAGGTGTTCTGGCCTGTTACATCTCAAAATTATGAATTTGTAATAGACTTAAAAGACTTCTGTAATATAAGATTAAAAGTAGATGCTCCAAATTTCCTTGATTTGCCGATACTTCTTCAACTTCTTAACGAGTGCTGGACTATTTTAAGGGCATTTTATCTTAGGTTATACTTAGCAATCTTGTTCTATATATTTCTATACTCATCTATAGTGTCTAAGACTCCGATGTGTTTATTTAAGCTCTAATTTGATTGTTCTTCTTAAGATCTATGACGGAATATCCTATTAGACTTACTTACTCTTGATTTAGCTGCTCTACAAATGTATGTTCTGAGTAGATACTAAATTTAATGGCGGGTAGCAGTGGTTAATATCCAATCAGAGCTTGCCAACTCTTGCGGTGTTGTACGTATAGTTAATCATGCTGTGAAATCACACTGTAAAACCGGCGATATAAACATTATTTGTGCAAGAAAATGTATTTGCGCAACAGGAAAGAGAATAATTTGAACATGAAGTGGTCAGCTGTTAAGTTTTGTGTCTGCCATAGTTTCTACATAGCAATTATTACGCAACCAACCATCGAAAATTAGCTTAAGCACTGTAATGCCGCTTACGAACTTTGCGACCTATCTGTCATTACCAGATCGTTTCACACTATATGTGTACGTATTTTAACAAGGCGAAAGTTCTTTGCATTTTATCCCAAATTCCTCTTATATACAAATACCGTAATATTCTCTGGGGAAGTACACATTACCTCGTGTATTTTGGAGTAGGTTGTTAAGCTTTTTGAGGGTTGCGTCAAATACACCTTGACTTTCCCGATGAGTAAAATAAGAACTTCGTGACTGCTCAGTCAACTTTAACGTGATCCGCTATTTGCAATCTAGGACAAACGTTTTGCAAGAGATTGAACATGATCACTAAGCACTATTTATATTTTATCATCACGTTGAACATACATGCCTCTTAAGGGCGTGAGGTTCTTCAAAAGGTCGCATAACTATGACATTTTCTTGCCCTTTTAATATATTTATGGCACATCGCTGCGAAACGTGTTCGGTTCTTAAAGGCACCTTATGTTTTACCTTACATTGATAAATCGATGAAATGTGGTAAAAATTGGGGACATTTTTTATTTTTTGTGTCTAGGTATTATACTTAGCTTGTACTTTCATGCTGCAAAAGTAGTTTTATAATATAAAGGTTTTTATGTGAACTTTCATATTCATTCTTATACAACTTATTCTTTAAATCAGTTTTCTTTCATCTGCTTCATATTTATCGAGACACACATTTTAACAATGACTTTATTACTGAATCCAAAAACAAAAAAAAGCATTTTTAGAAAAAGGTTAATGTGTGTGTATGTCTGTATGTCTGTCAATCTGTGCGTCTGTCAGTCTGTGGACAGCATAACTCAAAAACGAAAAGCCGGTTAAAAACCAAAGTTCGTATTTAGGTTTAATGCCTTTCAAGGAATGAACACGAAGATTTTGAAGAAAATAGCCCCACCTTATACTACCCTTTACATGGAAACGTTTTCGAAAATTTTTCGAAAATTTTTATTTTCTTGAAAATGACTAACGATTTTAATTAAAATGTCATAATTTTAAGATATTTGTATCACTATGAAATATATATTTTGAATTTTTTGCCCATAGCCTAGGTGGTCCTGTTTACTCTGGATGACTTTTGAATAACTCATAAACCGTAAGAGACGCACCAAATCTTACTATACAAAACATGTACATCTTGCTGAAACAAAAATTTATGTCTAAATAAATTTTTATAGGGCGAACCATTTCAGAGAAAAGCCTTACTATTTGTGTAAGTTTTGGAGAACTTGTATTTCTCTCAAATTGAACATCGCCATTCATTTGTTTATGTTAACCGTGCAAAGAGAGCAAAATTTGAAAGCTTTAGAAGATTTGACTAACGCTCAAAGCCTACTGTATTCCCATTTTCTCCTAGTGTCTACAAGATAATAAAATAAGATAATTTCTGCAAATGTTTATCTCAACACGAAGAAGATATAGGAACAAAAGTTGTAAGAATGTTTAGTACAAGAGTAGGGAAAGTTATGTGAGTTCAGCACATCAGATTTTTTGTATAAAGATGTCTATCTTTTACGGTTCACTAGTATTCAAAAACCATTTTAAATAATGAGAAGTTCTGAGGCTAGTCTGAGAGAATTCAATATATTCGCTTCATTTGTCATGAAAATAGTTCAAATATATAGTTTTTAAACAAAATCGTTAAGAGTCAATAAAAATTTTGAAAAATGTTCCATTGAAAAAGTAGTCTGAAGTGGGGGATTTTCTTGAAAATATTCTTGTCGCATCTTAAATGGAAATTTAAATGCCAAATTGGTATTTCACTGACCCTCCGCTTTTGTGTTTATGCTATTCCTAGGCAAACTCACCGCTAACATACACACAAACAGCGATACCTTTTATAAAACTTTTTTTTTTTCGATTTAGGGCACGCAAAACATTCATCTAAATGTATAAATTTACGTGAATTTAATTAAATATAACCTGATGACTAAATGACCCTTGACGATTTTAAATAAGCTAAAACTAATATGCATTTCTTGTAAAATACCGGCGTTGAATTTTCAACTACAATTAATGGCTACTTCATTTTGGAGAAAGTAATTAAATGTGAAGGGCCGTACATTGTTAACCAGTCTTGCCTGATCAAACACCACATACAAAATGAACTTTCAATATCACCAGCTCACGTTTAAACGGTATGCTGTTTTGCAGTTGGCTTTGCTTTTGTTTGCGATGAAGAAGATGTAGGTTTAAGGGTCATTAGCCACCTTAAAGACAATTCATTGCAAAAACCACATATAAACTTCAATATAAAATAAAATTGCTAGTAAAAAGGAAAATAAGTATACGCGAATCTACAAAACAGAAGCAAAAGCCAGAATCAAAATAAAGTGACTAAGATTTCAAAAGACTATAAAAATTTAATATCTAGGCTTTCAAATTCTCCGATGACAGGCTCACATCCTGGGCGCCGCCCCGGCTTAGGTGAGAGTCCTGGTCTGGACCTAGCTCACCCTAGGGTCTCAGCTCCCTGTGTATAGACAGAGGGACCCAATCGCCTTCAGGAGTGCATCAGCTCATGCAATGGCCTCTCACCCAGAGTGGCCTTTATCGGTGGATACAAACACGGATCCTACATGATGACCAGGGATGGGAATTACGCGGTTACCCCTTACGTCACCCCTTACGTCACCTTATTCACCAACAACCCACGCGAAAGGTATTCAACTGTGTTCAGGAAGGTATCAAGTGTGAGGTGAAACACAAAAGTGAATCAAAGTTAATTGGACGTTTAGCATATACCCTCTCACCGCTTAGGGGGAACCCAATCGAGAGTATGGCTTAGGACCCCAGATGCACCAAACCCGTAGCTACCGTGGTATTTCCCCGGGGGGATGCTTTTTTGCGATGCACAGCTCATAGAAAACAAGACGTATTGTGACTAATTGGCTTAGAATATTACATAACACATTAAATATATATTTATTTACAGTCACAAGATGAACTGCAAGCCTACCAGTCATGAACAAATTAATTTGGTCCACTGCCAATTGCTTTTGAAATGCTTTGTTAGCAGAATGTTGTAAGCGGGACATACCTATACCAAGGTCCATGCACGTCGAAATCAGTGCAAAAAATAATATGAGAATAAAAGCTTTGCAATGCCCTTTAATAAAATATTGAAATAGCATATTCATTCAAGTACGTAAATATGTTTCGATGCTAAAACTATATTGACTACGTAATGACTACAAACTGTTAATTGAATTCCATTATCTTTGGTTCTTACAAGTAGCATTTTTTTCTCCTTGTTGTTTTTATTTGGTGTGCTAATTGAAGTGTGAGACAGCTTTTCTTATGTTTAAACCCCCATAACAAAATGTACAATATAGAGCCTTTGGGAAGACGACAGTCTTGTGTTAGAGAATAATCACGGTTAGAAAAAGTGCGAAAATAATATACCGTACCTAAGGTCTACAGGAGAAAAAAACATTTTGAGTTATCCAGTGCGTCTGGATTCCAGACAGCTAAACTAATTACAAATCAGAATACACAGGATAAAAAGTCAAAGATATATAAAGATAAAGTCTTGTCATTATTTATATATATACATATATAGTAGCTTTTCCATTGCCAATGCCTGAAGACAAGTATTTTCACGCAAATAGCGACTGAGTTAGAATGGGGAATAACAAGCAACAAAAAGTTAAGGAATTGAGATTTTACCTTAGAAACCAACGTAAACAAAGAAACTTATCACATACAAACATACTAAATTATTATGCAATGAAATAACAAAACGAAGATACAAAAGAAACTGAAGAGTCTGTTACTCCGGAACTATTCTGCCAAACAACCCGTGCTATTTCTATTCAAATATTTATTCCCGCATTTCAAGTCTAGCCAGAGAAATCTCACCATGCAATGAAATATATGGGTTAAGTGTTATCTCAGAACTTGTTTTGTTGCCTATAGTTCATTAAGGAGTTGTGATGGAAGCACTTCCACAGATTCCTTAGGTTTCCGGACCTTCTCCAGCTAATGTGTTTAAATCTCTTCTCACACCTGGGAGAGCAAACTACAAGATAATGGTTCTCATTATACTTTGAGATGTGTGCCCGAAGATTATCATCTCCAACTTACAAAAAAAAAAATTAATCATAGATTAACCGCTAACCGGAGCAGCACACTACGCAGGCAATTTAACAGAGTAGTTTAGTATGCGTCGTCAAGGAAAGGGCAAGCAAGGAACCTAATTGGGTAGTGAGAGAGTTCTTGATGGTCTTCATTTTTCTATTTTACATTGTTTCGCTTTTTCCTTTCAGGATGTTAGTCATTTACCATCCTTTGTTTAGGAGGCTAGGGAAAAACAAAGGCAGAAAGGAGTTGGAACAAATGAATATGCTGAACATAAGAGCCGAAAACTATAAACCTGGAATGTTCATTGCCTGGGTGAAAATTAAGTAATAATGGAAAACAACCGAAATATAAACAGCACATTGAAGCCAAAAAAGGGGCAGTCGATGTGTGATTATTTTGAAATTGCGTTCCTTTTGCATGGCCAAGACAGTGACAGAGTGGTCACTTCTCATTTGAGAAAATTGTAAGTATTTAAAACTGCAAGCCAATAATAAGGAATATCACGGAACTGGCTAATTCTACAGAAAATTTAATTGATAGAAACTGTTTCCTTTAACGGGATATATATTTTAAGCAAGATTTTGAGCGGTATGAAGACGACTTCAAGGGGTTTTCGCAGATACACATTTCATTTGTCATGAAGGTACCTTGGACATATGACTTTGATCAAAATCGTAAGAGCTGTTTTTGAGAAAAATAAAATTTTCCAATAAAGATGTATTTAAAGAGTAGTTGGGTGTGGGAGGATTTTGTAGATCTTTGTCTCGCATCCCATCATATCTATAAGGAAATATGCAGTAAAAGGACTTCTACAATTGTTTATCTCACTTAACATGAAGTAAAAGATTAAGCTTTTTAAGGAATAATTTGTTTAAGAATGAGAAAGGCGTGTAAATGTAACATATCAGGTCTTTTCCCTAGCTTGCCTTTCCCTGTATCTTGCGCATTTTGCTAATTTTCTAATTTTAGGGGAATTATTGCACATACTTCTATGGATACTTTCTATTGGCAAGTCCCTAAAGTTGCATATTTGACTAAACTTCTTTTTTACTTTCTCTACCACGTATAGTATAGTAGAGGAAGTATTGTCGAGTGAGTGAGTGAGTGAGTGAGTGAGTGAGTGAGTGAGTGAGTGAGTGAGTGAGTGAGTGAGTGAGTGAGTGAGTGAGTGAGTGAGGGAGTGAGTGAGTGAGTGAGTGAGTGAGTGAGTGAATGAGTGAGTGAGTGAGTGAGTGAGTGAAGGAGTGAGTGAGTGAGTGAGCGAGTGAGTGAGTGAGTGAGTGAGTATATAGGGTTTAAGGGCCCGTCGACAGCTAGGTCATTAGAGCCCTCAATGTCGAGATTTCACCGGAAATATATGTTTTGAGACTACTTAAATCCAAAAAATCTGATGTGTTGCACTCACATGACTTTCTCTACTCTTGTACTAACCATTCTTACAAAGTCTTATTCCTTCTTCGTGTTAGTTGAGATAAACATTTGTACAAATTATCTTATTGCTTATTTCCTTGTATGTGCAAGGGGAATATTGGAATATAGTAGGCTTTGTACGATAGTCAAATATTTTAAAGCTTTGAGATTCCGTTCTCTTTGCACGCTTAACATATAAAAAATGAACAACGATGTTCCAATGCACGAAAGTTCTAAGTTTTCCGAAACTGACACACAAAACAAGGAATATATCCGAAATGGTTCACTCTACAAAAAAAAATTTATTGAGACATAAATTGTGTATTTTAGCAAGATCTACATTTCTTGTACAGTAAGATTTTGTCTATCTCTTACGGTTTACGAGTTATTCAAAACTCATCCAGACTAAACAGGACTACATAGGCTATAGCCAGAAAATTCAAAATAGGCATTTCATTTGTCATGAAAATATCTCAAACATATGACATTTTAATCAAAATTGTTAGTTATTTTCAAGAAAATAAAAATTTTCGAAAAATGTTTCATGTAAAGGGTAGTTTAGGATGGAGCTATTTTCTTCAAAATCTTCGTGTCGCATCCTTGAAAGACATTAAATTTGAATACCAACTTTGGTTTTTAAGTTATGTTGTCCACAGACTGACAGGGAGACTGACACACGGACCTGCTTTTTTTTCTTTATTCATGGGGCCTCAAAACATATATTTTCGGTGAAATCTCGACATTTATTTTTTGGGTAGAATACAATACTTTCTCTACTTACCAGTAGAGAAAGAAAAAAGGCAGTTTCAATAGAATTTACTAAAATATATTTGTAACAATAGCATTTCTTAATTGAATTTCCTACTCGTTGAAAATATCTGCATCGAAATAGTTCACTTGCTCTAGTGGGTGGAAACTATTTTTAAGCCAATTATTTTACTTTGTATATAAAAGGATCTGTATGTAGTAATATGGATAGGTATAATTGGTAATCGAATGGAAAACTTTATACTGAAGTATTAACTTCCAATGTTTCCTCTGAAGCGTAAATTTACACCCCTCTAAAAGGGCTTTTTAATTAGTATACGTAGAATACTAACCAACTATTTCAAACAGTAAATACTTTTAATTGTTTACTGTGCCTTTTCTATTAAGTTGGCATATTGTCACAATTATTTATTAACTCCTTATGATAAGTTATATAACTATATTTTTGGACAGTATTAAAATATGCTCATTTTAAATTGTTCACATGGGAAACAAAAAATTTTTAGAGGTCATTACATCCATAATTTCATTATTTGAGCTCTAGTGAGCATCAAATTAAGTCTTCTGTTAACATTTTTAATACTCTTAGGAAAGCTAAATGTCATAATATTTCATTACACCTATGTTTTTAAAGTAATTTTTCTGCGTAACTGTGTAGAACGTTTCCTTTACAAACCATTTTGCATCCTGAAAATGAAACTTTAGAAAAAGTATTTTTTATTAAAACACTTTGTACATATCTGAGAAATAAGCCTCAAAATGGGGCATTAAAACCTTGCCTCTTTACACAACCCATTTTCCTCTCTCACAGTGTAAGTTCATATTCGTAGCATGAAAAACAGACAATTTTTGCGATCATTTTCTAAAGCGTTTTCCTGAGTTACTGTCTATCCAGCGAAAGTTAGCAAACAACCAAATGGCTCATCAAGCACTTTTTGATTTATTTGCAGTTGAAAATAACTTGGAAAATATGTCTTGTTAATAAATGTAAGTTAATAAATTTGTGCAATTCGTTAATGATTGTATACAGAAAGCGAATTTAGCAAAATGCAAGGGTTATCACGGTTATTTAACAAGGCCTTGGTAACTTCCCCTAGAAAAATTAAACATTTTTTATATTTTTCAATATAATATTGCATAATCTTTACTGTAAGCTTCTACACCTTTTTACGACTCTAAGGTAAATTTTAAAGCTTTTGTTATAACACAGAATGGCTTAACTCAATAAGTGCCGCTATTTCAAGCAACATTTATATTTTCCATAATAGGCATTAGCAACTTGGAGATAAATCTAAAGAAAATTAAAACGTAGCCTTTCTACGAGGCCAAATGTATCTATCCTCCCCCCACCTCTCCTTGTGCCCATTACAGAGCCACGCCTCTAGCACCGTATTGCAACTATCAAGCAGTTCATTGGTTAGTAATCATTCCTCACCCCTTGCGAGACCCCAAAAAATGGCAAGAAACTGAAAAGTGGTCCCAAACAGTACATTTTACTAAATTCGTTTTCTGTACAAGAAATTTTAAACAAGTAGGTACAGAGGCACTTTCTTTATAAATGGTCGAGTTGTATTCATAAGACCATAGGTGTCAGGTTAGCATCTCTCCAAATTCCCTGTAGCAAACATAGCGGAACAGTGCATGATTAAATACAGTGATCGCTCTCATTATCAGTAGTGTCTTGTTTATTTCAAGTAGAAAACAATGACGTTACTCCCACCATCAATTTGCATGATCTCACTCGCATATATTCTAGTAAAGTCATTCGCCACATCTAACAATATATCTAAAACCAGTGGTTAACATACTTCGTAAAAGTTTCCATCAATTAATCTCGCTGTTGCGTCTAACTAATGGAAATTGTCCATAAACGTGATATGAAACGTAAAATGTATTAACACTCGAGCACCAAATCTGAATAATTTTCAAATATTGGAGACCAGGAAGTGTAATATCTGCTAACCAGTTGCATTGGCATCGTTTGCTCGTTCAATTACTGTAATGCTCTTAATGGATTTTAGCACAATTTAAATAACATTAGGTGTATTAACCCTTTCCAAGTTGCTGGTCTGCATCGACTAGAAGTGGTCAAAGCATGGTGTCTATTTGGGGGCAAGGTAATTACAAGCAACCTAAAGGTATTTATATGCAAAGTACTGTATTCGCAGAGAAAGCTGTTAGTAAGTGGCCCCTCAATTAAGGGGCTTCCGAACATTTTCCCAATCTTCGTTACAGGTGTTTGAATTAGCTAAGAAACACAGGGTGATTCAATGAAACCACATTTTTTATGTAGTAAACATTAATTATGCAAACTAAAACATAGAGAATAAGGCAAAGAATGTGCCCTTTTATGCAACGCAGGAATACACTCATGGAAACTCATGTGCTGCAAATTGCATCTATTTCTGCATATGACAATCTACCAGCCTATGATATATACTGTAACAAAATGAGTTTGAAAAATCCCACTTCTGACACCAGTGTGAGAAAATGACAAAGTCAGTCCAGTTACTTTTTCTTTTCACTTTATTTTCTTCTAACTGAATGCACAATAACACAGTTCTCTTTTACTGACGTTAACACAGTCATATATGATATTACAACTCACAGCGGTTGTCCTCTCATAACTTTAACGTACAACTTTTGTGTCTTTCAGTTCTCTCTTTGTCCCACGAACACTAACTCTGATGATATGAATACTCAGCACGCACTGACTGCTTTGCTATCTTCCTTCACGATGCGCCGCTTCTCTCACGATGACTCTACGCATGCACACACATACAGCTGCCCTGTTTTCACTTACTGACAAACTAAAACTGTCTGACTGATTAAAAATTCCCTGCCCTCATGCGCTCCGCAAGCTCTCATGCCGGCATTGACGTAGCCAGATCGTCCTCGAAAATGCTCCTTTTTCTCAACTTGCCGGCAGCCAGAAAATTCACGAACAATCTAGTTAAACCCTTTGTAATGCCGCACTGATTGTTGTCATGGATTTGCTCGCGTGAGTGTAGTGGGCTAGCCACTACCGTCGGCCGGCGTCACCCTGTCATATGTCCGAATGGAACGCATCTATTTTGATTACCTTTGAATAGCATATTATACGTTTGGTGTTGCTGAGCTTTCCTTCCTTCCCCCCCTCCTTCCCCTCCCCCCCAGGTGGGAGAAACTATAAAAACCTGCTAACAAACGTTCTTCTGTTTACTGGAGAAAGTGAAAGAGATTCTTTCGTAGAGAAATTCAAAATATTTTCTTAATCTAAACATCAAAATCTGAGGTGTAACATCCAGATGACTTCCTCTAATCGCTCTTCTAGAAATTATTATTATTCACTTTTTGTTAGTTGAAATACATTTTTGTTAACATTTACACATTTCGACCGCCTCCGTAGTGCAGTTGGTACGCGCTTTCCTCTGGCGCGGAATACCCGGGTTCGATCCCCTGTACCAGCATGGGGATTTTATCCCCTCCGGGAGGTCTGGCACGGGTTATACTCAGCCTTGTTAGTTCCCGGGTTGACCAATTGAGGAGCTACTTGACGAAGAAGCAGCACTCACAGGTCGAGAAGGCTGTATAACTGGCTGGGAGGGCTCGGGGCAAGCACCACGTCCCGCTCTCCAGTACTGCACCACGACAATGACGCCTGTAGTGGCCAGAGGTGGGCAGAGGCTGGGCAGCAAGTTTTGGCCCTTCATGGGCTGTTACACTTCATCGTTGGTGTAAGATGTATACAATAGATGACAGTAAGATTTTTAAAAAGAATGGTCTATGACAACGAGAAAAGACGAATAGAGGCTCACTGCTTGCAAAGGTGTGACCAATTATCTGAATATACTTGTGCATTTTATATCTCATCCTTGGGGTTTAGCATTTATACATTATCTTGTAATTAAAAATAAAATCACTTTTAGAAGGAGCAGATAAAGTTATTTTATACCAAATAAATAAGGCATAATCAGACACCTGTCTTAGCATCCTTAATCAAAAGGAATTTGATTAATTTGTTTTTTTTTTTTTTTTTTTTTTTTTTTTTTTTTTTTTTTTTTTTTTTTTAATTAACGTCCTCCAAAGTAAAGTCATATCGGACGGTGAATGAATGAAATGGGTGAAATGATGCCCAAATGAGCCCGAGGTCCATAGAGCTTTAAGTTACCCAACATTCGTCTTCTCAGGATAAGGGAAAACCTGGTAAAACTCCTTAACCTTACCCGGATAACTTATCCTAAGCGATATTCAAACTCACGACCTCATAAACGTGAGGTACATACGCTATCACGCTACCGAGGAGCGCAGGATTTTGATTAAAGATTTCACAATTTAACTAAGGGGGAAATTGCATATTTGGTCCATTTAAACCTCCCTGCAACTAAGAGTACAATGTCTATTAACCTCTATGTTTGAAACAATATTATATTAAATGAAAGCTAGAGTGTGGTTGAACTATGCCTGTTTTATTTATACTCAATGCAAATATTTGTCTTCAAAAGTCAATTTAAAAGATAATACAAATTTAATTTATGCATAGTAAAGTAATATAAAGTCTTAACTTCAGGTTAACATATCGTTTTCTGCTTCTGGTGCATTTAAACTACCAATTAGGTGAAGCTATAAATAAACAACAATTGTAATAGGCATCGCCAAATTTAAACTTTGTTTTCTCGCAATAATTTTTCAGCTTTTTGCTTTCTCTACTGGTAAGTAGAAGGAAGTATTGCATTGCACCCAAAAGTTCGATGTCGAGATTTCACCGGAAATATATGTTTTGAAACTCCCTGAATCCAAAAAAAATATATATATATATTGTTTTACACAAAGGTCAGTGTGTGTGTGTGTGTGTGTGTGTGTGTGTGTGTGTGTGTGTATGTGTGTGTGTGTGTGTGTGTGTGTGTGTGTGTGTGTGTGTGTGTGTGTGTGTCAGTCTATGGACAACATAACTCAAAAACGAAAAGTAGGTTAAAAACCAAAGTTGTTATTAGTTTAATGTATTTCAAGGATGCCACACAAAGATTTTGAAGAAAATAGCCCCACCCTAAACTACCCTTTACATGGAAAATTTTTCGAAAATTTTGATTTTCTTGAAAGTAGCTTTAACCATTTTGATTAAAATACCATATGTTTAAGACATTTGTATGGCAAATGAAATGTATATTTTGAATTTTCTGGCTATAGCTTATGTAGTCCGGTTTACTCTGGATGACTTTTGAATAACTCGTAATGTGTAAGAGATAGACAAAATCTCACTATACAAAAATGTACGCCTCGCTACATCAAACAATTTATGTCTGAATATATATATTTATGGTAGACTGAATCATTTCGGAGATATTCCTTGTTATTTGTGTCAGTTTCGGAAAACTTAAAACTTTCGGGAAATGGAACATCGCTTATTTTTTGTGTCAAGCGTGCAAAGAGAACGGGATCTCAAAGTTTTAAAATATTTGACTATCGCTCAAAGTCTACTGTACTCTAAGATTCCCCTTGTACCTACAAGGAAATAAGCAATAAGACAATTTGTACACATGGGAATAGGAGTTTGTAAGAATGGTTAGTACAAGAGTAGAGAAAGTCATATGAATGCAACACATCAGATTTTTTTATATGTTAAGCGTGCAAGGAGAACGGGATCTCAAAGCTTTAAAATATTTGACTATCGCTCAAAGCCTACTGTATTCTAATATTCCCCTTGCACCTACAAGGAAATAAGCTATAAGATAATTTGTACAAACGTTTGTCTCAAATAAGAAGAAGATATAGTAATAAGAGTTTGCAAGAATGGTTAGTACAAGAGTAGAGAAAATCATGTGAGTGCAACACATCAGATTTTTTCGTACTAAAATGGCTCCGCGTGATGCAAATTTATACAAATTTGTTTCAAAAGTTTTATAATGCCTCTCAACAATGCATTAAAGAAATTTACCACATATTTTTTTAAATAATGCTCCATTTTTTAATAAATTATTCATTCTTGAAACATTAATTTTGTAGAATTTGGAAAGTAACCACTTTTATACAATAATTAGGGGTTAATATACCAATTTTTATAAAATAGACCTTTCTGTAAACTTGTTTAGTATTCTTAAGTAAATGATTTGAAAAATACATGGGTGGAGCATTCTTATTAGAATAATGCATCTGTACGATAAAAGATTAACGTTTATATAACCATGCAAGCTGGAGTTTTGAAAAATGGCAAAACCACTTGTGTTATTGCGTTTATCTAACAAATAAAGATATAGATCATCATAGAATGCCGACATACATACTCAGAATGCAACACAAGAATCTATATCTGTAACTCTTCCTTCTGTAGGGTTACAGTTTAAGACTAAGTTTGGGATTTTTGTTGGTTCTTGTTCTTAACGTTGTTGAACCAATGGTCCTTTGCATACATTCCTTTAATCTAGCTAATCCTCATAGTTGTCCTTGGTTAGTTCCTCGGTGTCCAGATGCTCATGTCATAAAGATATTTTTGTATGTCGTTTATGCTTCATACGCCTAACATGTTCAGTCCATTGTGTCTTAGATCAATTGATTTTATCTTCTAAATTACATGCTGCAGTGCTTTGTTGTAGTGAAGTGGTGAGCATGGTCACCTAGATGTGCCTCGAGATGAATTTATCCTCTTTTTTCCCCTTCTGCCTTTCTCCCTTTCTTTTTTCTGCACTACCAGAAGCGTGCTCACTTAAAACGCAAGGCTTGTGGAGGAAAGATACCCACTCTTGGTATGTTTTCCATGTTTTAAAAACTTCAACGGACACTTTAGCCAATATTCTGTTTCTATACCTGTGCAGTTGTGCCAGGAAGACATAGATTATGCAGTGGAGTTTTACCAAGCTGTAAATCGAAACTGAAACCAAGATAAACATGAGAACTGTTTTCTAAACAGATTGTTATGGAACTAGAACACTGGCAGCATCCAGTTGACTCCCTAAAATCAGGGAAGGAAAAGAGAGCAAACATAACACAAAATATTCACTGATGGGCGTAAGAGTGAACACAGAGTAAGGACTGGAATAGCCAGTTTCGTAGACGGAAGCTTGAAGAAACCCTGAAACGGACAAATGTTCAAATATTCAAGCTAAGCAACTAGGCTCATTGCACTTCTCAGCGTTCTTACAACGGCGCATGCAGCAATGTTTGGACAACCTTAGAGAATGGAGCTCAAAAAACGGCTTCCGTTTCTCAACTGAGAAGTCAATCTGCGTTAATTTCTGCCGTCGTAGGAGACGATTACCACCTTCGCTCCGTTTCGGTCCAGACTTACTTCCCTTCGCAGATGAGACGCGCTTCCTGGGTTTGAAATAAAATAAATATTTTTTTAAAATATTTTGTTGTTTAACGACGCTGTCAATTGCCAGGATCACATCAGCGTCGCCGGTGTGCCGGAATTTTGTCCCGCAGGAGTTCTTTTACATGCCAGTAAATCTACTGACATGGAGCTGTCGTTTTTAAGCACACTTGAAAACCATCGGTCTGGGCCGGATTTGAACCCGCGGCCTTGGGATCAGTAGGCCAGCGTCTAACCAACTGAGCCACCCAGACCGACTTCCTGGGTTTGATCTTGGACAGGAAGCTTAGTTAGTCGTCGCATATTGCACAGCTAAGAGCACGTGTGACCGTTCTCTGAATATCATGCCATGTAAATTTTCTTCCTTCTTCAGTTCTGGTAAATATTAAGCAGCGAGGACCGCTCGACTAAATACTTCCTTTTCAATCACTTTCTGGGTTTTAAAATTTTGTTTGGGATGCCCCATAGCGATGATATCCTCCACCATTGCAAATGTCTCCGATGGCATGCTCGCTTCCTGGGCGCCACCCCGGCTTAGGTGAGAGCCCTGGCCTGGACCTTGCTCTCCCTAGGGTCTCACCTCCCAATGTATAGACGGAGGGGCCCAATCGCCTTCAGGAGTGCATCAGCTCATGCAATGCCCCTCCCCGGAACTGACCTTTATCAGCAGATACGAATACAGATTCTACATGATAACAGGGGCTGGGTCTTACGCGGTTACCCGTCACCCCTTGCATCACCCCATCCTCCTACAACCCACTCGTAGATTATCCATCAACCGTGTACAGGGAGGTATCAGGTGGGAGGTCAAGCACAAAAGTGGACCCAAGTTGCTTGGGCGTTTGGCAGGTGCCCTCTCACCTCTTAGAGAAACCCAATCGAGAATATGGCTCGGGGCCCCGGGTGCGCCAAACCCGTACCTACCGTGGTAGGACCCCCTGGGGAAGTGTGATTTCGGAGTCTTTTTCTCCTACATGAGTCGTCGACCAAGACTACTGAGTACCACGTCAAGGGGACATTCCTTCGGACGGACCGCTATTACACCTGCGTATTCAAGGAGGGGGTATATTGTCCGGCCATAGGAGCATAAGCCAGGTGAAATAGAGTGCCAGAATATAAACATGACCGAGGCCCTAATTGCGTCCTTGTGGTATTAAAAATGAAGTATAGATGTTAGTTGTAAGGGGGTGTGTGAATACTACTGCAAAGCCTTGGGTGAAAGTACAACGATGGATGTAATAAGTTCAAGTTCAAGTTATTTATTAGAAAAGTGTTGGCCTGGTGCCGGTACAATGGGCCCGGCTTACAGGCTATATTTAACATTTTTTTTACATTTGGCTTTGTTTATATATACACTTTTTCGGTGTCTACAAAAAACCCTGGGCCAGGTTTATTCCACTTATATTACAACATAAAGTCTTTGTGGATCGGTAACGGTGATATTTTTAGTCATAATTTACAAAATAATCACAATTTTACTTGTTCAAGTTTAACACACTTTTAGAAACCAATACATCGTATACTAAATAAATAACATTATTGATATATTTTACTGCGTACTGTATTCCAGCTTATTTTTCTAAAAAGAGCCCCACCAAATTCTTGTCCTGCCATCTGCTGTTAATATAATCGAAGTATTTCAATTCTCAGTATGCAGAGAGCAGCTTCATTATCAGATGGTAGCAGTATTGTACTACTTGTGCTGATGTTTAAAAACGTACCTCTCACTTATGTTTCCCTGTAAAGCAGATATTTTATAGAAGAAAGGCGTTTCTTCACAATCCTACCTGATACTATGTGTATTTAGGTCAACGGCACATGTTTGCAGTTTAGGAAAATGACACAGAGCAGTTTTAAACTACTTAAAATCTCGTCAATACATGTATCTCCCATTTTGTACCTAAACAAGAGACCCTCTAGGATTCCCGCCCACTGGCACGGCCTCGCTCGTCGGTCCTGATAACAGCGGGCGAAGCAAGCAGTTCGACAGACATCCAAGGGTCGGACACATCCTGCCGCCAGTGACAAGGGAACCCAACCAGACTATCACACCACAACGTTACAAAAACTTGCAAACTAGGACATCACCTATTATATCACACCGGTAAATCCATACTACACAGATAGGTACCGTGGCGATTTACCCTCCGCCTGGGTTAACGTGCACATGGCATTTAAAGGCTGCGCCAAATCTTTAAATATGACAATCTAAAAATTGTCACTGCCAACCCATGACCGAAGGTTTGGGGAACATTTATGGCATAAACCTAAAAGTCGGATGTATTCCACTCACATGACTTTTTCTACTCTTGTGCTATCTGTTCTTCAGGTACTCGAGATAAACATTTGTGGACATTGTGTAATTAGTAATTTTCTTGTAGTTGCAAGGGAAATACAGTACACCCAAAGCGATAGTCAAACCTTTTAAGGCTGGTCACTAAATGAAGGTTTTGAAATTCCGTTCTCTTTTCGCGGCCAAGAAATAAAAAGGTAAATAACGACACCCTATTTGAAAAAAGCATAAGTATTGCACAATCCACATAAACAAGGAATATCTCTGAAATGGTTCACTGCACAAAAATGCATTTAGACATAACTTGGTGGTTTACGAGTTCTTCATTATTGTATAGTAAGATTTGGTCTATGTCTTAGGGTTTGCCAGTTATGCAAAAGGCATCAGGACTAAACAGAACCAGATGGGCTATAGCCAGGAAATTCGAAGTATAGATATTTCTAACCGTAAAATTAGCATAAATATATGGCATTTTAATCAGTCGTTAAAGCCATTTTTGAAAAAATCAAAATTATTGAAGTTTCCATGTAAATGGTGGTTTAGGGTAGACGAGTTTTCTTCAAAATCTTCCTGTAGCATCCTTGAAAGATATTAAACTTAAATACCAACTTTGGTTTTTAGGCAACTTTTAGTTTTTGAGTTATGCTGTTCAAGACACACACTCACACAGACCTTTTTCTAAAAAAATTGCTTTTTTTTTTTCAGGTGGCCTCAAAACATATATGTCCGGCGAAACCTCGAAATCGCATTTTTCGGTCGAGTACAGTACTTTCCCTACACACGTAATAGAGAAAGTAAAACTGACCAATTTGATAATTTTGGGCCATTTTTGCAGTCCCTTAACAAACCTAGGATCTCTGCTAAGAAAATACAAAACAACTGCTGCCACATGGCCCGCATAGTCCACATGAGTAAAATATATATATATATATATATATATATATATATATATATATATATATATATATATATATATATATAGGTTCCACCAACAGTTTAAGGACAACCAGTGATATTTTTAAATTTTCTCTTCGAACACATAGCGCTGCACACTGCTTCAAACGTACATTGCAGATAATTTTATATTTTATTGGGTCCCCTTTGGCTCAAGCACAGTAAATTTACTCTTTTGGGATACTCTTTACAAGATGCCTATACTCTCGCACGATAATGTTATTCCAAGATTCGGATAATGCCTCTCGAAGTTCTCGGCAGTTTTTAGCCTGGGGCCAGCTATTCCTCTACCTTCCAATCTCACATGGATATAACTGCCGTAGTTCTATCCTCCTGGGACGATGCAACTCTTAGCCTACCACTCCGCTCCAAGTCTGCAAATTTGCCGATTTTGCTATATTTTCTCTCTGTGCCACATGTTTTAGTCATCCCCACTTGAATTGAAATATCCCTATATAGCTCGCCACACTTATAGAAACCAATCACTAGCCATTTAATATCTTTCTTCACGTTTTTTACCCATTTTTACTTAATCTCTTTTCGCACCAGAACAAAATGGAAGCTACAGCGAAACTGAATGTCATGGCATCATAAGCAGATCGACATAGCAGCACTAAGTGGTCCAATTTCCAGTATAAACAATACACCATAAACAGCTCCGACTTCGCTGGCTCATTTATCATAGGACTGAATTCGTTGTCAAATAGTGTTAACTTAACTATTTTTTTCCAAGTTGTTTTAAAGTTATAAACATCATTCCAATTGTTGAAAAAGAGTATATAATAACAATGCCATATGTACAAATATTTCTCACATATGTGTCTTTCCCTTCAGAGAAGAATAAAATGGACATCACATATATTTTCATTGTCACATCTTCAAAAAGATTCAAAAATGAGATTTTTTATCAGTTTTTCTAACACTGAAAAAGCCACAACTCTAAAAAATGACATCTACATATTTTTACTTTCTCTACTACGTATAGTATAGTAAAGGAAGTATTGTATTCGATGTCGAGATTTCACTGGAAATATATGTTTTGAGGTCCCCTGAATTAAAAACAAAAACATTTTTTGAAAAAGATCCGTGTGTGTGCCTGTGTGTCTGTCAGTCTGTGGACAGCATAACTCAAAAGCGAAAAGTCGGTTATAAACCAAATTTGGTATTTAACTTTAATGATTTTCAAGGATGCGACACGAAGATTTTGATCAAAATTGCTTCACCCTAAACCACCCTTTACGTGGAAAATGTTTCGAAAATTTTGGTTTTTCTTGAAAATGGCTCTAGCGATTTTAATTAAAATGCCATATTTTTTAGATAGTTTTAGACAAATGAAATGTATATCTTAAATTTTCTGGCTATAGTCCCTCTAGTCGTATTTATTCTGAATGACTTTTGTATAACTAGTAAACCATTACAGATTGACCAAATCTTACTATACAAAAATGTAGATCTTGCTAAAATCACAATTCATGTCTTTCTATTTAGGAGATATGCCTTGTTGTTTGCGTGAGTTTTGGAGAACTTATACTTCTGTCAAATGGAACATCGTTATTCATTTTTATATACTAATCGTGCAAAGAGAAGGGAATTTGAAAGCTTTAAAACATTTTACTATCGCTCAAAGCCTACTGTATATCCCCATATCCCCCTTGCACCTACAAGAAAATAAAAAATAAGGTAATTGTCCCAAATGTTTATCTCAACTAATACGAAGAAGATATAGGAATAAGAGCTGTAAGAATGGTTAGTACAACAGTAGAGAAAGTCATGTGAGTACAACACATAAGACTTTTTAAAATTTACTCTTTAAGGTGAATTTTTGACGAAACAGGCCGCTGAACCAAATAGTGTAAGGTCAGAGTGAAATATGCAGGTGTCCTTAAGCTTTTGGTGGGTTCCGTATCTACTCTGTAAATACAGAACTTGGAATAGGAGCATCAGTCATAATTTTCCAGTTTTCCTCACACTAGCTGTTGCCTGAAGGCGTGGATTGGCAGGTAAACTGTGGTCGTGCCTCTCAGGCAAACCTGGGAGGTTCTGCTTCATAAATCATAATTAACTTGAGCGTCATCAGCGACCATGCACGAAGCAACTAGACCTGTTATTACCTTGGCACCGTGGAAATTTTTTGGGTAAACGAAAAATCAAGTAATGAAGCAATTAATTACGTCTCTCGCAATGGACTGTCTGGTTTCACGTTTTCCGTTGATCGTTCTACACGATTATACTTTCAGTAATTTGAGTTCAAAGCCTTTGACTAATAGAGCCTGCTAGCTAATTAGTAGGTAAAGCAATACTTTTTGAAAACAAATAGCAATTAAATGTTAGCTGAAGGTGAAAACAGCACCTGGTCTTGGTAAGGAATATTTTATTTTGTTCAGCCATTACAAAATTATAGCTGCTTACAGGATTTGTTCGTGATAAATGTACAGAAATTGGAAAGTTCTCTTTAATGAATATTTACGAACAGCCAAGAGTTAAAATACAGCTATTTCTTTCTTCTGCATAGCCTTGGATGAATCTCGGCTTCCAGATAATTCACCTATTAACTGCTGTATTATAAATTTATTACAGGCAAAGGAAGAACTGCTACGCGTTTCGGCGCTGACATCTACTTATTTAGGCATATAAATATCAGGTGCTGCACCATTATTAGAATGAAAAGTCTTCAATATTGAAGCAGAAATGTTGACCACAAATGTCTAAAAGAGTTACTTAAGTTATAACCTTGTTGCTTAAGTGTTGCGGGTAATTACATAAGTATTTCTATATGAAAGAATTGTAGCAAAAAAGGAATTTTTTTCTTATTTTTTAAGAATGCACAAAACGAAAACATACATAATTTATTTCAGACATTTGTGTCCATTGAGGTGCAAATTTCATAGCTACAAAAATTAATAACTTAGCAGCGGATGGAATGAAAACATTTTAACAAGGCATCCTAATTTTACCTTCTCTGCACTTTATGCTAAAATGGAAAAGCAATTTTCACTGAAAACATGTTTTGAGGTCCCCTGAAACCTTTAGAAAATTGTCAGTGCATGTGTGCATGTGAACGGCACAACTCAAAAATGAAAAGTCAATTAAATACCAAACTTGGTATTTAAGTTTAGCATCTGTCTAGGATTAGCGCCTCTGTCTCTGGCGCGAAGGACCCGGGATCGATTTCCGATACTGGCGTGGGGAGTTTTCCTATGCTGGGAGGTCTGGCACGGGGTGCACTCAGGCTCGTTAGGCCTCGGAGGGGCCAATTGAGGAGTTACTTGATTAAGTAGCAACCCTAGGTCGCGAAAACCGCATACTATCCCACCCTCCAGTACTGCACCCCTCATGACACTTGCTGTGGGAAGAGCTGGGCAACGAGCGGCAGGGCGGTAAACTTTGACCCTTCATGGTCTGCTGCGCTGGAGTTACATTAAACAATGTAAAAAATCTGTCAATGAATGCTATAGGAAGATTTTCAAATATAATCCGCCACTCCATACTTCCTTTTACATGGAAAGTTTTTCTAAAAGTTGATTTTAACAAAAACGGCTCTAACAATGTTGATTAAAACACCATAGGTTTAACATACTTTCATGACAAATGAAATTTTTTCTTGAATTTTCTGGTACTAGCCTCTGAGGTCCTCTTCCTTCTGTATGACTTGTGCATAACTGGTAAACCGCAAGTGAAAGTTAAAACCTTATTCTGCAATGCATGCAGAGCTCGTTAAAACTCATAATTTTTTCTTTTTGTAATCCACCCAAACATTCGATTATGAGATTTTGCCGGAAATACATGTTTTTAGGTGCTGAATTCACCCAAGCCGCTTTAATAGCGAGTCCACCATCCTTTGTTATCAAGTATTACACTGTTTATTCAAATATTTTACTACATTGGACCTCCTTCTTATGTTTTCCCAAATTTCAAATGCAGGAATTATCAGGCAGTTCGTTCCTGAAGAGATTGGAATCGCGAGTCATTAAAGCCCATGCATGTTTGATTGGGTTCCAAATAGGACTTCTGGCTAGCCAATTAATTACTGAAATTTCTGGATGTACGCGAAGGCAATTAAGGATTCTTTGAAATTTGTGTACACTACTACATATTATCCTGCACGAAGGTAATGGTGAGCACCTCATTGACCGCATAAATTGCTCGTTTTCTACTCTTTCTAATACGTAAATCAGAGGAAGCGTTGCATTCCACCCAAAAATTCCATGTCTAGATTTCGCCACAAATAGGTGTTTTGATACCCCCTGAATCCAAAGAAAGCATTTTTAGTAAAGGGTCCGCGCGCGCGCGCGGGGGTGTGTGGTGTGTCTGTGTGTAAGTCTGTGGACAACAGAAGTCAAAAACGAAAAGTCGGTTAAAACCCAAGTTGGTTTTAAGGTTAATGTCTTTCAAGGATGCGACAAGAAAATTTGAAGAAAATTGCTCGATCCTAAACAACCCTTTACAAGGAAAATGTTTCAAAAATCTTGATTTTCTAGAAAATTCCTCTACGATTTTGATTAAAATGCCCTATGTTTGAGATATTTTTATGAGGTGAAATGTATATCTCGAATTTTCTGGCTATAGCCTATGTAGTCCTATTTACTCTGAATGACTTTTGCAAAACTGCTAAACCGTAAGGGATAGACCAAATCTTACTATATAAAAAATGTAGCTCTTTCTAAAACACACAATTTATGTCCAAATAACTTTGTAGAGTGAATCATTTTGGAGGTATTCCTTGTTATTTGTGTGAGTTTTGAAAAACTTATACTTCCGTCAGATGGAACATAGTTATTCATTTTTTATATGTTAACTGTGCAAAGAGAACGGAATTTGAAAGCTTTAAAAGTATTTGACTATCGCTCAAAGCCTACTATTCCCGTATTTCCCTTGCACCTACAAGGAAATAATTAAGATAATTTCCGCAAATGTTTATCTCAGCTAACACGAAGAAGATATAGGAGTAAGATTTTGTAAGAATGGTTAGTACAAGACTAGAGAAAGTCATGTGAGTGCAACACATAATATTTTTTATATGATACCTTACATTCTAAATACTTAAATTCGACCACCTGTTCCATAATCTTCTATAACAATTTTGTATCTTAAACTTTCTTTTCCCTTGAATGCCATTCTTCTGAATTATACATAATCTAGTCATCTGCAAGCATTAAAGTTAATGCGTAGTCCTTTTTATTAAAATTATTTGAATAAAAGTAGGTATCCTATACTAGTAATCAATTGTGTAGCAATTTTATCAATGAGTAGGTTAAAAAGTATTGAAAGGATGCTGCATTCTATGTTAATTTTTCTACTTTTGATTCTCTAGCTCCTCTTTCTCCTTAACGAGAAGTATAATCGTTCCAGTCTTAGATCACAGCTTGATGTAAACACATGCCGTCACAATACGCGCGAAACCAAAGAACACCACAAAATATGGTACCTTAAATATTGTTGACGGTCTGTGAGTTTTCAGGATGTATGATAGTCAAAGATAGTTTTAAACTTTTGATTAATATAAAATAGTGAATAATATTAATAAGAGTTGTCTCCACGTGGTGTTTGTTTATTTGTGTTAGTCGCAGCTGATACGAACACGAGGTTACCGCGGAGGGATACAAGGTGTGGATCTAAAGCTAGATGCAGGATAAAAGCTTAGAGGAGAAGAGCTGGGAATCCTGTTCCATACAAATATTTTTGGAATACAAACAAAAAGCAAGAAGTAGAAGGAAAGGAAGTGGTGGACGGGGAAGGAGGAGTGAGAGGAGAAGAAGAGAAAGGTTTAAATACTTTGGAAAGGAAAGCGTAGCCATTGTGAAGGTGGACCCACTCCAGCACGTAATGATGAACATGTTAAACCTGCAGGTGTGTGCGTGCGGTATTGGCTTCTTGAGCAGGAGTTGAGGGGCTGTTGCACGGACCAGTCCAATTAACAAGAAGCGGACGTCACTGCGGTGTGATGACCCACAGGACCTTCCTTCCAGTTTTTATGGGGGGTAGAGGCCTCCCCGTGACCTGTCGCTAGCCTTGACCCCAACATATGAGAGGCTGGTCGATCACGTTTTCCAGCTCAGGTGTGTCCAAACTCTGCACAGTCAAAATAAAAGTGCAGCTGTGGTCAGATCATAGCGACCTTTCACCTAGGAAAAGGAAGAGACCTCCCCATTCCACTCGTAAATGTTAGGACAGCAAGCAATGCCAGAGCTCAACAGGCGCGGTTGTCAGATCTAGCAACTATACGCATTTTCTAACTTCTCTGTTCTACTTTATGCCAGAATGGATACCAACTGTCCAATCAAATTTCTTGTTTCTCCCTTTGTTTTTCTTCTGAACTTTTGCACAAACCCAGCTCAGTTCTACTGACGTTAACACAGTGTCTTTCATGACATTACAACTCGCAGCTGTTTTCTTCTCGAAGCTTTAGCCCACTCCTTTCACTTCTCTCTTCACTTTGTCTCTCAATTACTAACTCCAACCATACAAGTATCCAACAGTCGCTTCTTCACTTCCACGCGGCGTAGCTTTCACAGCTGTCCCACCCTCACTGACACAGTGGCCGACTTAAAAACTGCCTGACTTCGCGCGTTCCGCAAGCTTTTATACTGGCGACGAAGTAGCGAGATTTTCTCAAACGTCTACAAACAAGCCGGTCGCCGGACATTTCTCGTGAGTGGTGTGGGGAAGCTTGACCCTAAGCACCTTTGATGCGAGCCGTAATGGTATGTAATGTGAATTAGCTGGGCCCCAACTATTCTTTGTTAAGCACCGCAGCCGGCAGTATTTTCTATTTCAGCCGTGAGTAAGCGTCAAAATATCTCCATATTAGCCAAGATCAAAACCATGGTCCTTCATATCAAAGGATTCCGGCATACAGTATCATTCATTGAAATTCATATTTTTAAATAAAACATCCAGCCCGAAAAATGCGATTCTCAGGTTTGTTATCTACAAGTATTTGAAATACTTAGGACCATGTAGGATCCCTTTTAGAAAGTAGTTCAGATAAATACTTACTCTAACATTGACACAAAGAACGTTCTATACGAAGTTTCATAGTAAATGGTGTAATTCTTACGTGAAAGGGTAACAGTAATAGTAGTAGTTGTTGTTGCTATAATAATAATAATAATAATAATAATAATAATAATAATAATAATAATAATAATAATAATAATAATAATAATAATAATAATAATAATAATAATAATAATAATAATAATAATAATAATAATAATAATAATAATAATAATAATAATAATAATAATAATAATAATAATAATAATAATAATAATAACAATAATAACAACAACAACAACAACAACAACAACAATAATAATAATAATAATAATAATAATAATAATAATAATAATAATAATAATAATAATAATAATAATAATAATAATAATAATAATAATAATAATAATAATAATAATAGCAACAGCAACAACAAACCAATTTGAACTCCTCACACACTTAGACATACTGGGAAAGTATCACAAGTTTGATGTAGTAGTAATAGAAGGGTGGTGGTGTTGGTGGTGGTGGTGATGGTGATGGTGGTGGTGATGGTGTTGGTGGTGGTGATGGTGGTTGTGGAGGTGGTGGTGGTGGTGATGATGATGATGATGATGGTGGTGGTGGTTGTGGAGGTGGTGGTGGTTGTGGAGGTGGTGGTGGTAGTGGTGGTGTTGGTGTTGGTGGTGGTGATGGTGGTTGTGGTGATGCTGATGGTGGTGGTGGTGTTGGTGTTGGTGGTGGTGATGGTGGTTGTGGTGATGGTGATTGTGGTGGTGGTGATTGTGGTGGTGGTTGTGGAAGTGGTGGTGGTTGTGGAGGTGGTGGTGGCAGTGGTGGTGGTGATGGTGGTGATGGTGGTGGTGGAGGTGGTGGTGATGGAGGTGGTGGTGGTGGAGGTGGTGGTGGTAGAGGTGATGGTGGTTGTGGAGGTGGTGGTGGTGGTGATGGAGGTGGTGATGGTGTTGGTGGTGGTGATGATGGAGGTGTTGGTAGTGGTGGTGGTGGTTTTTTTTAATTAACGTCCTCCAACATTGTGTCATATCGGACGAAAGGTGGTGGTGATTGTGGTTGTGGAGGTGGTGGTGTTGGTGGTGGTGGTGATGGAGGTGGTGATGGTGGTGGTGGTGATGGTGGTGATGGAGGTGGTGGTGGAGGTGGTGATGGTGGCTGTGGTGTTGGTGTTGGTGGTGGTGATGGTGGTTGTGGTGATGGTGATGGTGGTGGTGGTTGTGGAGGTGGTGGTTGTGGAGGTGGTGGTGGTAGTGGTGGTGGTGATGGTGGTGATCGTGGTGGTGGAGGTGGTGGTGATGGAGGTGGTGGTGGTGGAGGTGGTGGTTGTGGAGGTGGTGATGGTGGCTGTGGTGTTGGTGTTGGTGGTGATAGGTGGCGGTGGTGTTGGTGGTGGTGGCGGTGGTGGTGGTGGTAATGGTGATGGTGGTGGTGGCGGTGGTAGTGGTATTGGTAGCAGAAGTAGTGGTAGTAGGAGTAGTAGTGGTAGGAGTAGCAGTAGAAATAGAAGGAGTAGTAGGTGGAGGAGGAGATGGTGGTAGTGGTAAAAGTAGTAGTATTTTTTATGAGGAGTGGTCTAACAATAGATAGACCAATGTTAACTTATGCAGTAGAAACCAGAGCAAATACACTTAAAACAAAACAAATAGTAAGTACATGCGAATTGAAAATATTAAGAACAATTCAAGGAAAACCCTTATTAGATAAAATACACAATACACAATCTGAGAAAATTGCCAAATTCAAGATGGAACAAAATTTATTAATGAGTGACACTGGAAAGAACACATTAATGGGATGGGAAACAGCCGTCTAGTAAAACTAGCCAAAGAAGGCAGACCTTTAGATTGGAAAAGGACAAGAGGAGGACTGCTAAGAAATGCATTGGCAGCATTTATAACTCATCCGAGAAATAAAAGAGGAAATGAACAGGTTATTATACTGTACAAAACCAAGAGAAAAAGAAGAAATAAAGAGGGGAGAAACCTTCACATCAGGAAGATAACCAGGGTGTGTAGGACTCTTACCGGATAAATACTCCTCTTTTCCATTTTAATCCTACTTGGAGCTACCTAAAAATAGCTATAGTCAATAGCTTAATTAGGAAAGTTTAGTACTTATAATGTGTTGTGTCTTTGTCTTTCATTTCTCTCTGCTTCCTTCATGCTTTTAACCTCTATCACCATGGATTGCATTTGTTTCCATCTGTGTTGACTCTTAGCCGCTCAATACGCAAGCTCATGTAGGTAAATTCTCTCTGACTTTGCTATCTTTTGCAGAAAAATAAAGTGTCTTCCACTGTGCCCATATCACCACAATAGTCACATTGGTCATTTTCTTATGCCCCGATTGTTTATAGAACCATGTCCTGTAAGTACTTGCGTCGTACAATAATTTATATTCCTCTTTTATAGTTTTTCAACTTTCCTATTTTTGGAATTAGTCTTCCAGTGCATTGGGCCTTTTCAAAATTATTTTTCCATGCCTGTTGCCATTTATTCATAATAATTGCTCGCTCCTTTAAAGAGTAAAGGGTACAGACACAGAGGGCACATCACGCTTACTTCGACCTGTTGTTGTAGTGTTTAACGCCCGCTTTTACTACTACGGCACCGCAGGCGGTGACACTGATGATACATGAAGATGGAGCACCGGTGGAATGAGATGGCGGGGGAAACCGGAGTACCCGGAGAAAACCCGCCCTGACGCCGCTTCGTCCACCACGAATACCACATGCGGGTCCCTGGGATCGGACCCGGGCCGCCTAGGTGGTAGGCGAGCACGCTAACCGCTCGGCCACGGCGCCGCCACGCTTACTTCGACCTACACAGCTCTATTGTGGTTACCACCCCCCAGGAGTTAAGGATGAAATGAGGGAACCGAAGGGGCAACACAGGGTCGCAGCTAGAGAGGCCACAGAAATGCGTGGAAGTCCCTAACAAGTGCTTAGATCTCCAGGCCCCACCAAGCAGCGGTTCCGATGTCGCACTGAGTGTACCCCCATCCCCCCGACGGAGGGCAGCGCCGGCCAATCGTCACCGAGAACAACTACCATGCGCAATCACCCGCGCCATCTGCCCGGCACTGCCAACGATACACGCCTGAAAGTACACCTGAAAGATGATAAGGAAATGGTATGAAGTTAAATGATGGAAAGGAAACAGTGGTATGAAGTAATACATCCTTGCATTCGCCTAAGTGACATGGGGAAACCACGGAAAAGCCCATATGAAAGTGCGTGTCAACGGGAATCGAACCCGCAACCTCCCGACTGCGGGTCACAGACGTTACCATCTGAGCCATCGGTATTCACTCCTTTAATTTCGCCTGTTTTTTATTCGCTTCAACTCTCGACATATACTTTCTCTTATCGGTAGCTGAATAGCGGGAATACAATTACTTGTAACACCATAGTGGACGCAGTCGTAAGCACTTGTAACCTTAGAAGTATTTTCATTTGTCATTTCTCCATTTTTGTTTGTATCTCTTGATTTCCAAAACTTTTTGCCACACCTGACAATGATACAATATCAATGCAGAACTCCACTCAGGACTATCTCTTAGTATTGATCTCCAGTTATACATATTTGGCGTTATTCTAAATAGTGCTTCGGATTTTTAATCTGCCGTTTTGGTCAATGCATTAATATGTTGTCCAAACTTCAGGTAGCTTCCGAACACTTATCCCCAAATATTTAAATGCATTAATTGGAATCATTTTATACCTTTTATTTTAAAAAAATAATGCCTTCCAAATTTCTCTTTCCTTTCAGGATGCAGCTTCTGTTCTTTCAGGTGCCAACTGCAAATGATTTAACGTAAGTCACCTATCCATTCTCCTCAGTGCCTCATTTGGTCTAGGAATAAAGTGTTCATCTTCTGCTGCAGCTACTATAGCTAACTCATCAATATAAGCTATATCTCTGATATTTTCTCGAAAGATCTACTTCTAATATTCTGTCGTAGGCAATATTCCATAACGTCGGTCCAAGCACTGATCCTTAAGGAACTCCCATTTCCATATCTTTCTCTACGCCCGCAATACTAAGTTTCCTATTAGTAAAATAAATTTCAATAAAATTCAGTATTGCACTAAGTTTAGTAGTAATGTTAGTGACAGTAGTGGTACTAGTGGCAGTGGTAGTGGTAATGGTGATGGGTGGTGGCAGTAGTGGACGCAGTGGCCAAGCGGTAGGCCTTGGCAACTTTATAACTGGATTTTAAAGAAACGATCGAGACAATATTTACTTGACATGAAATTAGCTTTGAATCCTTTAACTGAGTTTCACACCACAGTATCCTAAATTAAGGTATGTCCATAAATTACACCATTTTTTCCACTTATCTGGTTTACTAACTTAATTTAGCTTTCCCTTTAAGACAAAGTTCCACACCAGAATCGGAGCACTTATAAAAGCAGTTCTTTCCCCAGACACCAGACGGCCAGACGGAGTTCGAGTCGAGCGGAGATGATGTTTCCCCCGCTCGAGTGTCTTTACCGCAGTACCTAGCCGTCATACGGCTTAACCTGCGCAATGGTTTTGATAGTGCCACTACAGGGATATTTATCACTAGGAAAAATCTGTGGGAACAGGGGTTTTTATAGGGACGAGAGGGATGGTAGGCAGTTAGGTGACGCGCTAATCCTCACCAGGGGATTGATTCGCCAGTGAGCAGCGGAAGAAGAAACATCGTAGCAGAGCTTCAGCTTCAGCCAACCAGTCTACGAGTTAGTCCAAGCTGGCCGGTCCGTTTCTCCCGAGGGTACGGACTTTGGTTACCTTGTTCCAGGCACACTGTTTCCCCGCGGGGACCAACTTTTTCTGCCAGAGCTCTGCCACATGAGCAAATATCACAAGACTAACAGTCAACTCAGCTGTTTCTGCAACATCAGTAACGGTCAGCCAACAAGGCCGCAGCCAACGCCTTAGGGCGGTTTTTAGGCGCATCCACTGGGTGTCTGGTCCTCTGTTGGCTACGCTTCTCAGCAACCGCTACTGCAGGTAAGAGGACAGTCAGTCGACCCTGTACGCACTGCACCTCAGGGTGCAGAGCAGCATGCCTACCTCTAAAGGCTCCTCTCAACCCCACCCCACCCCTCCTGTGAACAGGCCCCGACCTGCAACGCAGGATATAACCATGCCAAGCACATCTGGCACAACCACCCCCCCCCCCCTCACGTGAGCCCAGCTCCGGAGGGATCCCATCGGCGTCGCCGTAAACGCCAACAGGGCGGAAAAAGCAACGAAAAATGACTAGCGATAGAGGATCAACCCCCTAACGCAGGCACTTCTCGCGAAGCTTCCTCACGGATAGGCACCAGCTCAGAGTCTGACTCTGATAAATCCTGCGCAAATTCAGACGCGGAATATGAAACCGTCGCGACCATTGTCTCGCCAGTAGCGTCCAGGATGGACGAGGATGAGGCTTCCTCCTCAGACATCTCGACAGAGGTGGACGAGGCAGAATTCCGCGAGGTGGTTAATAGTCGGAAGAGACGCCGGCAGACCACCAATAATATCCCTGCTGATGGATCAGCTCCACAACTAAGCCAACAAGGAAAACCGCATATTCCGCCAGTGATAGTGGACGACTTCAGGGGCATGGTAGGCTTCCTGAAGGAAGTCATGCCTACGCTCTCGTCGGCGTGCCCTGTCACAAGGAGGAAGAGCCGGTATGTTTTGCAGGCAAAAACCGTGGAGGACTATCACCTTCACCTGAGCTTTCTGGACAAGAAAAAGCTCCCCTATTTCACCTTCGGCCTTGATAAATCTCAGGACGTCCGAAGAATCATTAGAGGTCTTCCGGTGGATAAGCCCGTGGGCGAGATCGAGGAGGACCTTCTTCGCCAAGGCATCACCCCTAGGTTAGTGAGGCAACTCACATAGCCGGGTGAGAGTGGCGAGCCCAAGAGACCAATCCCCCTTTTCATGGTGGTGGTGGACAGGGCGAGTAACCTGGAGATGAAAATCGCATCCGTACAAAACCAGAGGTGGAATGATCGCACGATACAGCTGGAGCTTCAGGCGTAGGGGCATGGTTTTGGAACTGAGAATTGGGTATAGCTGCCGGAGAGCAGCATGACCTTGTAGTACTTTGCCCCTGACGTGATGTCTATACGTCAGCCGCCGGTCCAGCGTGACTTCGAGATACTTCGCCGTAGTGACCCAGGGGATCCGACGGCGCCGCAACACGAGGTCCCGCGGGAGCCGGTTGGCTTTCGTATTCGCCAGGAGAATCGCAGAGCTTTTCTCCGGGTTTATAGACATACGCCAGTTCTCGCACCATCTACTGATGGCACGGAGATGGGCTTGTACTTGGTGGTAACTGTAGCGCGGGTTCTTGTTAGTAGCGAAGATCAGTAGATCGTCCGCATACTGACAGATGTGTGTGTTTGGGTGCGTGGGGAGATCGGCCATGTAAGCTGCGAAGAGTGCCGGTGACAGTACACTGCCCTCGGGGACTCCTGCGCCAATGGGCCTCTCTCTGGAGAATGATCCCTCCACCTTCACCCGGAAGCTACGTTCCTGTAGGAAACTAGCCACCAAGTAAATATATGGAGGGGGGATTTCGTGCTGTATGAGCTTGTAGACAAGCCCCTCGTGCCAAGTGGTAGAAAATGCCTTTTCCACATCAAGCAACACTGCCACCGTTTTAGCCCTATCCTGGTAAGCCAGGGAAGCTTTTTCGGCTACACGCAGTAGTTGCTCGGTCGTGGAGTGGCCAGAACGAAAACCAAACTGATGTTCAGGAAGGAGACCTCTTTCCTCCAATAGGGACCCAAGGCGGGACAGGAACAGTTTCTCGAATACTTTCGAGATAACTGGTAGGAGGCTAATGGAGCGGTAACTAGATGGGAAGACCGGATTTTTGCCCGGCTTCAACACGCATACCACACGCGCCTGTTTCCAGACAGCTGGAAAGTGACGCATGCTGAGGCATGCGTTGTAAATCCGGGTCAAGTGCATCACGGCTCTAGGGGGAAGGTGCTGGAGCATTTCCGCTGTTACACGGTCCTGTCCAGGGGATTTTCGGGCTCTTAGGGATTTTATGGTGTTAGTTACCTCGCGAGGGGTAACTGTCGGGATGTGGAAATCCTCGTGGCTCGCGGGTCCGACTTCTAAGAAGTCTTCTACCGCCTGTTCCACGAGGTCAGTATGGTCATCCTTCTGTGGATCTTCCCTGGGCTGGAATTGAGTTTCCAGATAGTCTGCTAGTGCCTCAGCTTTTTCCCTCGGTTCGAACACAAGTCTTCCCCGAGGGCTATGCACAGGATGCTGGTGTACAGTTTTATCTTTCCGCAAGCCTCGGACGATTCGCCACGGTTTCCTCTCCTGGAGGTTTACGTGACGCAACGTGTTTTCCCAAGCTGCTTGCCTATGTTTTCTTAGGAGTCGTCTCACCAGGGATTTGAACCTCTGGTGTATTACTCCTATCCTAGGATGTCGGAATCTCTGCCATAGCCGTCTGACAGCATTTTTTGCTTGTATGAGGCGTTTAAGTGGTACAGGGATATATGTCGGGTTTGGTGCTTCGGTAGGAATGCGGTGTGTGTGAGCACGCACCGCATTTAGGACTGAGGTTGCAAACCCCGCTGCTGTCTCCTCGAGAGCCTCAAGCGAGTCTATTTGAGGATTTGCCTCATATTGTCTCGATCGTAGTCTTATGACCGACTCATACAGCCAGTAGAACCTTGCACACTGCGATCTACAAAGATGAATTGGAGGAAGAGATGAAATGAAGTGACTGTGGGAGGCTACAGGCCACAGAGACACGGGAAGTCCCTAATAGTTCCAGGCTCGAGGACCATTTCCACTACTGGAGCTGCCTTAAAGGGAAAAGAAATCCTTCAGTGTCCTTTAATTAAACTTCCGCGCCATCTGACCGGTGCCACCACGAAACATAGAAGCACATCTGAAGGAAAATCTGATGTGTTGCACTCGCATGACATCCTCTGCTCTTGTATTATTTCTATGAACTCTTATTCCTTTGTCTTCTTTATGTTAGTCGAGATAAACATTTGCAGAAATTATTTTATAGCTAATTTTCCGGTAGGTGCTAGCGAAATATGGGAATACAGTACGGTTTGAGCGATAGTCAAATTTATTAAAGCTGGTCGCTGTAGGGCCCTAATGACCAAGTTGTCGACGGGCCCTTAAACCCAACACACTCACTCACTCACTGGTCGCTGTATGAAGGGTTTGAAATTCTGCTCTCTTTGCAAAGCCAAGAGATAAAAAAGTGAATAATGACCTTAAATTTGAGAAAAGTATAAGTATTACAAAACTCACAAATAACAAGATCTACTTTTTTGCATAATAAGATTTGGTCTATCTCTCACGGTTTACTAGTTACACAAAAGACATCAATAGTAAATAGGACTACTAAGGCTATAGCCAGAAAATTCAAAATATGCATTTCATTTGCCATAAAAAGATGTTAAATAGATGGCATTTTAATTAGAATAGTTAGAGCAATTTTTGAGAAAATTAAAACTTTCGAAAAATTTCCCGTGTAAAGGGTAGTTTAGGGTAGAGGAATGTTCTTCAAAATCTTTATGTCGCAATTATTGAAAGATATTAAACTTAAATACCAAATTTGGTTTTTAACAGACTACCATTTTTGAATACGCTGTTCACACACACACACACACACACACACACACACACACACACACACACACGCACACACGCACACACACACACACAGAGCGAGAGAGACGGACTTTTTTTTCCAAAAATGTTTTTTTCTGAATTCAGAGGGTCTCAAAACATGTATTTTCGGTGAAATTTCGACATCAATCTTTGGGTCCGATACAATACTTCCTGTACTTATACCAGGTGAGACAGATGCACCCCCCCTTTTTTTTTTTTTTTTTTTTTTGCCCGTAAGCCACCCATTAAACGGCATGTGTATTTTAGTCCAATTTTGCGCTTACTAAAACGTATAGTTTGACGTTCTTAGACAGACGAATGGGCAAAATTTAGAGGAACGGCGGTTTAAGGGGCAGCACATGCTCCTCTAAAGTACACCTCAAAAAGATGCGATTTGTTAACTAAGAGCGAATTCCGAGTTTCCAGGCGATTTTACAAACTTTTTATTAGAGCATGCATAGCAACACAATTCAGTAATCGCCTGTGAGAAAATGGACCTATCATATGAGTACACTAATATCAACTAAAAAGAAAATGGTGGATTCTTGCACTTAGAGCCTGGATTGATTGCAAGAAATTAGGGTATGCCCCTCATCCACCATGAACTCGTACAGTCAAAACGCACATATTAAACACCGCTTTATTTACATTTTGACTTAAACCACGTCTCGTACATCTCACATAACATACACTATAGCCTTTGTCATTCACGTAATAATATTAAAACGCCCAACAAAGGGTTAAAGCTATCTTAAAAGGCTAAATTAGGCACGAAAAGTTGCGAGATGGCAAGGGCATAGCGCCAAACCTACAGGTTCTACCGTAGAATTCGGAATGTGCTTTCAGACAAGCGTTCAAATAACTGGATAGATAGATAGATACTGTTTATTGCCAAAAACTACTACATTATAGCAACGTCATAATTTAATTACCATTCTAGGTTATAAAAATCATGCACAGAATACAGTGGATTGACCATCAATGTATGGCGTAAAGTCCTTTGAAAATTTGAGATAGGGAGATTCCTTATCCTTTCGGGTAAAATATTGTATAGTTTATTAGAGACAACTATAAAACTGTTCTGAATTTTCGTAAGTTTAAATTTGTTGATGTATAAATTCAGACGATTTCGTGTCGTGTTATTGTGAATGTTCGAGCAAACTGTAAAAGTGGTAAAATTTTCTTTAACATACACGAGGCAGGTGAGCACATACAATGATGTCAGGGTTAAAATACCTAAATCAATAAAAAGTGGTTTACAATGCTCTTTTGGATGAACTCCACAGATTAATCTCACAGCCTTTTTTTGTTGTACAAAGATCTTCGTAGCCAGGGAGTAATTCCCCCAGAAAAGTAAACCGTAGTTAGCATGTGAATAAATTTGAGCATAGTACACTTTCATGAGAACATCTTTACTTACACTGTGACTTAAAATTCTTAGCATGAAAATTCCTGTTGTTATTTTTTTAAAGATATGATTAATGTGCGTTGACCATCCTAGGTCAGAGTCAATATAAATGCCTAAAAACTTTATGGAGCTTCCGAGGCATCTGGTATTACATTTATATTGAATATGAGTAGTTTTTCCAGTGTTTATGCTCAAATTATTGGCATTGCACCAATTATTAACTACTAGTGTTACCGTGTGTAATATAGGTCTTAATATATGTTCAGCTTTGTCATAAAAGGTAATTGCTAGATCATCTGCGTAAAGATAAGGAGTAAAATTATCATCCCTAATTGAAACGGGAAGATCATTAATATAAATAATAAAAAATACAGGTCCCAAAATTGATCCTTGAGGGACTCCATAATTCACAGGTTTGAACTGAGATAAAATTCCATTAAAATAAGTTGCCTGAGTCCTGTTGCTAAAATAAGATCTTAAAAATTGAATGCTATGATTATGAAAAAGATAATTTCTCTAAAAGAATATTTGGTGAGACAGTGTCAAAGGCTCTCGAGAGATCAAAAAGCCTAGTTGATACAATGTTACCGTTATTAATATTTTCATAGCACTGTTTCAGAAAGCTGGTGACAGCCTTTATTGTACTCATGCCATGTCTGAAGCCGAATTGGTTTTTATTAAACAACTGATTGGTTTCAAAATAAGTCCCAATTTGCTTGCATAATAATGCTTCAAACACCTTTCCAATTATTGGCATTATACTAATAGGTCTATAGTTCTCATAACAGGTTTTATCTCCTTTCTTAAATACTGGTATTATTTTGGAAAATTTAAAAGCATCCGGAAAATGACCAGCTTTGAGGCAACTGTTAAAAACGTAAGTTAATGGTTCACATATATATGGAGCAGCTAATTTAAGAATTTTAGAATTAATTCCATAGACATCCACACATGTACTATTATTCAGATTCATAATACCAGAGTAAACATCCTCAACACTAAGTTCTAAAAAATCAAAATTACACTTAGGCTTAGGCAACTTATTTAGAAAGGACATTGATTCGTTAGTAATGGGTATGCTATTTACAATGTCATTGACCTTATCAATAAAGAAAGAATTAAATCCCTCACAATTTAGATTAGGTGGGAATAAATCAGACTTAGAGTTAGAATTTAAATGTTCAGATATTACAAACCAGGAGGTTTTTGATATATTATTAAGTTCTTAATGAATGCAGAATAGTAATTCACTTTAGTCAACTTTAAGGTATGTTGATATTTCTTTTTTAATTCAATATATCTGCTTTTGTATTCATACATACCAAAATAAACATAAAGATCATAAAACATCATACATTTGTCTTTTAAAATTCGGAGTTCATCGTTGTACCACTTTTTATTGTTACATTTGTAATTCGGTTTGGGTCTAAAAGTTATAAATGGAAAGGCATTATTAACAGCCTCATAAAAGCTATTTAAGAAATATGTAAAAATATTGGCATGATTAATTATACTATACAGATAAATCCAGTTAGTATTCATGAGTAAATACACAAAATATGTCATATTACAATTATTGATATTTCTTATCGTTTTTAATTTCCCTTGAAAATTATTGTCATCATAATCAATATTAGCTGAAAAAAGTATTGGATCGTGGTCAGAGAATATGGAAGGAACAACTTCCACAGTACATTTGTCGGGGTGTATGGAGGTAAAGACATTATCCAAACAAGTACCTGATGCAGGTCGGGTAATTTTTGTTATCAGGTGACGTAATCCAAAACATTCAAACACGTTAATTATATCAGTCAAATCACTACTTTTGATGTTAAAATTGACGTTAAAATCACCACTGATAACAATATTAATATTGTAGAATTATAAGTGTGTCCTGTGCGCTAATCTCAGGGACATGGGTTCACGTCTCGACGTTGTACAATTTTTTCCTACTCATCAAAACTTGGAAACTGAATTCCTAATAATGTAATTTTGAAGTCCCTCATGGTTTGGGACACTATAGTTTAAATCGTTGTTGGTTGTCTGCATTTCGTAATAACCTAAGTATATTGACTTCAGCCACATTGGACCTGCATGATACAGTGTGTGATTATGAACGCCGACTCTCTCCATTCCCCACGTGTATGCTGTCACACGATATTTTGTGACAGTCCTTACCCATGTATTCGACGGACAAGTACAGTGACATGCTTTTGATCCACCGAGAAGCAAGGACTAAGCACAAACAGCTTAGCATCTATACCAGGAAAGATATCCTCATGTGCAACAACAATAGCATAAAGTGAAACTATAACCATTATGAATTAAAATAATAGCAGCTAAACACAATAATTGCTCAACCAATCTTATTAGTGAATATTGCGCGGTAAAAAGCACTACTAGGTAGGGAATTCGAACCGTCTCTACAGTACATGGTTTACTTATGAATCGTGTGCTCCTTCCAAATGAGCTACATAAATAACTCTATATGTTAAACGCTTGGATAGAATCTAGCATAGGGGCTGATATTTTCATGTTGAGTATAAAATGTGGATTGCATAAAACTGAAAAATAAGGGACAGCTGACTCACCTGGAATGATAGGGAGTTATGGAAGGGAAATTGCGGTAGATGATAAACTATTCCAGGGTTCATCTACTTGCCAAGGAAAACTTCGAAAACCCAAAGTCAGAGTGAGCGGTCGATGGAAATTGAACCCGAAACCTTCCAAATGGGAGCCTCATAAGCTACCAAGGAGCCAACCCGTTTGGCAGACAAAGCACTCAACTAGACAGAAATCGCTATTCATAAAGTCAATTATCAGGAGATAATCCGGAGATTATCCACGAGCGTGCATATTTAATCTACAGCTGATGGTCTTTTCTCAAGTGCATTACAATGTAATTTCTACATTCCAAAGAAGCGAAAGAAGAAAGGCAGGAATTCTAACATACAGAAGCAGGAATGTAAAATTCCTTCAGACGAGTAGTTGGAAATTACATCGCGCTTGAATGCCACAGAGGTATGCTGACCAGCCACTCTTCTTGGATCATATACTTTGATGGTGGTGAGAAAAGCTCTGCAGAGTTATACGACAACATCAACAGGCAATTACTTCGTATGAGATTTATGCAGAATAATTTACAGCTGCAGTAAAAAACAGGAAGTCTGAGCTCTAAAAGACGGACTGATAGATTAGGTTTCTACATGCCAGGAAGGCACCATGCGAGGACTTCCTTCAACAGTATTACCAAAGTTAGTTTAGAGAGAGAATAATGAAGTAGTGGTCTACCGAATGTGGTTATTGTAAATGAGAATAATACAAGTAACGCTAAAATGTAGAATATGCATACAAACGATATTGGCAATAATAATTACAATAATAAGAGTAGTAGTCGTGGTAGTAAGAGTAATACTATAGCAGTCGCAAAATTTCATGGCGGTTGGCTGGATTCTAAATTCAATCATAGGTTTTCCATGCCTTACTGTGTTTACAGTTAAACACGCTGTGAAATCACGCTGTAAAGTCAGTGTTATAAATAGGGCTCGGAAGTTCATGCCCTAAAAACACTGAAATATGCATGCAAATATGCTCTTAAAAACTTGAAAGTATGCCAAGAAATATGCACTATTTAATTAAAACAATTAATGTCCCTTTGCAGTAGACAAGACGAGTTAGTATAAATAATAAATAAAGTTACCATATTCTTTAGAGGTTGAAGCAGAAGTGGTCCCGCTGCTATAACTGCTAAATTGCAGTTCACAACTAACACTTTGCACAAATTCTCAACTATAAAGCATCGTCTGTTGTCTCGCAAAACACTTTTGTAATGTGAAAAACTTCTCTCCACGTCACAAGAAGTTATCGGGGCATATTTAAATGATGCTAAGTACTACACACACACACAAACACACACACACACACACACACACACACACACACACACACACACACAGAGAGAGAGAGAGAGAGAGAGAGAGATAGAGAGAGAGAGTCAAGTCTCTTGGTGATACATGGTTCTCTTTTGAGGATGTCTCGAATACCGCACATGTGTTTATAACCAGAATTTTTTGAAATTACATAATTCACTTTCTCTTTCACTTTTTGTCCTATGCTACCAGGAACCGAACTTAGATCACATATTGTTTTTTCAAAGACAGTGATTCATGCAAAGGAGATCCTACAGCTTCCAATGCCGTTATGGCTGTTGGTAAGGAAGAAAAATGGGCAGATATGAAACCAAGATCCTCTTTTAACCCAGTGCCTGACAGAATATTTTGCACAGCTTCTATTGATGAAGCATCTTTCAAGTCCAATGAATTAACAACCTCTTCGGCTATTTCTATGTGCTCAGCATAATATAAAACTGCATCGATCCATGTTCCACTGGTGCAGGAAGAAGTCGGTTATTAGGTGCTGTTGATCTAAACAACTTAACTCTTTTAGGAGATTTAACAAAAATTATCTTCGTACTGGACACAAATCTATCTACCAATGGGAAAGAACCATTGTCTCAGAAATGCTACCAATGTGAAAAATATTATACAGATGAAAAAATAAAAAAGCATAAAAATAATTAAAATATGCAATATAGGGGCAATAATATTGAAATCTTCGTGAGTTGCATCATCATGTACAGTACTGCCAATATGAAAAATACTATCCAGATAGAAAAAAGTAATAAAAAACCATAAAAATCATTAAAATATGCAATATAGGGGCTATAGTATTGAAATAATATGCATTTATCAAAATCAAGAAAATATGCAGTTATATGCACCATAAAATCATGTCCAAATAACTGAAAATTCCGTAATTCGTGCACATAATGTAAAAGCATACATTTTTAACCCCTATGAAAAAACATACAAATGCATGAACTTCCCAGCCCTAGTTATAAATATCATTTGCACACAAAATTTATTTGCACAACAGGAATAAGAATAGTAATGGTCATTAAATTTTGCGTTACCTTAGTAATAATACTAATATTAGTAGTAGTCATACTAGTAGTGATAATAGTAGTAATAATGCAGTAACTGTAAAGTAGTCATAGTAGTACTAGCAGTAGTAATAATAACAATAAAAGCATCTGGTTCGTTGCACTCACATGACTTTCTCTACTCTTGTACTAACCATTGTTACTAACTCTTATTCCTATATCGTCTTCGTGTTAGTTGAGATAAGCATTTACAGAAATTAACTTATAGTTTATCTTCTTGTAGGTACAAGAGGGATATGGGAATGCAGTAAACTTTGGGCGATTGTAAAATCTTTTAAAGGTTTCAATTTCCGTTTTCTTTGCAGGTTAACATAAAAAATCTGACATGTTGCACTCACATGACTTTCTATACTCTTGTACTGACTATTCCTACAAACCGTTATTTCTATCTTCTTCATGTTAGTGGAGGTAAACACTTGCAGAAATTATCTAATTTTCTTCTAGGTATAAGGGGAATATGGGAATACGATAGGCTTTAAATGATAGTCAAATCTTTTAAAGCTTTAATATTCCGTTCTCTTTGCACGGCTAACGTATATAAAATGAGTAACGATCTTCCATTTGAGGAGAATTTGTTGTAAAACTTACACAAATAGGAGTATCTATTTTAACTAAATTGGTAACAGTAGTATCGTTGCTGTAACTAGGAATAGTAGAAAAAATTACTTACCATACCACCTTCACTTTTTTTTCTTTTTTTTTCTTTCTTTCTTCTTCTTTTTTATAATTGTTTCTATTCCTTGTATTAGTTTATGTCCATTTATGTTTTTCTTGTATTTTATTTGAGTGTGTACATTATTATATGTAAACACCTATGCATGATGAACATTGTCATTGGGCTTCCAAGCCTGTTATACTCATAAGAATAAACAAATAAATAAATAAATAAATAAATAAATAAATAAATAAATAAATAAATAAATAAATAAATAAATAAATAAATAAATAAATAAATAAATAAATAAATAAATAAATAAATAAATAAATAAATAAATAAATAAATAAATAAATAAATAAATAAATAAATAAATAAATAAATAAATAAATAAATAAATAAATAAATAAATAAATAAATAAATAAATAAATAAATAAATAAATAAATAAATAAATAAATAAATAAATAAATAAATAAATAAATAAATAAATAAATAAATAAATAAATAAATAAATAAATAAATAAATAAATAAATAAATAAATAAATAAATAAATAAATAAATAAATAAATAAATAAATAAATAAATAAATAAATAAATAAATAAATAAATAAATAAATAAATCTCCGAAATGGTTCACTCTACAAAAAATTCATTTGAACTTAAATTGTGTGTTTTAACGAGATGTATATTTTTTGTACAGTAATATTTGGTCTATCTCTAAGGGTTTACCAACTGTGTAAAAGTCGTCAAGATAAACAGGATTACGTGGGCCATAACCAGAAAATTTAAAATATGCGTTTCATATACCATATTTAGCTATTAGCTAAAGAGCAAAAGAGAAAAGGAATATCAACATACTAAGATAAGTGAAGTTTTTAGTTTCTAATTTGTTCTTATTTTAGAATCTTCTTGCTTCACTGTTAATAGCTTCAATTTTTACTTAATTTAACTTATTTGGTTTGAAGCATTTGTTCCTGGCTACAATTACCATTTTAACTATGATGGATAATAATTTAGAATTTAATAGTTATTTGTTTAAATTAAAATTATATGGAACTAAATATCAAATTAAATCATATTTAAAATTACAAGAGAAAAAGAGACATATTCTTGCAGACATTTGGTTCTTGAATATTTGTTTAAAAAGAAAAGTAACCCCTGTTTTTGTTAGAAGAATTGTTAAACTAGATAATAATAGTATTCATCAAAAGTCAGCAGAAAAGAAAGTTATTGAGGTTGAAAGAAATTTGCATTTTAAAAAATTAATTAATATTGAACTTAGGTTATATGACTTACATTTAAAATTAACAAGTATTTTAGGAAACTTAATTTGGGTTAATTTTTGAATCAAAATTGTTTGAGTATCTAAATTTTAGCATGAAAAGAAAAACTAATAGGTTAAAAAATAAGTTAAATAGATTGTGCCAAAAACAACAGAAATTGAATATAAATGAACCAAATAATCGAAAAAATAATGTAATTAATTTATCAAATTGTAACTTTAGCGAGAAAGAAATAAATTTTCTAAACAAAGGTATGAAAACTTGTGTAAGTTTTTCAGAAAACATAGATGATTTTGTTGCAGATATTGAAATTGCCAGTCAAGATTTAAATGACATTAATAAATCTTTGATTAAAGTGAGATGCACTATAATTTTGAAAGATATAAATAAAAATCATCCCAAAAGTAATTATAATAATCAGATTATTAAATCATTGAAAGAAAAGTATGTAATTTATACTAAAGCCGACAAAGGCAACAAAATTGTAATTTTAGATCAAGCTGATTATATTAATAGAGTAGAACTTTTGCTTGAAAGTAAAGATTATTTAAAAATTGATAATGATCCTTTAAAATTATGTATTTCAACTTTTAATAAAACTCTTAATGAATTAAAAATGATACCTAAAAAAGAAAAAAGTATTTTAAAAGTCAATAATCCTGTTTTACCCAGGTTATATGCACTTCCAAAAATACATAAACCAGGAAATAAAATGAGACCCATAATAAATTCAATTAATTCACCTACATATAATTTGGCTAAATGGTTAACCAAAAAATTTAGTAATTTTGAAACATTTGAGAGTTTAAGTATTAAAAATTCTTTTGAACTAGTAAAAAAGATTAATAACCTAATATTATCTGAAAATGATAAATTAGTTTCTTTTGATGTAGTTTCTTTATTTCCTAGCATTCCTAGAAAAAAGCTTTTGATTTTTTTAAAAAAATGGTTAAATTCTTTAGAATTAGATAATGACTTAGTAGATGATTTTGTAAAACTTACAAATCTTTGTTTAGATCAAAATTTCTTTAGTTTTAATGGTAATTTTTTTTAACAAACTTCTGGCTTGGCAATGGGTAGTCCACTTTCGCCATTTCTTGCTAATCTTTTCATGAGTTTTTTTGAAACTCAAATTACAAAATCATTCCCTTTAATTTTTAAAATATGGTATAGACATGTGGATGATATTTTTGCTGTTGTCCCTAATAAATAGATAAATGATGCTTTAAAACTTTTAAATTTACAAGATAAAGCTATACAATTCACTTTGGAAACTGAGAATAATGGATTCCTTTCATTTTTGGACTTAAAAATTAAAAGACATAAAAATAAATTGAAATTTGATATTTACAGAAAATCTACTCACACTGATAATTACATAAAATATAAAAGTTTTAATCCTTTTGCACATAAATTTGCTGTTTTTAATAGTTTAATTTATAGATTAATAAATATACCCCTTAATAAAGATGAATTTGACATAGAATATAAACATATTATTAACACTGCAGTAATTAATGGTTTTAATACAGATTTTATACATAAAAGGATAGGGGAATTTAAATATCAATAAGCTGTCAAAGAAGTTTCAACCCCTAAAAAAATAAAAGATAATTATATTTTTAAAAAGTTTACTTACCATCCATGGGCTAATAAAAAATTTACAAGGATTTTTAAAGAATATGGAATAAATTTGGTCCCTCAAAGTAAATTTAATATACAAAATTTACTTAATTTTTCAAAAAAAGATAAAATACCAAATTATAAAAAGTCTGGCATTTATCAATTTAGCTGTTCAGATTGTGATAAAGTTTATATTGGTAAAACTAAACGTCATCTAGAAACCAGAATAAAAGAACATTTTAGAAATATTAAATATAAACAAACTGATAAATCAGCTGTGGCAGATCATTTTTGGTCATTTAATCATGAAATTAATTCAGAGGTTAAATTATTAAAACAGTTAAGTAATCCGATAGATTTAATGGTTTGGGAAAAAATTTTTATTTTAAAAAACAGGAACCATGTCATGAACTTTGAATTACCATCTATAGATTGTATTTATAAACTTTTGTTTTCAGAGATTGGTAAATAAAAAATTGAATATGAATAATTGTTTTTCACAAAAATAAAAGGTTGTAGCTTGGCAACGATTTTGTTTATATGGCTTTGAGAATGAGCTGGATATAGCTTGAAACCCCTGGGTCAGCAAAAGAGAAAAAGAATATCAACATACTAAGATAAGTGAAGTTTTTAGTTTCTAATTTGTTCTTATTTTAGAATGTTGTTGCTTCACTGTTAATAGCTTCAATTTTTACTTAATATAGCTTTAATATGTTAACAAAAATAGTTTGAACAAATCTAAAGCTTCGAAACATCCTCCATAAAAATGGTAGTTTGAGGTGAGAAATTTCCTTGAAAATACTCGTGTCGCGTCCTTAGAAATGCTAAACATAAAAACCATGTTTTGGCTTTAAATCAACAACGCAAACTAAAAAAGTTTCCGTTTTTGAGTTAGATGTTCATGGAGACACTGACATCCACCTTTTTCTAAAAGATCTTTTTTGGGTTTAGGATACCTCAAAAGGCACATTTGCAATGAAATCTCGACATCGAATTCTTGGGTAGAGTGCAATTTTTCTTCCACTATACGTCAGTACGTAGTAGAGAAAGTAAAAATAGAAAATTTGGGTGGAATGCAATACCTTCTTTACCTACTATGTACGTACATGGTAGAGAAAGTTAAATTCCTTGTTAGTAAGGAGACAAATACTTATGTAGTTATTTATATTAAAGTTATCATTAGAACTGGGTTCGTAATAAAACCCAAAACAAATGGGAAATACTACCCATAAACATAGGAAATGATGGACAGATCCAATGTGAAGCCGGAACGGGCTTGAAGCCTAATCCTTGTATTGGAGAAGAAGAAGAAGAAGAAGAAAAAGAAGAAGAAGAAGAAGAAGAAGAAGAAGAAACAAACTTAGGGTAGCCAAGCTGCAACTTAGAAGAGTTATAAGTTATATAACTGGACATGGGACATTCAGAGAACATCTAAGAACGATGAGACTACACCATTTTGTCGCTTGTGTTTAAAAGTCAGTGAAACGTCAAAATATATCTTATTAAAATGCAAAGCTACAGAACGAGAAGATACCAGATTCTCCGGACTACTGCAAAATTTCAGAAAGATTATCATCTAGTGAGACAAATACTACAACTATGTATGTAGATATAGATCTCTAGATGTGAAGACAAGCGCACAAAAGGTCTCTTCGCGCTTGAGGTGCAAAAGGGAAACGTTTTAGTGGGTGTCATGAGAAGTGTTTCCACCGTGGTGGAGCCTCTCGACAAGAAGTTTACCAGGCCTGACTCCTTTACTGGTAGAATGAGGTTGATAGAAAAATGGGGTGGTTCCGTTGAGAGGGACTTGTTTATTAATTTGGGAGTTATTGAGGGGTTATCCTCTCCCAGTAGGAGGCGCCCTCAACTTTTCCCGTCATATAAGGGATAGCTGTTTTTTTATTCAATTTGTATGGTCACAGCCCAAAGCCACGGATAAGGGCATTGAAGCTGCCGGAAGAGAATTGTAGAATTTTTGAGAAAGGGATAGGATGTGATCCATAAGGGTTGGGATAGAAAGCTCACAATGGATATCTCTGTTTGGTATGTACCAGTCTGCGTCAGCAGCGAAGAAAGAAGTTTTGAAGTGTCTAGACGTTTAAAGTGTGACTGGGTAGCAATGCCCCATACTCGACACGCAGGTGAGGGCAGGACGAAGTATCCGATTGTAGAGGACCACTTTGTTGCGGATGGACATTGATGATTTCTGTTGTTGATCTCATTGCCATCGTATGGTTGATTTTGTTGGTAATGTCAATGTATAGTTTCCAGGTTAACTTATGGTCCAAGGTGACGCCAAGGTATTTAGCTCGATTCACTCTATAACCAGTTATTCGTATCTCGGAAAGATCATCCTGCACCAGTCTTTAAGTGAGAGTGACTGCCTGTGACTTCACTGGATTGATCTGCAAACGTCAGGTGATGAACCATGTGGTCAGGGAGTCTGCATACCTCTGAAGCCTGCTTGCTGCTACACGATGTTTGACAGAGGCACTGGCAACAGTGGTGTCATGTGCAAATAAGTAGTGAACATCCCGGGCAGGATGGCAATGAATTTATGTAGACCAGGAGGAGAAGCGGGCCTAGGACGCTTCCTTGAGGAACTCCTGCTCGGATGGTTCGGGAAATTGAAGTAACTTCATCTTTAGAGACACTGAAGGAGCGACTGCTGAGGTAGGAGTGGATCAGATGGATTATGTAAGTTGAGAGGTTGTATTGTATGAGGTGGTACAGGAGTCCCTCGTGCCAAACAGAGTCGAAAGCACATATGATGTCCAAAAACAGTGTCACAACAAAGTGCTGGTTGTTAAAACCTTTGATGACCTCGTCCACCAGACGTAACATTTTTTCTACATCAAGTTCTTGTTGATCTTTTATGGTTCTAAAAATATAAAATTCAATGACAAGGGAAAGAAATTTAGAATGTTATACTTTTTGGCTTCATGCTAATCTTAAACAAATAATATTTTAATCAAAGCCACTGAAAAAGAAATTACTTTTATGTGCACAGACTATTTTGGGATAGGCTGAATTTAATAAAAATTCTTAAGATGCTGGATTTAATTAAGTTTGGTATGTAACATATACCCTTTGCGTAATAAGAAAAACATTTAAGGTAAACAAAGATGAGAGGTAGTCCCAAGCATGTGGCCGAAGTGAATACTCTCATTGTCCCCCCCTCCCCTCTAAAGGTAACAATCCGCCTAAGAGTGCAAAATATATAGATCTCGCATGTTCTTTGTTATTACTTTTAAAATGTGCTAATGGACATAGTTAATCATTTTGTTGCAATATATTACATTTTCACGGTTATTTAGAATTAAAAACTAATTGGTTTATTGTAGCTCAACAATTTTGCATATCGACTGCATATGCAGTGCAGATATTGTGCACAGTAATACAAAAATGTGTTTCTTAGAGCGGATTCAATATAGTTTTGGTTATTCGATGCCGTTTCTGATACACATACACGCATCAGAGCACATGCGAAATGGAACCTCAATATCGAAATTTGTATAGGACACAATATTTCACGTATAAAGTAAAACCGCCGGTAAATTAAAGACCAAAGCTAATTGAAAAAGCATGTAATCCAAATAGGCTACTTATGTATAGCATCAACATCGTCTCCAAGCGTAAACCCCAAGAGATGCCTGAATGCACCTTAACGGTATTGAAGCGTGAAAAACTCCACGAAGAAACATGGAAAACAGCCACCATAACAACCTAGTGGTTAATGAGATTTACTGGAATAAAGCGGCTGGCAAACGGAGCTTCTTCCAAATACTATTGAGTTCATTACCATCGAAAAACTGTTATTTAGACTGTTAACCTCCAAAACCGACTACTGCAGGGCTAAGATAGACATTATGACTTTGAGATTTACAATGTCAGTGATGTAACAAAAGAGATTTCAGGTATGCCAATATTTACAACAGCATTCAGATGCAAGAGTAGTATTTCACATAAGATTTTCACATTGTATCGGTTTGGGCACGTAACGCGGATGGACGAAAATAGGATGGTACGGCAGTTTTTGGAAACAAAACCTAGCGGAAGAAGTTCTCATATCTTAATTAATTTAAACTAAACTACACGGTGCAAAATACCGGTGCCGGGCCAGGGCCTACCGCCCGACCACTGTGTCCCCCACCTCTGCCTTCAACACGGGCGTCATGAGGGGTTGAAGCTCTGGGGGATGGTTAGCGCCCGGAGATCTTCCGGCTGGTCAATGCGTTATTCGAAACACGGAGCCGCTAAATTTCCCTCAAGTAGTTCCTCCTTTGCCCCCCCCCCCCCCCCCCCCCAAGGACCTCACAAGTTTGAGTGCACCCTGGACCTGATCTCCCAGAAAATTCCAATGCGCTATCGGGAAGCGAACCCGGGCCTCTCTCTTGGTAAGCTGCCACCGTGTTAGCGAGACACTCCGTTTTATTTAAACCTTGATGTTTATTTACGCCCATTTTATAACGCCAGTTCTTGAACTATGAATAGAGCTTTTTATAATTATTTTCCCTATTCTGCTTATTGGACCACCTAGGCCCATCCAGGGTACAATTAATTGAAAAGGATCTTTACAGGCTCATAATAGCAAAGTGGTGCATCATCTCGTTTGAACCAAGAAAATCCTGAAGCTCACCTTGCAGTAATTCCAGATACCGCGGTCGCGCCAAAAGCCACCGGCTCTACCAGCAAACGTCTTTGTCGTTTGTTTCCACGGCCGAAAGCCGCCGGTTCAACTTGCGTCTTTGTCAACAAAGGCCTCCAATTTCTTTTAAGATAACATATGCCGTATGCTCATTATAAATACGTAAAACTCAGTTCTATTTCACTGGAATTCAATACGTATAACAGCGAATTACGTATAAATGCATTACGTATGAATTAACTTCTACTAACCCCTTTCTAAATTACTTGTAGCCCAGACTTACTAAAAGTTACGTATAAATACGAATTTCGATGAACTGAGTTACGTATATAGCAGGTTCAACTGCACATATTAACAAGTTTTGCATGACATCTGAACAGCACAACTAAAACAATCTGTGATACACTCGCATAACCTTATCCAGAAAATTCAAGATATATATTCCATTTGTCATAAAAATATCTCAAACATACGGAATTTCAATCAAAATCGTTAGTCATTTTCAAGAAAATAAAAATTTTCGAAAAATTTTCAATGTAAAGAGTAGTTTAGGGTGGAGCAATTTTCTTCAAAATCTTCCTGTCGCATCCTTGAAAGACATTAAAGTTAAATACTAACTTTGGTTTTTAACCGACTTTTTGTTTTTGAGTTATGTTGTCCACAGACTGAGACGAACAGACACAGACACACACACACACACACACACACACACATCGACGTTTTTCTAAAAAAGTGTTTTTTTTTTTTTTTTTTTTTTTTTTTTTTTTTTTTTTTTTTTTTTTATATATATTCAGGAGGCCTCAAATCATATATTTCCGGTGAAATCTCGACATCGGATTTTTGGGTGCAATACTTCCTCTACTTTAGTATGCGTAGTAGAGAAAGTAAACTCCCGTAAGAACAGTCTTTAGAAGTTATATAAATAGTAAACGATAGTGGATAGAGAAAATCATGTGAATGTAAGATTTAAGATTTTGCTTTCTCTACAATGCGATGATAGGTAGAGTAGGTATTTTATTACACTCAAAAATTCAATACGAGATTTCACTATAATTCCATGTTTTGAGGTCCCTGAATCCATACCTCTGTGTGTATGTGTGTACGAGTGTATCTGTGTGCGTGTGCGTCTATGTGGTAGTTTTGTGTATAACTCAAAAATAAAACTTCTGTAAAATACTAAAGTTGATATTTGAGTTCAACATCTGCCAAGGAGGCGATACATTTTGCAGATAATCCCCCATCTCAAAGTACTCTTTACATTCAATATTTTTCCAAATATTATTTTATAAAATCACAACAATTTTTATTTTTGTAGCATATATTTAAGAACTTTGATGATAAATGAAATGAATGTTTTGAATTCTCTCGGCATAGATTGTGAAGGCCTCTTCATTCTGAAATATTTTATATAACTGGTGAACCTAAGAGATAGGCAAAATATTAGTGCACAAAATATGTAGGTCTGGTTAAAGCACACAGTTTATGTAAAATACCCCTACATCTTTGTCAAGATATTTAATGATTAGTTTCAATGTTAAAATACTTATGCTTTCACCAAATGGAAGTCGTTGTTCCTGGTTATGTGAAGAGAACGGAATTTCCAATAAATCATATAGTAACCAGTTCTTAAAGGAGTTGACTACCGTTTAAGCCTACTGTATTCCCCTTTTCCCATTATAGTTACAAAGAAATATGCAGGCGAGCCATTTCCACAAATGTTTATCGTGATTAACCTGAAGTAGATAGACGATAAGCTTTTTAAACTAGTTTGTTCATGAATGAATAGGGAATACCTCAGTATTCTTATACAGTTTCTGGCGATAGAAGTATCAAGTAGCTGTTTATAATCACGCAACGTACTGATTAAACTGATCCTTTTATAACACGTAGTTATATTATCATCGTCATCATCATCATGATTATCATGCGTAGACCCTTTTATCGTTTAATTCAATGCTTAAAATATTACAATATTTTATGTATTGGGTTAACCCTTTACAAACTTGTTTAACCTTAGTTCCTTTCATTTTAGATTGCCAAGAGTGCTGTATTTTCCTTTCAAACTCCTTGCATATGTTGCAATACTTAATGCAAATACAGGTGCATAAGTGCAGATATTTTTACTGGTAAATGAAGACAGATTAATGAACAATATTACATCAAAATAGCCTTCAATTACTAACTTATGATTTTAATACTAAAAGTAGAGTGTTTTTAAGTTGGTTAGTACCTCTAATAGGCATGACACAAGCTATGACGGTCTAATGATAACGAATGGTGTACCGCAAACAAGTTTCAATATTTCTGCAAGGAAAGTAGTAAGGTCAGGCCTGGAGATCTGAAGCAAAACGGATAATATATGCGGCAGGTGTTGTTCATTTACTCCCATTCAAAAACATGAAGTAGCAAACTTTGTGATTGGTTTGTGTGAAAACTGTTATACTAGGAGAGAAAAAATAAAACACGGAAGTAGACACACACTAAGGTACCAATTATGAAATTATCTGCACTTATATCACTAAGAGCCTTGTATTTGAATTCCTTGCAGCTCATTTTCCACTTCCTTCTCTCTTTGGATTAGTCTGGTCATTAATTCTAAAATAACTACGTAGCCATTACGCATTAGGAAGGAAAATATATTGATATTATAATACAACAGATAACTACCTAAATCATTTGAATGGTTAATATTTTAAATTTCAGATTTAGTTATTTAGTAATTTAGTAATTAAAGTACTGAATATGAAAATAAAAAAGAGAAAGAAACAAAGAGAAATATGAAAATAAAATCTGCAATGCTATTGTGCTGACATCTGGAATCCACACCAGGACACACTGATTTGATTCTTATTTCCTATTCTAAAACTAAAACCTTTGGCCCATGAAGAGCCAAGACTTATTGCCCAGGCACTGCGTCCCCCACCTCTGCCCACTACAGGCGTTATTGATGGGGTGCAGCACTGGAGGGTGGGACGTGGTCAGCGTCCTTCCTGACCAGTGATGAGACCTTCGCGACCTGGTTATTTCCTATTCACTGATTAATAAATACAATAAGAACTAGATACAATGTTTTATATATATACACAGATGAATGATAAGTACTGATTATACAATTTTACTTAACTTATCTTACGGTCATTACTAATTAACACTTCTCGATAAATATTCATAATTTTTAATGCCAGAGAAGCAAGTAAAAGCATCACTAGAAACAGAAAGGGACAGTTGGGACAGGTAAGTGTGGAATAATTTAGATTTGTTTGTTTACATCCATGGACAACCCTACTTTTAAGGACTGGCAGCGCAGCGGGAAATCACCTTGCCGCTACAGCAGGTGGATTTATTTCTCACGGATTCCCTTCCCACCTCTGAAAGAGCTGCTTTTTTAAATTTATCTAAAGCTTTTATTTTTTTCCCTTTCTTTCTCCGTGCCTATCCCACCCAGTTCCCATATCGTCTAGCTTCCCTGTATACCCAACCCGCTGCCGACATCGTCCTCTTGTTTTCTTTCTCTTGAGAAATTCTCTCCCAGGACGGCCCACCCTTGACTCTTCAATTTCTTTCACAGCCTTACCCACAAGCATCTTCCCGAGACATAAGCCACGGTGCAAAGCAAGGGATCCAAAGGGCCTGAAGAGACTGATCTCATAATCAGATAGAGTGAGCGGAAAGTAATGAAATTGCAAAAGAAGGCAGTCAAAATTTGGCCAGCCACCAAAAAGTGTACTCACATATTTGCCAGCTGAACAGCAACCTCCATAACTGCTAATCGTCTTTTCTGTGGTATGTCAGTTGATTATTCCCATTCTGGTAGAGCATTTTGAATTATTCAATATTATCAACATCATCATATCACCACCACTGCCACCATCACTTTCTTCTTCTTCTTCTTCTTCTTCTTCTTCTTCTTCTTCTTCTTCTTCTTCTTCTTCTTCCTCTTCTTCTTCTTCTTCTTCCTCTTCTTCTTCATCCACTTCTTCATCCTCTTCTTCCTCCTCTTCTTCCTCCTCTTCTTCATCCTCTTCTTCCTCCTCTTCTTCCTCCTCTTCTTCCTCTTCTTCCTCTTCTTCCTTTTCCTAGTTCATGACTGCTTTTATAATTCGTCTAACTGGCATGTTAGTTATATGGTCTTTCAAAGTTTTGGTATCCTATTACATAGTGCTCTATTTTACAGTGTTACCAATTTAACACTGTTTATCCTTTCCCTGACTACAGATACATAATCAAAATTATCTTAAAAATCTCCAATTATCGCAAATATCAAATTAATCTACTTTTATTCGTAGTATAGTTAAACTGGATCAATGAATCCAATACAGCCATCTTCCGTATTTGACAAATATCAGAAGACAACGCGTTCGAACTGCAACGGCTGGGTCGGTCTGGGTGGCTCAGTTGGTTAGACGCTGGCCTACTGATCCCAAGGTCGTGGGTTCAAACCCGGCCCAGGTCGATGGTTTTTAAGTGTGCTTAAAAACGACAGCTCCATGTCAGTAGATTTACTGGCATGTAAAAGAACTCCTGCGGGACAAAATTCCGGCACACCGGCGACGCTGATGTGATCCTGGCAATTGACAGCGTCGTTAAAAAACAAAATAATTTTTTTTTTTTTTTTTTTGCAACGGCTGGCCGTATCTCTGCTTAGGAGTTAGTTTAGAGTTAGTATTTTATTATATCTCCTAATCTTTGATTGTTTTGTTTCAATTGTGAACCGCTGTAATTAAATCTCACGTAGAATTTGATTTATCAGTTAAGCTTGCTTGTAATTTCATCACTATGGATATAGTTCAAAACGCCTCATAAGATTTTTACAGAAAACATTGCATTTTAGAACCCTGCGGCACATCAGAAATGGCTAAAGTATGGTGATGGTTTGTCCATGCAGAGCTAATAATTACAATCCTTGTTATTTTAATCGAAGAAAAGTACCTTGAGTTATTCCACGGCAACTGAAATTTAAATCATTCAATAATTATTAAAAACAAGAAGAACAATCCAAAAATATTATCAGAAACTTTGTTTTGTCTATGACAGCTTGATGAAAGAAGATGTACTATAAATAAATTTATTTGGAGTGCATAATAGTTATAAAAGTAGAGGTTTAGTAACCAGAAGTAAGAACATGACCGAAGGGAGTGCTCTAATAGACGCGAGTTACTGATCCTAATTTTGTAACGTGTTGTCTATAATATTTTATCTACGTTAAGAGTATTTGTTGTATATTTAGTATGCTTAATAAGATTTATTTATTGTGGGACCGATATGTTTAGAGAAAGAGCAATGAGTGCTTTGGAAAAAAAGACAAGATACATTAACAAATATTATGTTATATTCTGCAATTTTTTATGATAGTTTCATATGTGAATTTAAAGTAATCCTGGTTGGTCAGGGAAAAAAAAAATAAAAGTAGTCCAAGATGTAACTATTAATATACTCCCCGGAAAGTTAAGGGAAGTTTATTTGTGTAGTTATGCGAAATTCAGGGACTGGTATTTGGGAAATGAAGGAGAGTAAATGAAAACAATACTTCTGATAATAGAGAACCTATGCCTTCAACAAATATTACGTATTGGAATTCTTGCAATACTGCAATCACGGTTAATTACAGGAGAAAGTTTTTGTTTTAATGCATATTATTATCAACAGAAATAAGATATAGATGATTATCAAAGTCTATTTTACGTTTCGTTAAACTAAAATTTATGTTTTGATAGGGTGTTAATTATTTTGTTAGAATATGATGTATAGTTTTTGTTGCTTAGTAACTAAGGACTAAAGCATCATTTATTATTATAGTAGTAGATAAATTTATGTGTAGTGCATAAAATAATTTATGTTGCACTTTAAGAATAGCTAAAGTTAATTGAGTAAATCTAAAATTTTGCTCAGATAATCCTTAATTTAATTGTTTTAGGTAAATTAAAACATTACAAGCTAGCTGCTAACATAATTACAATTATCGTTAGCCTTATAAAACAGTTTAAAAAGGTAAAATCCTGAACTAATTCAAGTTTTATGCTAATATTTTTGTAGTTCGTGGAAGTATTGGTGCTTTAAAGAACTATTAAATACATAAAATAATTCTTTACGTAGGGCTTGTCAAGTACTTAAATTGATTCAGAGTGTTTAAATTATTGCACGTTAAGAAAATAAAAATACCTCTGCAAATATTCCTCAGCTTTATACCATTAGATCCTCTGCATGAAACGACCTTCTGCCCTTATACCCAACGTAAAATTAGTCGGCATAAGCAAAGAGTAATAGCAGGAACAGCACGTGGGAGATAAGCGATGAATGTGGTACCCTTCAAGCTGTCATAAACAGCGACTTCATTCTGTTGGATGGCCAGGACCACCCTCACTCTATCAGGATGACACAATTCTCCCTTCTACCAATTTTAATACCTTTTCCTAGCTAACAACACAGTTTAGGATAGTCAGTTCCTGCTAAAGAAGGCGCTTATAAAGACAATATCTCTGCCTTTTGCAACAGTATTAAGTAAGACCCTACTACAGAACATGCTCTATTTTGAGCATTGTAAGCTCTCGTCAGGAAATGTAAAACGTTGAGGCTTTGGAAACCGACCGTCATATATTTTGGAAAATAAACAACAACGCTTCATAAAAATGCGAAAGGAATGAATCTAAAATCTGCATGAGAAATGCAGATTGTAATTTATCCACTGAATAATGCTTTCAAGAGCGTTATAAATCATTATAAATCACAACAAAGAAGATTAAAAGATCAATTATGTATAAGATTAAGTCTTGTCACTGCATATAAGGTAATAATAGCTTATATACAGGATGTCCCAAAAAAAACACCGACAAAGATATACACACACAGACCAGATATAACACACAAGCTGACGCCAGCTTTTATGCTAATACATTACTTCAATCATGTTTAAAAGTTTCTTCTCTCTCTCTCTCTTCTTTCTTTCTTTCTTTCTTTCTTTCTTTCTTTCTTTCTTTCTTTCTTTCTTTCTTTCTTTCTTTCTTTCTTTCTTTCTTTCTTTCTTTCTTTCTGTATTTCTCTTATATATTTAGCGTATTAAACGTAAGCGATGTTTTCAGTTACTTCGACTTTCTCCCACAGATCATTTTCTACTTTTTCTATATTTTTTTCGAAATCCTGCCAGTCTGTTTCTGTTTCAAGTGATATATCCTCTAGTGTTACAATTACTGTAAGGGTAAGTTACCTCTTACATTTCTTCAAGTATTATTTTACCTTGGTCTAAGCTAGTTCTATGGGATTGAGATCAAACGCGTATGGGGCAAGCAAACGAGAGTGCGTCAACTTTAAGAACCCCTTTAGGTTTCTTTTTTCAATCGTCCTATAAAGATCTACTTTACACATAGAAGTGTCACTCTGAACCTCTTTGTTCTGCAACACAATAACATAACAGATTTCACAGCACTACTAGGTGAAGGATTATCTACTTCTACATAACTTTTTATTTTCTCTACTGGTAAGTAGGGGAAGTATTGCATTCCACCCTTTTTCTAAAAATGCTTTTTTTTTTATTCAGGGGGTTTGAAAACCCCCTGAATAAAAAAAAAAAAGCATTTTTAGAAAAAGGTCCGTGTGTGTGTGTGTCTGTCACTCTGTCTGTGGACAGCATAAATCAAAAACGAAAAGTAGGTTAAAAACCAACGTTGGTATTTAAGTTTAATGTCTTTCAAGGATGCGACACGAAGATTTTGAAGAAAATAGCCCCACCCTATACTACCCTTTGAATGGAAAATATTCGAAAATTTTGATTTTCTTGAAAATGGCTCTAACGATTTTGATTAAAATGTCATTAGTTTGAGATATTTTTATGAGAAATTAAATGTATATTTTGAATTTTCTGGCTATAGCCCCTGTAGTTACATTTACTCTGGACGACTTTTCCATAACTGGTAAACCGTTAGACATAGACCAAATCATACTACATATACAAAAAATGTAGATCTTGCTAAAATACACAATTTATTTCCAAATAAATTTTCTTGTAGGGTGAACCATTTCGGAGATATTCCTTGTTATGTGCGTGAGTTTCGGAAAACTTTCGTGAAATGGAACATCGTTGTTCATTTTTTTATGTTAAATGTGCAAAGAGGACGGAGTCTCAAAGCTTTGAAAGATTTTACTATCGCTCAAAGCCTACTATATTCTAACATTCCCCTTGCACCTACAAGGAAATAAGCAATAAGACAATTTGTACAAATGATTATCTTAACTAACACGAAGAGGATATAGGAATAAGAGCTTGTAAGAATGCTTAGTACAAGAGTAGAGAAAGTCATGTGAGTGCAACACATCAGATTTTTTCATTACTTCCAACATAAGGGTAGTGACTCATAAGATTTTAAAACTGAAATTAGGAGAAATTAACAGTGAATAACATTGGGGTAAGTTGGCAACGTAACCAGCTGAACAACGCTTTAAAAAACTCGGGTTACACTACGTGGAATGTCTCTCCTCTCCCCTTCATTCCCCTAAGACCATGAGCTGGTGAACAGACACAATCTACAATGTTCTAGTGCTCAAAGATGTCAGTCCTCTTGCTAAGAGGAATTTGATGCGTAAGTTACGAATCATCCTGTTCCTGTTGCGGGTGCCTTGTGGTTTAGCCACCATATATGCTCCTTTTCCTTGAGACCCTCGGTTGTTGGGGAACTCGGAAACCAGTTGTCCCAGGGAAAGCGCAAATAAGTTTGTATTTCCGCAGTCAGTTTGTTCTGTGGCGCCAGAAGGCGGAGTTTTCCCACACTTGGCTTGCTCCGGGTCGTGCGTCTCTTGTTTTGGCACGTGCATTAACCGCGTGGGAGAACCTGAATGAAAACTTTGTTCCAAATAGAAGTGTACCTGGTTACCTACACATACAGGTTTGTTGTTTTCATATACATCACGAGCAATAATAACTGATGAGCCTATTAAGTACACAACTTGTAACCACTGACGTAACATTTTTCTTCCAACTTCCTCTGTCAGTAGGCTAAAGGTAACGACGTTTTAATGCAATAGATGAGCCTGGGGCCAAATAAGGACCCATTGAGACATTTTGAATGAGCCACTGATAGCGCAAGATCTAATGTGAACTCTTCTTTTTCGATCTTAAAAAGAGAAACAGATTTATTAACAAATCAAGTTTGCTTTACAGAGTCCGAGATTCAGGAACCTCATACATCCAAATGGAAATAACAGAAATGCAAATCCGCACATTTCTTTACTATATCTTTTCTCTCTCTCTCTCTCTCTCTCTCTCTCTCTCTCTCTCTCTCTGCTCTCTCTCTGTCTCTCTCTCTTTCTCTCAGTCTCTCTCCCTTTCTAAACTCTTTCACTGGTTTTGAAAACGTATACTATGTTGCTAATAACCCCGAAAACAAGTAAAATATTTAATATTACACATAATATGCAAAATAATTCGATTTCTTGTGTATGTGTGCTCTATTGAAGCACTTCCTTTAGTCAAAGTAATAAGATGTCATCCTATTTTCTAAGAATCTTAGGTGTGTTATGTATCATATTTCATTATAATCTACTAGGTGATACGCACAAGAAAGGACACACACACACATACACACACACGCACACACACACACACACACACACACACACACACACGAACAGACCTTTTTTTTTTCAAGTGACCTCAAAGCGTGTATTTTCAATGAAATCTATAAAACATTTTTGGATGGGATACAATATTTCTCACTGCACGTAAGCAGTAAGGAAAATAAAAGTACAAATACGCGCTTCATGGCAGTGTTTCGTAGCGGTTACTATCCTGTAGCAGACACAAAATTCAATGGCGGGTGGAGGAGGAGGTGGTCAACATAATATCCTTGCCACATCTTGAGGTGTTGTATACTTAAACACACTGTTAAATCACGTTGTAAAGCCGGGGATATAAATAACATTTGGGCCCATTACATTTATTTGTGCAACAAGGCAAAACATCATGAAGTGGTTAGTTATCAGCCGCCATTCTTTATTCAAAATCGAAAATTAGCAGAAAAAAATTGGTTTAGCTTTATTATATTGCGAGTTATTAAGATATTTTATATAATTTAATTTAATTTAATTTAATTTAATTTAATTTAATTTAATTTAATTTAATTTAATTTAATTTAATTTAATTTAATTTAATTTAATTTAATTTAATTTAATTTAATTTAATTTAATTTAATTTAATTTAATTTAATTTAATTTAATTTAATTTAAAAGGAGAGTCAATTAATAACACATAACAACACTTACAACATAATTTTCCGGAACGCGTTTCGAAGGTTAACTTTCCTCCATTATCAACCGGACAATAACTGGGTTTTCATGGTGTTACATGGTGCGGATGGTGATGGTAATGGTTCAAGGAACTTGCTGAAAATATCTTTCTGAGGAATGTCGAAATTAAATACTCGGTTTCTATTTTTTAAAATTAAGATTTTTTTTCCCATGTAGACAGTTCCTGTTTTCCGGTTATGTGTTTGAGAAGTTTCGGTTCTAGCTTTATGTCACGATTTTTTGTTCAAAAGTGAAACGCAACTGCTGATTTTTCTAATTGTTTACTCCTGATGTTCCTAACGTGTTCCTTGGATCTAATTTCTAAATTTATTTTGGTTTTTCCTATGTATATTTCATTACAATCACTGCATTCAATTTGGTATATGTCAGATTTTTTTTAGGTGGAATAGCATCTTTGATGTTTGAAAGTAGCAGGTTTTTTATGGAGTAATGGTTTACTGGTGCTAGCTGAATGTTGTATTCCTTGAATACTTTTTTAAATTTATCAAAGGCCCATAGATGATATGTGAATTTTTTTAATGTCATTTTTGTTTTTGCTGCTCTGAGAGTTGTAGTTTCTTTTAATAATTCTTTCTTTTCTGCTCGTTTTACTTTTTTATCTACTAATTCTTTGGGGAAGCCGTTTTTTGTGCTATTTCTATTATTTTGTAATATTCTGTTTTGTACTCTTCTGCTGAAAGAGGGATGTTCACCAATCTATGTGTTAAACTATTGAAAATTGCTTGTTTGTGGCTTCTTGGATTGTAACTATTAGCTTTTATGTAGTTGTCTGTCTGCGTTGGTTTTTTGTGAATACCGAAATTTATTCTATCCTTGTTTTAGATTAATTTTAGATCTAAAAATGGTAATTTGTCATCTTTTTTCACTTCCACTGTGAAATTTATACTTTTGTCCTGTATGTTCAGAAGTTTTAATGCATCACTGATGTATCTTTTTGGAACTATTGCAGATATATCATCTACGTATCGCTGTAGAAATATTGTTGGTTGCTAAACATGGTAAAAAAATCTAATGTGTTGCACTCACATGACTTTCTCTACTCTTGTACTAACCATTCTTACAAACTCTTATAACAATATCTTCTTTGTGTTAGATGAGATAAACATTTGTACAAATTATCTTATTGTTTATTTCCTTGTAGGTGTAAAAGGAATATTAGAAGACAGTAGGCTTTGATCGATAGTCAAATATTAAATATTTTAAAGCTTTGGGATCCCGGTCTCTTTGCATGCTTAACATATAAAAAATGAATAACGATGTTCCATTTCACGAAAGTTTTTAGTTTTCCGAAATTGACACAAATAACAAGGAATATCTCCGAAATGGTCCATTCTACAAGACAATTTATTGAGACATAAACTGTGTGTTTTAGCAAAATCTACATTTCTTGTATGGTATGATTTGGTCTATCTCTAACGGTTTACCAATTATGCTACTAAAATCGTCCAGATTAAATACGACTACAGGGACAATAGTCAGAAAATTCAAGATATACATTTCATTTTTCATAAAGATATCTCAAACATTTGACATTAAATCTTCGTGTCGCATCCTTGAACGACATTAAAGTTAAATACCAACTTTGGTTTTTAACCGACTTTTCGTTTTTGAGTTATGCTGTCCACAGACACACAGACACAGACACGTACTTTTTTCTAAAAATGCTTTTTTTTTTTTTTTATTCAGCGGCCTCAAAACATGTATTTCAGATTGAATCTCGACATTGAATTTTTGGATGGAATACAATACTTCCTCTATTTACCAGTAGAGAAAGTAAAAAGAGAAGTGATGTAAGGAAATTGGTACAAAAATGATATATTTTAGTATATTTTTCTTTAGATCGTACATTTTCCATAGTTTGATAGTGCATGAATGCATGCATATTTCAAGATTTTATTACGTATGAAAGTCTCGTATTTAGTGATCAGTATGCACTTAATGCAACAAGAGCGAAACAAGCCTAATGAACTGATTTCTTTAAAGCAGGACCAAGATAAAAATAAATGTTTTCCTCGTACATATGTTTATTGTTTGTAAAATTTTACACGAGTAAGCCCACTGTGTTGCGTTTAAAAAAACAAATATACATTACTTACATTTTTAAGTAATTCTGAGTTACAGTAATCTTCCCTCTTCCCCTTGATATACGCATAAACCACGTTCAACTGTATATCCAAATAATCACATGTGGACAACATGTGTGTCACATTGCATGAGCCAGCATGGCCGGTTCCTTATAGTTAAGAGTTTCGCCACTTGAGCGCTAAGGAAGCACAGGGTTGACGGTAGCGTGGAGTCATTGGAGAAATAGCGGTCGCACGCAAGCCTTTCTCCCACACAAGAACCCGACCCTACTGTGTGCATCGTAGTGGTGGGAAAACTGAGGGTCGGCGTGACCCAGCAGGCGTGGGAGTCGCTCTCCTGAAATTGGAAAGAACTTCGTGACCTCGAGGTCAAGCATAGGACACTTAACAGATACTTTTTTTTATATACAAAAGGGAAATCGGGTTATCCTAACCGTGCGGTCGATCTTGTCACAAAGTCACGCCATTAAGAGACGCCTTGGCTTAGCTTTGTCATAAAGTAATGTCATGGAGCTTACTGAAATCATTGCAGAAGTTGAAAATCAAAAACCATGTTGACTAACACTGCACAAAACAAAAATAAAAACAATCAATAGCATACTTCAATATTTAATGTTTCTTCCAAAAACACTTTTGTGTATAATCGCTGTTATTACGGCATATGGATTTAAAGTTCCGTGTAGTAAACATCTCGGGACAGTGCGCGATTAAGTACAATACCAGCTCGCATTATCAGCAGTCTCTTGTCTATTTCAAATAGGAAAGAGACACCTTACCCTCACCAACAGTTTGCATGACGTCACCCGCTCAGATCGTACCAATACATCAGTAAATATATGTAGATAAAAACACGGCAAAACAAACGAGAATCTGTTTAAACGATGCTCTAGCATATACATCAATACCAACATATTTTAATAGCTTTCGTGTAAGGAAGTTTTGCTTTATTACACACATTTATGGCGTAATCAATTTCGTTACAGGTTGTGGTAAATAAATTGTACTACGTAGTGATAAAATTCCAAACAGAAATAAGAGAACCCAAAATATCAGTTAAGAATATAGTCAGAATATTCAAGATATACATTTCATTTGTCATAAAAATATCTCAAATATATGACATTTTAATCAAAATCGTTAGAGCCATTTTCAAGAAAATCAAAATCTTCCATGTAAATGGTAGTTTAGGGTTGGGCTATTTTCTTCAAAATCTTCGTGTCGCATCCTTGAAAGACTTAAACTTTGGTTTTTAACCGACTTTTCGTTTTGGAGTTATGCTGTCCACAGACACACAAACACAGACACATACACACACACACACACACACACACACACACACACACACACACATACACACACACAGACGGACCTTTTTCTAAAAATGCTATTTTTGGATTCAGGGGGTCTCAAAACATATATTTCCGGTGAAATCTCGACATCGAGTTTTTGGGTGGAATACAATACTTCCCCTACTTACCTGTGGAGAAAGTGAAAACACAGCACGTAAATCAGGAAAAAGTTACAAATATATAATATAAAACACAGAATAAACCAAAGAAGAACGAACTGGCTAGAACATAAGAAAGAATGCCAGAACACAGATTACTACAGATTTTACTTCAATACCAACCAAAAGGTAGAAGAAGAGTGGCACTTCCGCTTACCAGATGGAGAGATTCCATTTCTTGATGTGGAAACAGGCCAAAGGCCTAAATCAATAAAAGCAGAAGAAAAAGAAGTTAACAGGTGTTGTCTACTCTCATTTAGCCAAGTATAACGTGATAAGAGAATATCATAGTTCACCACTGGAGAAGCTGGTGTATTGTAGATGCTCCGGAGAACGAGATTGTAGGTGGATCAAAGGAGACACGCAGCGTCGGAATCGATTGCTATTAAATTATGTTATATACGAGGGTGACATTGACTTTCTTTTTTTGTAAACTTAGGACTGCTTTTTAAAAAATTAATTAATTCATTGCCTTTTAAAATATTCTCCTTTAACATCAATACATTTTTGGATTTGATGAAACCATTCCTTCAAATAGTTATGCCACTCTTCCTGAGACATCTTAGAAACCAGGTTTTTATGTTGTTCTAATGCTTCACTTGATTACGAAAAAGTGATTCCACGCATTTTACCTTTAACTATTGGAAACAAAAGGAAATCACAATGTGTAGCCCGCCTCTGTAGCGTGGTGGTAGCGTGTCTGCCTCACGTCCAAGCGGTCGCGAGTTTGAATCTCCCTTAGGGTGAGTTACCCTTGGGACTTTCACATACTCAGTTGTTAGTTTTGCTGTATACAACAATGGGTTGTTCTCATGATGGAAAACTGTTCTTGCTTTTGGGTGTTTTCCAGGAACTTCTTCAAAAATTTGCGTAAACATCGGTTGTACCAATCAGTAGTAAAGGCGTGCCTATTTTTAATGCTGCAGAGACAATATGGCCCATTATAGAAAAAAATACTATGGCAGACAGAAACTTAAATGGCGGCTGATACCTGACTACTACTATTCTCTTTCCTGCTGTACAATAAATTTTGTGGGCGCAAATGATATTTATATTACCAGCTTTACAACGTGACTTCACAGAGTGTTTATACAATACAATAAGATCTAGCAAGCCTCTGATTGGATTTCGTGTTGAACAGCTCCTCCTGCCACCCGCCATTAAATTTTGTGTCAAGCAACCATCTTCTTACCAGAACTGCGAACTGGTCTTTACTTTTGTACACCCATGTTCTGTTCGAAAGACACAATGAGCCGATTGACTTTTCTATTCAGGATCATAACAATAAATCCAAGATTCATCACCAGTAACGATATTCCAAATTAAATCTGAAGTGGCACCTTGGAATCTATGCTATAGGTTGTTGGCTGTGATCGCGAGTCAGTTTGTGTGGAGTCCATGGACAACCAAGTTTTCTCACGTCTATTTATGTAAGATATTTTGGATTTGAATCACACTAATGCTCCATGTTGTCCAAATAAATTCGTAAGATGTCTGTTGGTTTTCTTCAAACATTGCTCGAACAGCAGTAACAGCAGTTTTAGGGCGCACTTCACGAATTTTATCACTAAAAATCGATCTCTTTTGAATTCGATTTACGATTATAAATTGTTCTTTTTGATGGGGATTCTTCAACAAATTAATGTCTAAACCGATCTTCGACTATTTAGGCAATAATGACTATTTAAAATCATATAATAATCACAGTTCTTCAGCAAAATCCATTTTTGGGTGAATACAAAATCTTTAAATAATGATAATTAACAAACCATTAGAGCAAGCCGAACAAATTACACAGCATCACGTCGCAAAGGACTAGAAAGGGTATATATAATAAATAGCTTGGCTGATCGCTTCGAAATTCAGCACATATATGCATTTTTTCATGGAGACGGTTCCTATGCTATCCATTTTCAATACTGCGTAACATTCACAGGTTTCTTCTACTCACTTTTTTTTTTACTATAAAATTCATATATCCTTCCCTATTTGCCCTTCAATACACAGTTATACAATTTTCTATAACTGAAATAGAAATGCAAAGCATTAGACTCACACGATTTTCTCTACACCTTTCCTTTATGAAATGCAATCACACTTCTTTCTCTACTAGTACACTCCCTCTACTAGTACACTCCCTCTTCTACAAACAATTCATACGATGTTCCGTATGTTTGAAATTGAAATGCAACGCGCTTCATGCACAGGTTACATTTATTCACGTTTCTTTTACGAAACACGATCACATTTCCTTCTCTTCTCCTCTTCTATAAAGAATTCATACAATTCTCTATATGATCGACATAGAAACGTCTTACATTCAAACAGCTTTCGCTACTTACTTTTCTTCCCGTGGCATTTGTGTTTTTGCTTAGTGTTTTCCTTGTGTTTTTATTTATTTATTTTGGGTTCTTTATAGAATGCAACGTAAGTCTAAAAGCTGTAGGGATAAAATCGTCAAACCACGAGCAACGCCGGGTATTTCAGCTAGTTGTTAAACATAAATAAATTTCATGTAGTTTTCGAAACATAATAGTCTAAGTTTTCAGTGTTGCCCTTCATTCATAACGGTTTTATTTCTCACTTTAGAAATTATACTTGGGCAGACATGAAGAAGACGGAGAGCAAAGAAAAGAAAGTGTGAGAGAGTGATGTTTGAAAAATTACGCTCCATCGTTTTAACCTTCAGTTTAAGTAAAGTCCTTTCTTAGCAAAATTGTGCGCCGTCACGGCTCCACGTGATGCCCTCAAAACAGTGATTACCTATTTCGAACACTGCTTATTTTTACCATTAGAGCAGAGAGTAACCTTCCAATTTAACACTTTACAAGGAAGCAGTTCTTTGGAAAATTGCCCATTATGGTGCAGCAATTCAGCAAGAAATCGGCATCCAGTGCCCATGGCTATAACGCCTAAAGGCTGAAACATTCCCACCGGGAATTCGAACACTGATGATGGGTCCCTTATACTTCCAGTTTAGTAGCAGTTTTCCCCTGCTAGTCCTTACAAGAAAAAAAGGTGACTCGTTGGCGCCAATGTTTTACCAGAGGCTCCTCGACTTTGCGCTTCAATGCACCACGCCAGTTTTGGCGACCGCGCAGACAGTAACCTTTTGCATTCTTACTTCAACATAAGACGGTAGGTTCTGAAAAACAATGAATTAAATCTGATTAACCGCTATTTAAGGAAACGTATTGAATAGCAATTTTCCAAATCCTACCCCGCTAGATGTACTTAAGTTCTAAACAACATTAATATTCTCCTCTGGTAAGTAGAGGAAGTATCGTATTCCACCCAAAAATTCGATCTCGAGATTTCACCAGAAATATATGTTTTGAAACCCCCTGAATAAAAAGAATTAGAAAAAGCTCCATGTGTGTGTGTGTCTGTCTCTCAGTCTGTGGACTGCATAACTCAAAAACGAAAAGTCGGTTAAAAACCAAAGTTGGTGTTTAACTTTAATGTCTTTCAAGGATGCGACACGAAGATTTTGAAGAAAATGCCTCCACCCTAAACTACCCTTTATATGGAAAATTTTGATTTTCTTGAAAATAGGTCTAACGATTTTGATTAATATGTTTAAGATATGTGAATGACAAATGAAATGTATATTTTGGATTTTCTGACTATGGCCTATGTAGTCCTGTTTACTCTGGATGACTTTTGAATAACTCGTAAACCGTAAAAGATAGACAAAATCTTACTGCACAAAAAATGTAGATCTCGCTAAAACACACAATTTATATACAAATAAATTTGTTTGTAGAATGAAGCATTTCTGAGATATTCCTTGTTATTTGTGACAGTTTCGAAAAACTTAAAACTTTCGTGAAATAGAACATCTTTATTCATTTTTATATGATAAGCGTGCAAAGAGAACGGAATCTCGAAGCTTTAAAAGATTTAACTATCGCTCAAAGTCTATTGTTTTCCCATATTCCCCTTGCATCTACAAGAAACTCAGCTAATTTCTGCAAATGTTTATCTCACTTGGCATGAAGAAAATAGAGCAATAAGAGTTTGTAAGAATAGTACAAGAGTAGAAAAATTCATGTGAGTGCAATACATCACGTTTTTAACTATTAAATACACGCACATTCACTACCACATTCAAACTTCCAGACTGTGGGGCGTAGGGAATGATTCTACTTAAAGAACAATTACCCACCCCAGCCGTTTATCAAACACTAGATTGAGGATCCAGAACGTTGACCACTTTACCGCCGAGGGCGTCTTAAGTTCTATTCTTCTGTTTTATTAGTCATTTCTGATAAAACATTTGAAATTTCAGCATCTGAAGTCACGAATACACGTTATTAGTAAAAGTTACAATTATAAATGATCATACTTAAACAGTCTATGGTTATGGCTTGTAGAAAAGGTATGAAAAGGAGAATTTGCCAGTAATATCTCGCTTTAAGCAATTTTTACTAGTCATGTCATAGGTTCTATAGCACAACAAAGACTGACACTATTCAAAACACATTCTGACCATTTATTAACTTTAATATTTGAATACAAAGAACACATAGGTACTCGAAATGTCCTCCTTTGGAGGCCGCACGTGCTTTAAAACGGTTTGGCCATCATCTGTAGAGCGTGCATCAATCACATTTATGTCCAAATTCTTCACTTGTTGTTTCAAACCTGTTTTAGGGCCTCCAAATTTCTGTGTCATGTTGAGCAAGATTTACTCTCAATGATGCCCATTAATTGATAATCAGCGGATACAGATCTGTAATTGCCGCTAGCCAAACTTGGTGCGCCATAACCTCGGGGACTTTGTCCTTAAGCCACTGTTGTACGTGTTTGGCCTTATGATCTGGTGCAGTGCCTTATAATATGAGACTTTCGTATAAAACACACGGGTTTTCAACAAGATATGACTAGGTATACATAACATATATTGTAAAAGTTATGATATAAGCTTCTGAACATAATATTCTGGTCAAAAATATATAAATTTAGGACAAAACTTAATTGCCTGCGGCAAGTGGTATATAATAACACACCATAACATAACTTTTGTTATGGAATAATCTACTAATGTTTGCCCTGCAGTATAAAGTATTACATTCATTAACCAGGGAGAGTATGCACTGTAACCTAGTTCACGTCTCCAAATGTTTGCAATAATTTAGCATTAATATTCGCTATTTTAATTTAATAATCGTCAGTTAGCAATGCAATTAAATTATCTTATTATTTCCCCATATTCTCTAGTATTTTACAACTAATTCCTCACTTGTTGGCCAAAAAAGAAATCCTTGGTTAAAATATCATATGTCTTATGTACTGGCATGAGGAATCAGGTACACAACTTGGATTTTCATTCTGAATGTATTTAATTGTAATAATATGTAAACATTAAGAGAATGACAAAGACTTACTACACGGAAAGCGCGAAGTTTATTAAAATATAGAATTATACCAAAAGCTTATTTTCTGCAGCATTAACCGTTTTGGAGATTTCTATTCTTTACCTTTTAAGTTTTCCAGGTTTCATTGTAGTGCGTTTACGCGATTCTTCTTTTTAGCTGCGTTAGTTCAATAATAATAAACGTCAATGTATATATATATATATATATATATATATATATAGAAAAAGCTTTATATATATATATATATATATATATATATATATATATATATATATATATATATACATATATATATATATAGAAATCCTATAGCTGGGTGTGGCTTTTTCTTTTTGTTTTTCTTTTCCTCTTTTTTCTCCCCCTCCTCATTTCACATAGGCAACGAAGTCCAGTGTTTCGTTTAAAATGATTTCTAGTCAAACATGATTAAACGCTGATATAACGTGATTAGAAGAATCCCTTTGATATAACTACTATAATACCTATAGGGTGTAATGCATAGTAATAAGACTGGATTCTCAGGGTTTGCTTTTCCATAAAAATCGCATTAATGAAGGTAATTTAGCAGTTATACAAAACACTTTTAATGTCTATGGTATGTGTGTGTGTGTGTGTGTGTGTGTGTGTGTGTGTGTGTGTGTGTGTGTGTGAGTGCGAGCGCGGGTGCACTGATTGCATTTGCATGTGTTACAATATAAGCATGGAATTCTTACAAGAACTGATTCTATGAAGAGAGGGAAACAGAGAGTAACAGAGAAAAATGTAAGAAAGGAGGGAGGGAAGGACGGAGGGAGGAACGAAGGGAGGGAGGAAGGGAGGAGAAGAAGGAGAAGGAGAAGGAGAAGAAGGAGAAAAAGGAGAAGGAGAAGAAGAAATCTAATTTGGCTAGGTTCGGTAGCGTCTGTTTGGTATTTTTCTTACTGGAGAGGTGACCACTTTAAGTATACCGTGAACACATTACAAAATGCCTTGCGACTTTCATGTTATTAATAAATTGAGTAGTGTTTCAACCTTGAGCGAGCTTTTCACTGTAACCTTAAACGTCCAGCGATCATCTACTGCAACGTAACAAATCCTACGTTTTCCGCCTCCATAATCCAGTTCATTAGGACGCACTACTGGCCAAATATGTACACCTACATACAGCATAACGTATCTTAAATCCCACTACCATGAAGAATTGAAAAACTTTGATTTTGCTCAATTCAAATGAAAAGCTGCAAGGTTATCTAACGAATTTTGGAGCTCCTAGGTCAGCCTCAATGTTGCAATGGGCTTCTTGATGTCTGTATTGTGGATCTTACTACTATCTAGTCGATATTAGCTCAATTGTTCTTTAGATAATAATTAACGTATTTTTCCAGAAGATAAGTTATTTGTTAATGTTATAAATATAGCTCGTTTTCAAAACGTTAATAACATGTAACCAGCCCTTATGGGATGAAATTGCGTCAGCTGATGGTTGATAGTGTCTGCAAAGAAAACATTTTAAAAACCCTATGCTTCACGATGACATGACCTTCTTTAACCACCATCGTTTATTTTTATATCTGTTTTAGACATTACTCCTTTATCTACATTATTATTCTGTGTAATCTGAAGTTAATCGAGATCTAGTGTTATAAAATTCAAAGAAATATTAACAGAATACCTCGCAAATAATCAATTCTGTAAGCAATTTTGTTTTATATAAATTGTTTCTTTAAGAATACTAGATACAGATACAGCAGCAATTTCTATGCTGAACTTCAATGAAATATAGGATATTAAAGTTTCTTGAAAATTATACAAGCTACCATAATGAAAATTTTACCACTTATAAAGCAACTTCTGATTGAGAAACCATAGTCAATCATAATTTAAGTTAATAATTTTATTACTAGCTTATGAATATTTCAATAAACAAGAAAATGTGCAAAAATGTAGACATATTTTCTTCTTTAGGTACATTTTGCTCTTAAACAATTAAAGTGAGATTCTGGAGATTTTGTAATCACTTTAAAAACGTGTTGACACGGTATTTAATTCAAAAATAGTGTTTAAAAAACTATAATTATTTACACTTTATTTATATTTTTTTCAGATATTTGGAATGCTTTAGGTAACATAAAAATTTTCACCCGCTGCTTAAATCAATATATTTTACATATGCAAAAAAAAAAAAAAAAATCGCAGTTCTGTTATAGTTTTTTCAGAAAATCGCACCTAAAGCTAACAAAGGCAAGTTTCTATAAATGACAATCATGTTTAAATCTCGATTTAAATCCCCATTTAAATGCCCTTAAATGCCACAAACTAGTATAAATGCTATAAAGACGTATTCTACGTAGATTCATACTATGCATAAAACCAAAAATCGATCTGAGTCTACTAAGTGTCCGACATTTTATTTCATAAGGGGACTTAGGGGTAAGAGTTTGCCAATTTGGTGAACAAAATTGATGTTTTGTTTTCACTTTGAAAAATTGTTCACTATTTTGTCTATTAAAAAGTGCAATGACTTTACGTCAGCACCATTCTTAAAGGTCTGACGGCCATTTTTAAATAACGGTTCTTGGTGACTTGATTAGCAGCACGCCCCAACACCGTTGCAGCTTCCGTAGGACAAGCGATATTTACAGATTATTTATTCACTGTTTAGTTTAGGTTTTAAATACACCTGGCCCTGACTATGTCATTGAAACAGAAGTGTGTATTAACCACGTGGCAAAGCGCCTAGGCACGGGACTGCGCAATCAGAGCAGGAAACGGTGTACCAGGAAATAAATACACAAGGAGAGTCCATAAATTGCAGAAATTTTCAGTAGAGGGGAGGAACAAGAGATCACAAGATCAAACCAATGTAGCGGAACAGTTCTGATGAGGTTAGAATGTTTTAAAATTTAATGCTGTTTTTGTTACTTTTTTCCCCAGCATTTTCATTCCTTGCGACAGAGTTCTTAAAGGATTCTTTTGAAAACTTCAGGAATTTTATATCTGCCAAGTAATGTTGAACATCTTCACATTCAGATGGTGCCGGAAAGTTAAGAAAAATGTCAAACCTGCTATATAACATATTTTAAAAATTCCGGATACTAAAGTTCCAGTATAAAAACAAAATCCAGAGCAACTGTGACTTCCAAGTGTATGAAGCATCTTAACACCAAATTTAATGCCAAACATAAAAATCTGATGTGTTGCACTCACATGACTTTCTCTATTCTTGTACTAATCATTCTTACAAACTCTTATTCCTATATCTTGTTCATGTTAGTTAAGATAAACATTTGTACAAATTATTGCATTGCTTATTTCCTTGTAGGTGCAAGGGGAATGTTAGAATACACTAGGCTTTGTGCGATAGTCAAATCTTGTAAAGCTTTGAGATTCCGTTCCCTTTGCACACTTAACATATAAAAAAATGAACAACGATGATCCATTTCACGAAAGTTGTTTTCCGAAACTTACACACATAACAAAGACTATCTCCGAAAGGGCTCACTCTACAAGAAAATTTATTCAGACACAAATTGTTTAGTTTAGCAAGATCTACATTTTTTGTATAGTATGATTTGGTCTATCTCTAACGGTTTAACAGTTATGCAAAAGTCGTCCAGAGTAAATACGACTACAGTGGCTATAGCCAGAAAATTAAAAATATACATTTCATTTGTCATAAAAATATTTCAAACATATAACATTTCAATCAAAATCGTTAGAGCCATTTTCAAGAAAATCAAAATTTTCGAAAAATTTTCCTTGTAAAGGTTAGTTTAGCGTGGGGCTGTCTTCTTCAAAATCTTCGTGTCGCATCCTTGAAAGACATTAAACTTAAGTACCAACTTTGGTTTTTAACCTACATTTCATTTTTAAGTTATGGTGTCCACAGACTGTCAGACTGACACACACACGCGCGCGCGCGCACAACACCACCACCATTACCACACACGTGCGCGAGTGCGACCCTGTGGAAGGTTATTAAACTACTTTTTATTCAAGGACCTGCCAATTATTTCTTTTCCGGTGAAATCTCAATTACGAATTTTTTGTTGGAATGCGGTCTTCGCCTGTCAATGTCCTCCATTAGACGTTGTCCCTCACTGTGTCATTGGTAAACATAAGAGAATCGCAACCTTAACGCATCTTAATTTCTACTTACTGTTTGTTTATTAAATTTCATAAGCATGCAATTTCTGGCGAATCTTTTCGTGCTCTGTTCATATTCAAAAAGAAGCGGAATACTATATAAGGAGTAGTGTCGGTATTAAATGCGAACATCTTTTTACTTTATCTACTACATAAAACAGAGGAAGTATTATGTTCCATCCAAAATTTTGATGTCGAGATTTCACCGGAGATATATGTTTTTAGGTCCTATGAATCCAAATAAAACATCTGTGGATAAAGTTCCCCGCGCGTTTGTTTATAAACTCAAAAACGAAACGTTGGCTAAAAACCAAACTTAGTATTTAAATTGAATATCTTTCAGGGATGCGACACAAAGATTTTGAAGAAAATTCCTGCAGCCTAAACTACCCTTTAGGCGGAAAATGTTTCGAAAATTTTATTTTTTCAAAAATGGCTCTAACGATTTGGAATATGCAAATGAAATGTATATTTTGAAATTTCTGGTTATAGCTTATGTAGTCCTGTTTACTCTTGATGACCTTCGCATTAGTGGTAAACCGTAAGAGATAGACAAAAATATAGATCTAATTAAAACACACAATTTATGTCCAAATACTTTTTTTTTTTTGAGTGAAACATTTCAAATATATTCCTCATTTGTGTGAGTTCTGCAATACTTATACTTTTCTCAAATGGAAGATCGCTATTCATTTTTTTATCACTGTTCCGCGAATTTCAAGCCTTCATATAGCGACCAGCTTAAAAAGATTTTAATATCGCTCAAAGCCTATTGTATTCTCATATTCCCCTTGCGCCTACAAGAAAATAGCCAGTAAGATAATTTGTACAAAAGTTTATCTGGACTAATACAAAGAAGATAGAGGAATAAGAGCTTGTAAGAGTTAGTAGGTAGGTACAAGAGTTGAGAAAGTCATGTGAGTGCAACACATCAGATTTTTATACTTGTAGTTATTAGCTTGATACCTTTTCAAATTAAATGGCCGAGCGATATTAAACGACTTGATGTCTACAAAAATTATAATGTGAAAGTTCCAACATTAAACTTTTTAAAATCAAGTAACTTATTTCCCAAAGAGAACAAATTATTAATACGTTGAATCTCTAAGCCACTTTACTGACTTTCACTGCTACTCCGTTAAAGGGGATTGTGGTGAAATTATTAATTCCTCTGTTTTTAAACGTATAGTAACAAAAATATTATCACTTGTGGGTCAATTGGCTATAGTACACCAACACATTATAATCTCTCAGCGTTAAGAAATTTTAATTGTATAAGCGTTTTAAACAACATTTTATCCTTTCATATAAAATGCACCTGATGCCATGGTTCAAAAACTGTTTAACTGATATTTTCAAGTGTCCCGCCTGCGGGTTTGGACGGGGAGAGCCCAGATTGAATAATCGGAGTATGGTGTGCTTCAATAATGACGGGACAGTTAGAATAGCCCTGTTTTTTAGATTTTCAGAACATATAACTACAATTATTTTTTAGCTATCACTGCATATTGCTGCGTATAGGCAAGATTACGGCCAAATGGGATGCAAGGTGGATTTAAAATACGAAATAATAGTAAAAAATCCGATGTGTTGCACTAATATCTTTATTGTTGTACAATTTATTCATACGAATGCTCATTCTTCTATATGCTTCATGTTAACAACTTCCTAATTGAGAAAAGTGTATTTTAAAATGCTAATTAATAAGAGCGAATATCTAAAAAATTGTTTACTCCTCAAAAAAGTACTTGACATAACTAAGCCCCGGCACCACAGCCCATGGAGAGCCAAGCCTTACCGCCCAACCGCTGCGTCCCCCACCTCGGCCCACTACGGGCGTCATTGGTAGGGTGCAGTACTGGAGGGTGGTACGTGGGCAGCGTCCCGATCCCTCCCGGCCAGTTATGCGGTCTTCACGACCTGGGGCCGCTGCTTCTCCATCAAGTAGCTCCTCAATTGGTCCCCCGGGACTAACGAGTTGAGTGCACCCCGTGCCAGACTTCACCATGCCGGTACCGGGGATCAAAACCGGGTCCTCCGCGCTAGAGGCAAGTGCGCTAAATTGACATAAACTGCATGTATTAACAAGATCTACATTTTTGTAGGTAAGATTCTATTTATATCTTATGCTTTACCAATTATGGAAAAGTCATTGAGAATGATTAGGATTTCAGGGGCTATTCCCAGAAAATTCAAAATATACATTTCATTTGATGTGAAAATATTTTAAACATACTATGTTATTTCAATCAAGTAACTCAATGTAAGCTTAATTCGAACTAGGGACCTCTTGAACATGAGGTAGATGTACGAACGCTCATTGGTCCATCTATTTCATGTTTATCGAGATAAACATTTACATAATGGTTAACTCGACAAGGGAAAAATATGTATTTGACATAAAGCTGCTGTAACGAGATTTAGCGGCGTCCAGCCCCCCACATAGCACGTGTTTTTTCTTGATCGTTCGCGTTACGCTCAGGAGCGCCAGTCCCTTGGTCCGGGTGTTACACTGCGTTCCATTTTGGGCAACACCAGTTGTTGCAGATAAGGCGCTGTGGTTCGTCGTCGACATTGCGCCCGCGAAGCAATTTTAACTTGTATCTAAGCTTTTAGATTATTAGGTCATGTTGTTTTAACTTTATATTATTTTACCTTTTTAACATTTTACATATTAACTGTTTTTTTCACTTTTAACATTTAACTTCTTGGCATTTTAACTTTTTAGCTTTCACTTTTTAACCTTTAAACCTGTAAGTTTGTGAGCTTTAACGACCTAGTTGTCGATGAGCCCTTAAATCTTACTCACTTTAACGAGATTTACATTTTATGTATAGTGCGGCGCCGTGGCCGAGCGATTAGAGCGTTCGCCTACCACCTAGGCGAGCCGGGTTCGATCCCAGGGATCCGCATGTGGTATTCGTGGTGGACGACGTGGCGTCAGGGCGGGTTTTCTGCGGTTTCCACCGCCACTCATTCCACCAATTGCTCTATTATCACCTATCCAATCATCAATTTCGCCTGCATTTCATATCATCACCTTCCTCACTATGATACCTGATGCTGGACTGACCACTCGCTTCCAGGTCTTCACTCTATTCGGTCCATAGGTCCCTCTGCTCCCCGACAGGCGTCTGACCTTAGGCAGTGACTTGTAAGTCCTACATAAGGGGAAGGTAAGCAGGAAAAGGAAAAAAGATTTTAATTCGATTTAGCAGTTGTTAAAATGCATTCACAATAAAGAGAACATCAGATGCTTTTCCAAAAAAATTCAAGATATATTTTTCATTCTTAGAACCATTTTTGAGGAAATGAAAAATTTCGAAAATTTTTACATGCAAAGGGTAGTTTGGGGTGTGGAGGTTTTCTTGAAAATCTTCTTGTCACATCCTTGGGCGATGCCAAACTTAATAGCAAATTTGATATTTAACCGACTTTACACAGACGCACAGAACTCTTCCTAAAAGTCCGTCCTGAGGATTTCGAGTAAAATCTCAGTATCGACATTTTGGGTGGAGTACAATATACCTTCTGTACCTACTAGAGAAAATGAAAACACAACCTCCCGTTGCGAACAAACAACTTTGGTCTGAAGCAGTTTCATCTATCGTTAAATGTGGGCGCTTTATTAAGATGGCCTCACTCTATATATTTAGTTGAAGGTTTTATCCCAAAATGAAACGAAATGATCCATATTTTCACCGTGGGATATATTCTTGGCGGCCCTTCAAAAGAAGTGGAGAATTTGAGAAGCATGTGGGAAGCGCTGTATGGCCACAACAGTTAGTCGACTGTTTAGCCTTGCACAACTACCAGCATTGCCACACGTCGTTTATGGCGACAGGGTTCGTGACGTAGTCGATCCACCTGTGCACACGTGCACATTTTACTAAGTAGGTGTATTTATAACCTCCTGACCTTCGCGTAAGCTTAATCGGGAATAGACATCGTGGGAAGCATTTCTCTGGTACTATGTTCCTCAGACTTATTTGTATGTTGTTGCTGCGTCAATAATTACAACAATAATATCAATATCAATTTTAGATAACTTTGGTTTTGTTTTACGCGAGGTTGGCTGCATTGACCGTGCTGCACTGCACTATAGAGGGGAATTATTATTTGATTTTAATGATATGTAGCCGTTTCTTCTTCCTCTTAGGCTGCTACTCATGGTTGCTCATGTGAAACGATGTCATGTGAAGAGCTAAAGTATTTGAATAAACCGTACAAAGTGATTTTAATTCTCATTTCTTAACTGATTGAAACAATTTGGCTTCTTTTCAAAATAACCTATTGCTTTAAAATGCTTTGTTATTGGTTTGGCCTTTCAAATATTTATCCCTTTCCCAAGAGAAAAATCGCTAATCGTTTTTGTTTTGCTTTTGTTTATCTATTTCTCTTTCCTCTCACTCACTTTCTCTCAGCCTCTCTCATCATCTTCGTCATCATCATCATCATCACCTGCTTTTAAAAGATTTTACTGTCGTTTAAAGCTTACTGTATTGCCCTAATCCACTTATAACCAGGCGCGGCTCGTCAATATGTGCTACAGTGCTACAGCACAATGATTATTTTGCAGAAAATAGTTTCTTCTTTGTGTTAAACATATACTCAATTATTATTGCACATTTTCTTTCACTTTCACTATTTTATATGCCGCGCGGTAGTGTTCTTTGCTCATTGTGTGCGAAGATGATGCACGCCTTACATACACGAGAAAGGTGATGCGTTGGGTGCTACAAAATCCTTCAGTCCTTTGCAGGGAATGTAGACCAATCCACGCATGCGAAACATAGGTGTACGATTTTGAAATCTGTTCTCCTATTGGTTGAATTTACCTAGCGTTGTGCTCTCATGAAGTGGAGCACATGAATTCATGCTGATTCTGTACAAAGTCGCTAGATAGCAGGATTGCAATGTCATCTAACGACTTTGCTTGCCGTTATGCAACTTCTGCTATCTATCTGTTGCCGGTGATAGACCTTGCACGCAACAGAGAGAATAAGACTCTCGGAAGTTGGACATGTGGAGCAATTTCTGTTGGCACTACTTATTTTTGACAGCAACAAATAACCGCGAAATACTCCATAAACTCAGGTTATGAACGTCAGTTTCGTGTGCTGTGCAATATCTGTGTTGTGTATGCTAAAATGAATTCTGTGGACAGCCTAATAAATTATCCATTCTCTAGGAGGACTCTAGAAGAAAAAGTTCAAGTGAAGCAGTTAGGGAGGCAAACACCAAATTTAAACATCACGCAACCTGCTTAAGGAGGGAGAAATAATTCTTACACCAGGCGATTTAACCTCAAAATTTATGAGCATGCATGGATATGTGGATGTCAGGAAAGAAATGTTCTTTTCTGTTTTCCATGCTTGCTTTTTGGGAACAGTGATTCGTGGAGTACGACGGGAGTGACAGACCTAGGGCATATTAATGTTGTTATTAATAAACACAAACAAAATGTAAAACATTTAAACAATGTACTAGATTTAAGTGCTTTAGGTAGTACAAATATTGTGACTCAGTAAAGCTTATCAAGAGGCGAAGCTGAAGCATAATCTACAGGTAGAGAAAAACAGGTATGTGTTGTCCCGCATAATTGATTGTATAAAGTTTTGTGGTGCATTTGAGCTTGCTTTGAGAGGACATGATGAGACTGAATCTTTTGAAAATCCTGGCGTGTTTTTAGGACTTATAGATTTAGCAAGTAACATTGATAGTGCTGTGAAGGAACACATGGACTCAAACCATATATTCAAAGAGACCTCTAAAACCATCCAAAACGAACTCTTGGATTATATGTTAGAAGTCTGTCGTGAGGTGATTCTGGAGGAAATGCAAGAAGCTGATTTTGTGGCTGTTATGGCAGATGAAACCACAGATGTTTCGCATCAGACCCAGCTTGTATTAGTATTTAGATATGAGAAAAGGGGTGAGAGGTTTTGGGTTTTTTTTTTTGCAATCAGAGGGACAAAACGCAGAAGCAATTTCTGAAAGCATATTAAAAGTGCTTAATGAACTATTCAGAGATAAACGTCATAAACTTATTGCCCAAACTTACGATGGAGCTTCAGTAATGAGTGGTGCAGTTGGTGGAGTGCAAGCCAAAGTACAATCTCAGTTTCCAAATACGCAGTATATTCACTGCCATGCACATCAACTGAACTTAGTGATGGAACATGCAGCTTTGCAGAATAAGTCTGCCAGAATATTTTTTCTTAATCTCTCTGCTTTTCCTGCCTTTTTCTCGAGATCCCCACAGCGCTTGGCAGCTCTGGATTCTGCGGTGGCTAGAAGAGTTCCTGGTGGTTCTGCAACTAGGTGGAATTTTAGAATCAGAACTGTTAATGTCATTTATGAAAATCAGGAACAATTGCTGCAGTGCTTTTCGGAGTTGGAAAATTCTGTCCATGATAAGACTTGTCTGGAAGCAAATGGGCTTCGGCGTTATTTAGAAGACAGCAAATTTCTTTCATGGTTGAAATTCTTTCACCGAGTAATGCCTCATGTTGATGTACTTTATAATCAACTGCAATCAAGATCAACTGAGGCTGTTAAAGTACAAAATGCTGTGTCTTCATTCGTTCAGTGCATCTGTGACATTCGAGAGGCAGCCGATGATATATTTGCGATTCCATCTGAATCAATGAGCAAACGCCAGAAGGTAGAATGTCTAAAAATAGAAGCCAAAGAAGTGTGTGACCGCATTATCGAGGAAGCTAGACGTCGTTTTGAGTCACTTAGTCATCTCGATGCAGCAAAGCTGTTAAACTCTAAATTCTTTGGCAGCTTTTTAAGTCAGTTTCCTGAGAATGAACTTCAAACTGCTGTGACTACGTATACAACACTGAACAAGAAAATGCTAAAGACACAACTTAGCGTTCTGTATGCAAGACTTGACTTTACAAACAGTGACAGGGCTGTGCAACTATTGCAATACATAATTTCTAACAGTCTGCAAGATTCGTTTTCTGCAGTTATAACTTTACTAAAAATTTTGATCACAACGCCAATGACCACTTCTGAGCCAGAAAGATGCTTTTCGTGCTTAAAATGCGTAAAAACGTTCTTAAGAAACACTATGTCACAGGATCGTCTTACTGCTCTGGCAATGCTGCCCATGGAGAAAAGCGTCGTGTCTAACATGGAGGGGTTTAATACCAGGGTGATCGATAAGTTCTGCAGCCGGAAGGAGCGCTTATGGACTTTATATTTCGCCATTAGGTAAGACTAATTTTATATAAAATGTGTAATCATTGTGCCGTACTGTAGCACACACCTTATTTTGTTCACCAGCCGCCACTGCTTACAACTACAAGAAAATTATACAGTAAGACAATTTCTGCTATGTTTATCTCGATTAACATAAAGTAGAAGAATAAGCTTTCTTAAAAAAAGTTTGGGTACAGCAAATACTGTGAATGTAACACAACAGATCTTTCTCGTGGCCATGCCAAGAGCATTGGATTTCCAAGCCATCACATAAAAATTTAAAATTCTGATACGTTTAAATCTTGTGCATGCTTCTAATCTTGAAAAAATATGTAAATGTGTAATAAAATGTATTACAAGACGTCTGATCTAACCGATAAATTATTGAGCGAGCGAGAGTCGAATTATATTTATCTGGACTATTTTATAAATAAAATATAAATTTAAATATTACATCGAAAAGATTTGGACAGAAAATGTTAAATTCTATAAAAATATATTCATTTTGATTAGTGTAGTTCGATTTATTCAGCACTGCCATCTGAGAAAAACGAAACACTAGAATTAAATGTATGTATTTCGATCTTCCCTTGTTATTATAATAGAAAACCAGTTTATGATCTGAAATAAACCTCACTTTATTTTTAACATTAACAAATAACCTATCTTCTGGAAAAATACATTAATTATTATTTAAAGAACAATTGAGGCATTGACATGAGAAAGGTAGTAAGTCAAAAAAGTAGTTTTTCAGGTTTTCATCGAAAAGGTAGCAAGTGGGTTCGCCAGTAATTCAAAGAGATCCTTGACTCTGGTGTGACAACTGCGCAGGCCAAGATACAAATAGAATTGTATCTACGCAGTGGTAAACAGCATGTTTGATAATGTCGATTTGAAATCTCTGGTGTCAGGGCATTCATACATGCCATGAGGCCGAGATTTCGACATAAGAGAGAAGAGAAAAAGGTTTCAAAACCAATGACTCCAGAAGAAATAGCTGAAATGATTACAGAAGCAAGGAATATTCAATCATTCAATGATGTGTGGACTTGGGTATGCACTTTGAACTCGTGTTAAGGGTACACATAAGTGAAATTTCTAAATCCTACAATTATTAGGGGATTTTGTTCAAACTCATACCAGACATAATACTCATAAAGAATAATGTACATTCAAAATTGCATTGTAATTTAAATGTATTATCTTTTCTAGCTATTGTTTTGGCAACGTATCTAAAATGCTCCACACGGTGAAGATTTCAAAATTTTGATAATTTTAAATAGCATTATTTTATAGATAAAATTAATGTTGGGTACAGGAAACTTTATAGTGTTTTGATTTATTAAATAAAAATTATTAACGGTGAAAAAATAATTTTGTCCACAATTTTCATAGTTTTTATAGAACGATATAATTGACCATCTGGTAAACATTAAAGTTACAGAATAACCACTCCCCCTATTTTTTTCTGCATTCTCAGTTTGTTGATTACAAGCACTCGGAGCAATAGGTTTCCAGGAAATACAGCATTCTCTCTACAACACTTGTTTTCCTCGTAGTGAATCACGCAGAAGCACATGGGCAGTGTGCATACCCTGCCTTCGGTTTCCAGGCGTATTTTTCTCTTACACGTTCACACACTTTACTACTCAAAATGCTGCTTGTTGTACTCTGATACGTACAGAAGAAGTTAAACGTATGAAATTAACCTTCACTGCCAAACAAAATACTGAAAAGCTTAGCTTTAAATCTTCTTAAAATTAACAAGCAAGATGCACTTTTCTACGTTCCATCTATTGCACGTTAAAGTTAAATAAGGAAAATTGTAAGGTATGCAACACATCATACACATCCACTGACACTACGCCCCTGGATATACCTACAAACATGAGTTCTGCTTCTTGGATTAGAATTATGAGGGGAAAGCTGCCCATCATAGAAATAAAACATTCGTTCAGTGAAATTGAGTCATGGAGGGAGCACAGCATCTTGAAGAAGGGTAAATCTGTCAAGGACAGCTCTGCAGTTCATTCTGTGCCATTAGTGATGCTAAGGAAAAACTATCTGGAATTTATGGACATCAAATATGCATTTCACCGCAACCTCTGCAGACCATAATTCTTATATTACTGTGATAATTTGCTCCAAATGCATTTTGCTAAGTTAAAATGAATGTTCTATAACAATTTTACAAACAAAAGCCCTTATTTTGTATTTTCAAAATAATTTTAAATGTACAAATAATTGTAAAGTTGTGATGTGATTAACTTAAAGTGACTATATAAAAGGCTACATTAAACAATATTTTTTTGCTTCTCCTGTAAAATTTGCTTTTTATGACTTACTACCCTTCCATTTCAACGCCTCAGTTGTTAAAAACAGAGTCGCAAAATTGAAATGGAGTGTTATTATTAATCGATTGTAATGTGTAAAAAATTGATTTCGGCGATTTATGGGATACAATTCGCAACTCCGACTAACAAAAGAATGACGTAGAATAATTTGTATACAATTTAACATCTCTGTGTATAAAATAGTCATTGTAATTAAAGGAAGGGTACAAATGGAACAATAAAAATTATAAGATAGAAAAATAAGCTTTTGGAATAATAGTTTGCAGATGAGGGAGCAGAGGAAAGTTTTCTTTTTCTTTCTTTGTTAATTTTTCTTTTTCTAAGGGCTGCACTGAAATGTTATTGAAACATTTTCCGTGTTTGGTAAATATCCTTATATTTTACTGAGTGTTGTGTGAGCGCAGCAAGAGTTCCGATAGGCGTCTGTTTCCCATCACTCAGCGAATGCCCCGTTTCCTGGATATAACACAACCACAGGGTGTGATGATCGTCTCCCCACCGGAAACGACCACGACCACTGATATGCCCGCCTTAATGACTTCCCCCACCCACTAACTGCCGAAACCCTTTTATCTTGGTCGGTAGATCACCCCTGCACCTGACTTTGTGAACCCGATAGCTTGTCTGAAGGTCACTCCTTCAAAATAAACGCTTCTCTCTCTCACCCTAAGCTATGCTTGTGGCTTAAGCCGGGATTACCATGAGCTTGATGCAGCATGACGTGACGTGACGCGACATAACGTAAAGTGAAGAAACAAATGCTAAGCAAGGGCTGTTTAGGTTGCACTTCACGTAACTTGATTAACTCTGACTGGTAATTGTTCTAATGCTCTGTAAACCTGGCTTTTACGGTCTACCTAGATCTAACAACTACAAAAACCATTGCATTTTTTATTTCATTACCACATACCTATGTAGAGGAAGTACTGCATCCTACCCAAAAATGTGATACCGAGATTTCACCGGAAATACTTGCTTTGGGATCCCTGAATCTAATAAAGCGCATTTTAAGAAAAAGATTCGTGCACGTGTGTGCTTGTATCCATCCAACAGCATAAGTCAAAAACTAAACTTGATATTTAACATGAATAGTTTCAACAACAAAAATTCCCACATTCCAGACTAATTTTATTTATTTATTATTTCTTTTAAATTTTTATTTTGTTAAAAATAGATCTAAGGATTTTGATTAAGGTGCCATGTGTTTAAGATATTTTCATGATAAATGGAATGTCGGGGTAAGATCATAGGAGATAGACAAAACCTTACTACACAAAAAGTGGAGAGTTCGTTAAAACACGCAATATATGTTTGATACATTTGTTTGGAGCACACCATTTCCTATACAGATGCCAATATTTCGCCAGAAATTTTTTTGAACCCCCGAGCAAAAAATTAAAAAAGCTCCTCTGTGTGGTTTTGTGTGTGTGTGTATGTGTGTGTGTGTGTGTGTGTGTGTGTGCGTGTGCGTGTGTGTGTGTGTAACTCAAACACGAAAATTCATATAAGTACCAAATTTGGTATAAAGTTCTTCCACAGATTTTTGAAGAAAATAACCCACAAACTAACCTTTTCATGGAAAAAATTAAATAGATCATTATTTAAAAAATTATTTTTATTTTACTAAAGTACGGACATAATGTCGGTATATTTTGAATTTTCTTGGAATAGTCTGTGAAGTCTGTTTATTTGGAAGAAATTTGTGTAATTTTTTGTTACTGATAAACGCTAAGAGTTCATCATCTACATCATCATCATCATCATCATCATCATCATCATCATCATCATCATCATCAACAACAACACTTCATGGATTAGGAGACTTCTCCTGTTCCGGCCTCAAGTCTCTCTCCACCTTCTTATCGGTCTTCCAACATCTCTACTCCCATTTGGTTGATAATTGTATGCCATTTTGAGGTATTGGGTATTGTTCATCCTTTATAAATGATTTCTCCGGCTTTCTCTATAGTGGTTTATTTTATAATTTATTGGACAAATATCTAGTTCTTCTCTTATTTCTTCATTTTTTATTTTATCCATTATTGTACATCCTTTTATGGCTCTAAGGTACCCATCTCATTTCTGCTGCATTTATTTTATCCCATATTTTTTTCTTTGTCGTCCATGTTTCACAACCATATGTTAGAGTTGGAATCGCCACTGTCTTGTAAAATGTTAAGCTTGTTTCTTTTCTAGTTTTTCTTTTCAATGTTCTTGTTAATATTCCGCAACTGTTCTGAAACTTAATTACTTCATTATTTAGGTCTTGGTTATTCTGATATGTTATGTTTTGCATCCTAAATAATTAAACTTGTGTACTTGTTCCAGCAATATGTTATTTATCACTCTTTTGGATCTATGAGGGTATTTTCCTTGAAAGACCATTATTTTCGTTTTATTAGTTGATATTTGAAGACCATATTCTCTTAATACATTCCCCAATTCAAAAACACTGAAAAACATCATTTTCTGTTTCTTGAATTATTATATCAGCATAGAGCAGCATATTTATTGTATTATTTCTATTTATTTTTATTCCTGAAAGTATTTTGCTATTTAGTTCTCTAAGAATTTTGTCCACATATATTAAAACACTGCGGAGACAAACTGCACCCTTATTAATTTTCATTTCTTCTGAAAATCGTCCATTTCCTAACCTAATCATTATTGTCGTTGCTGTATACATATTTTTTATACCTGTATTAAATGTGTCGGGTATCCTTTCTCTTCTAATATTTCCCACAACAGGTGTCTCTTTACTCTGTCGTGTGCCTTTTCTAAATTTATAAAGGCTATATGTGTCTGTAGGATTGATTCTCTTCTTTTTTCTATTATTTAGTATACCAAAAAATATTATCTATAAATTACGTCCTTTCCTAAAACCACTTTGATTTTATAATAGTAATGATTCTGTTATTCTTTCTAATCGGGCATTAATTATTTTAGTGTATAATTTATAAGCAGTGTTCAGGAGACTGATGCCTCGGTAGTTTGAACATTTATTTTGTTCGCCTTTCTTAAAAAATGATATTACGTTAGCTTGATAACATGATGTTGGAATTACTTTACTTTGCCAACACCTATTTATATACCTACTTCAATAATCTGGCGTGTAGTTCTTCTCCTCCATATTTTAATAACTCCGTATTAATACAGTCAGGTCCTAGGGCTTTTGTGTTGTTCATTTTCTCCATTGCATGTTTTAGTTCCTCTTCTGTGATTTCATCTATTGAATTATCTGTTTCTCCATTTCCTTTTGTTTCTTCTGTTTTCTTCTGTCTCGCCCATAATTCTTTATAATGATTTATTCATTGTTTTTCCGTAATATTATTGATATTAGCTTTATCCTTCTCATCTTTCTGCAACATTTTAATAACTTTATACTTATGTGAACTATTGCCTACCATGTAAATCATGTTCAACTTGACTAGTATCAGCCTCGTGCTCAATTAACACTACCACTACTTATGCGGTAACCCCAAATTTAGATTGTAGTCACTCTGGCATAGCGAAACAAAATAAAAAAAATCTTATGTGCTGCACTCACATAACTTTCTCTACTCTTGTACTAACCATTCTTACAAATCCTTATTCCTGTATTTTCTTCGTGTTAGTCGAGGTAAACATTTGTACAATTATCTTATTGCTCGTTTTCTTGTATGTGCAACGAGAATATGGGGATACAGTAGGCTTTGAGCGATAGTCAAATCTTTCAAAGCTTTCAAACTCCATTCTCTTTCCACGTTTAACCTATAAAAAATGAATAGCGATGTCTCATTTACAGAAGTATGTTCTCCAAAACTTACACAAATAACGAGGAACATCTCCGAAATGGCACACTCTACAAAAAATGTATTCAGACGTAAATTTTGTGTTTTAGCAAATCTACATTTTTTGTATAGTAATTTTTGGTCTATCCCTTACGATTTACCAGTTATTTTCAGAGTAAATACGACTACATTGGCTATAGCCAGGAATTCAAGATATACATTTAATTTGTCATAAAATATCTCAAAGGAATGGCATTTTAATAAAAATCGTTCGAGCCATTTTTAAGAAATCGAACATTTTTGAAAATTTTTCCTGTAAGGTGTAATTTATGGTAGAGCAATTCTCTTCAAAAGCTTCGTGTCGTATCCTTGAAAGATGTAAACTTAAATACCAACTTTGGTTTTTAACCTACTTTTCGTTTTTGAGTTATGCTGTCCACAGACTGACAGACACACACAGACCTTTTTCTGAAAACCCTTTTTTATTCAGGGGGCCTCAAAACATATTTCCCGTGAAATCTTGATATCGAGTTTTTGGGTGGAATACAGTGAGTGAGTGAGTAGGGTTTAAGGGCCCGTCGACAGCTAGATCATTAGAGCCCCCGGGGTGGAATACAATACTTCCTCTACTTTACTAAAAGTAGTAGAGAAAGTAAAAAAACCAATAAACTGCATTTATGATACCCAAGAAATGTTTGAATCTTCGTTCTCTATTGTTTATTTCTGCGAATACTATTAAGCAGTAGCATTATGGTAGTGCCGATCACATGCCACCTCTGCCATGTCGCTGACTGCGTCCACGTCTGTCTTCACTTTATGTGTTGCGGGTAGTAACTGTACTGCGTCATGAATTTGCGACCTGTATTCTATACTATCACTGCACTTTTACATCAAAGCCACTAGATGGTAGAATCTACGGTAAAAGTACCACATGCGAAGTGATGACGAATCAATGTGCTCGTCTCTTTCGACTCCACCTCCAATCTTTATCTCGGGGTATGCGTGGGTAAATGTGAGGATAAACAACACTTAATGTGGCTCATACTTTCAATGGGGGCTAATAATTATATATTTAAAGCAAGTCGCCGACTGTTGGAGATTGAAGAATTAATCTATTTCTTAATCTTGTCACTCACAGCTGTAACTATTGAATTATATCTGCTAACTTCTAACGTTTCCAGACGTTGTGGTTTAAAAATAGTTGTTTCCATAATCGGTCACAGCAAACCCTTCCTAAGACTGTAAAATATGAAGGAAAAGACGCCAATTTTTAAATACACACTTCTATTAACTTAAGTCCCGCTTACTGATTACTTCTCCCACCAAGATGCCTATTTTATTAAAATTGAAGCTTCCCGTTTTCCTAAGAAACATTACTATTAAACTAAAGTAAAGTTAGTAAAGTTTTAATAATCTGATTTTCAGAATGTTTGTCTACGTGAGTCTCCGCAACCCCCTGAGCCTTGAGCATAACTAATTTCCAGGGAAATATTCCATAAGCTAACAATTTTCTGATCGGCTGAATTCCTTAGAACCCTAATTACCTAAGCTACCCAGGTTATGCCTACTAACCTTTACCTCAACTCTTAGTTGCCTTAACTAATGACTCATGACAAAATCTTGCCTTATTACACTATCCATTAATGTTGGCACCTGAATTTTTCTTTTTGCTATTATTGTAATTATTTATTCATCTCCCTGATGTATCTCAAAATATGTAGTTGCAAAAGCTCTCTATTGAAAAACTTCAGTTTCGTTAAGGCAAGAGATCGCTGAAAATCTCGAAAAAAAAATGACGAATAAACGCGTTTGGATTTTTATATCTAAAATTATTTACATGCCTCAGTTTTTACAAACTGCTTTCATTTAATGGACTAAATATCCATATAGCCAAATGTCTAGCAACCGTGGCCTATCACCAAGGCGGTCCGGATTCGATCCCTGGGATCCCCATGTAGCATTCGCGATGGACGAAGCGGCGTCTGAGTGGGTTTTCTCCGGGTTCTTCTGTTTCCCCCTCCACTCATTCCACAAACTACTCCATCATCACCTTTCCATTCATCCATTTCGCCTGTAATTCATATTATCCTCTTCCTAACATACCTGGTGCTGGTTCGTCATAGGTAGGTCTGCTAGGGCGTCTGGCCCTAGGCACAGGCTTGTAAGTCCTAGGGGGTGTAAGTCCTCCATACGAGGGTAATCAGATGAAGAAGAAGAGGAAAGAAGAAGAAGAAGAAGAAGAAGAAGAAGAAGAAGAAGAAGAAGAAGAAGAAGAAGAAGAAGAAGAAGAAGAAGGGTGTAAGCCTTACTGCCACGCATTCTGAAAGCCAACTTAGGCTTTTGAAACATAAGGTAGATGCTCAAAATTGCTTCCCCAAAAATTATTTCTACATTGGCTACATTGTCAACTTCTGATTCCGACTTTTGTTGGTGAACGAAGTAATGTTTAGGAAAAGCTGAGCTGTGGAACTTTCAAATTTCACATACTCCTTGCCTTAAATTAAGTATCTAATGTTCAGTTTAATATCCCTTTCAGCCTAAATTCTAACTGGGGCTAAGCACAATACACTCCGATTTGTACATTCAGTAACGGAAATTTAGGAAATGAAATTGTTGGTTTATACTATATTGTGTATTATTACGAATTATTATTCATTCAAAACCAAAAATTATCATAAAAAAGGCTTATAGTTTTATTATATGTAAATATACCTACTGCCTCTATTTCTAATATAACATAATGGAACAGGACAAATCTGGTTGGTTTGCTGATTTCTTCCCCATTATTTAACCGGAAGCCCTTTCTGTTGCTGTCACTGAATGTCAAATAAACACCCTTAGCTTAAAGTATTTCTACATTGACTAGAACACTTAACGTCATGAATATCAGCATTAATATTAACTGCATATGACAATACCGTAGAACTCCCCTCGAAACTGACTGCACTCTTCATTTGTTTGTCCGTTTACGATTGGCTAAGTACGTGAACATAAGTGGAGTCAATGAGAGCAGGAAGGCAGGGAGAGACGTATCTAGATAAGCAGCAATGTAAATTCATTTGCATAGCGGTGACAATGTGTACTAGATTAACCTCTATAACGGAGTAAATAAGTATAATGCGGAAATAAATTTGGTGCATTCAAACCAACTACACTTCCACCCTTCTGTATGTCATACTGACCAACAAACCGAATGTGACTGAGAGATATGGTATTATGTTTAGAAAAATCTGATATGTGGCACCCATTACTTTCCCTGCTCTTATACTACAAACTCTTATTCCTCTGTTTTCATGTTACTCGAGATAAACATTTGCAGAAATTATTTCTTTGCTAATTTTTCTTGTAGGTGCAAAAAGAATATGGGAATACAGTAGGCTTGAGTGACAGTGAAATCTTTTAAAGCTGGTCGCTATATGACGGCCTTGAAATTCCACTCCTTTTGCACGGCTAAGAGATAAAAACGTGAATAACCACTTTCCATTAGAGAACGTTTAATCATTGCAAAATAATAAGGAATATCTCCGAAATGATTCACTCCACAAAAAATGCATTTGTGAGTTTTAACGAGGTCTACAATTCAGTACAGTAAGATTTGGTCCTTCTCTTATGGTTTACCAGTTGTGCAATAGGCATCAAGAGTAAACAGGACTACATGGGCTATAGCCAGAAAATTAAAAATATACATTTCATTTGCCATAAAAATATTTCAAACATGTGGCATTTTAATTAAAATTGTTCGAACCATTTTTGAGAAAATCGAAACATTTTCCATATAAAGGGTAGTTTAGGGTGGAGGAATTTTCTTCAAAATGTTTGTGTCGCATGCTTGAAAGGTATTAAACTTAAACACCATCTTTGGTTTCTAACCGATTTATCGTTTTTTGCTTTCTCTACTGGTAAGTGGGGGAAGTATTGTATTCCACTCAAAAATTCGATGTTTTGAGACCCCCTGAATCAAAAAAAAATTGTTAGAAAAAGGTCTGTGTGTGTATGTGTGTGTGTGTGTGTGTGTGTGTGTGTGTGTGTGTGTGTGTGTCTGTGTGTCTGTGGACAGCATAACTCAAAAACGAAAAGTCAGTTAAAAACCAAAGTTGGTATTTAAGTTTGTCTTTCAAGGATGCGACAGGAAGATTTTGAAGAAAATAGCCCCACCCTAAACTACCCTTTACATGGAAATTTTTCGAAAATTTTGATTTTCTTGAAAATGGCTTTAACGATTTTGATTAAAATGTCACATGTTTGAGATATTTTTATGACAAATGAAATATATATCTTGAATTTTCTGGCTATAGTCCTTGTAGTCGTATTTACTCTGGACGACTTTTACATAACTGGTAAACCGTTAGTGATAGACAAATTCTTAATACACAAAAAAAATGTATATCTCACTAAAATGCACCATTTATGTCTCAATGAATTTCCCTGTAGGTGAACCATTTCGGAGATATTCCTTGTTATGTGTGTGAGTTGCGGAAAACTTAAAACTTTCGTGAAATGGAACATCGTTTTTCATTTCTTTATATGTTAAGTGTACAAAGAGAACGGGATCTCAAAGCTTTAAAACATTTGACCATCGCTCAAAGCCTACTGTATTCTAATATTTCCCTTGCACCTACAAGGAAATAAGATAATTTGTACAAATGCTTATCTCAACTAACAGAAGAAGATATAGGAATAAGAGTTTGTAAGAATGGTTAGTACAAGAGTAGAGAAGGTCATGTGAGTGCAACACATTAGATTTTTTAAATTATGCTGTTCACAGGCAGATACACACGCGCGCGCGGAACTTTTTCTGCAAATGCTTTGTTTGGGTTCAGGGGACCTTAAAACATATTCCCTGTGAATTCTGGACATCAAAATTTTGGGTCGAATACAATACTTCCCTTACTTACTGTAGTAGAGAAAGTAAAAAGTGAATACATTTTTGTCTGTGAACAATGTAACTCAAAAAACCAAAACTAAGATAAATGTCACAATTTCCTGAGGAAGCACACGCATTTCATCCCATCCCAATCATCCTTTTACGTATAAAAAAAACTCTTCTTCATTATTTATATTTTCTTGAATATTCTGTGAACGGCCCGTGAAGTCTCATTCATTCCCACATACGACTTTTATATACTGTTGCATAATTAGTGAACTGTAGAAGTTAAAAAAATACACGAAAATAATATCAAACACGTTTTTCCCCCGACTGCTATACTTAATGTGTTCATTTGCTGTTTAGAAATCTGTAATGAAATAAAGTCCATTTTGAACTGGTTTTCTGTTTGGGCGCCATCCCACTCAGAGCACCAAAAGACAGTTTATTCAATAATATGCATTTATATTCACTTTATTTCACTATTTCCGTTCTTTGCAATGAAATTCTAATAAATCTCTGTTCACATTTTATAAACGTTCACACACAAAGACTTTGAAAACACAATGTTAATATAACTTTTTGTAATTTGCAAAGGTATTTCTGGTAATGAAACTTAGTTGAAGTAGATGGTGAATTTATATTTACTTGAGTGTTTTTATTTTCTATGTGTCTTGGTATTGTAATGAGACGTTTAGCTTTTCAATATATCTTTCAGCTACTATTATGAACTTCCAACCACAAACTTGGGGACTTCATTCCTTTTTACATTTCTTCAAAGTAAAGGATAAATTTTCGGAGAATGAAGTTGCACTCTAGTTGCACACCAAACCATAACTTGTCACAATTTTCTTTGATTTTTCAGAAAGTAAATTCTTGCTTACACTCCTCGCCTCCTCCAGAATATCAGGAGATGGACTAAATTCCGCCTCTTCAAATTCATTTGTTTCCCCTGAACTAAGACAAAGCGTAGGTATGTAATAAAGGTAGGTAGATAGAAAACAATTGCCGTCGTAATATCCTCCAGTATGTGTGACATCCTACCTGCTACAAAACCTCTAAGGTTTGCCGTCATTAACAGGAAGTAAACAGAAACAAAATCTGTTGTGTTACAATGACACGGTTTTATCCTGTCACTGTAAATTATGATTTTATCTGCTTTTATCTCTATGCAAATTATTCACACGAAAGCTTTTTCTCCGTCCACTTCCTGTTAGCGATAAACGTATGTAAAAATGCTTTGAATAAATGTTTTGTAGCATTTATAAAAGGCCACACTGGAAGGTGATAGGGTAGTCTACTGTTTTGCTTTTTTTCTGCTTTGGTATTAAACTCTTTGCATCAGCTCAGGAGAAACAAAGAACTATTGGAAAGTATATTGCTTAAAACTGGAACATTTTATTCTTTGTTAAGAATTGGCTTTTATAATCCTTTGTTGGAGTGAAAGCCTGAGATGGGATATTCTTTATACTTTATAATGTATAACTAATATTCTTGGTCGTTACACTATCGATCTGAGTGCATTCCTCCTTTGTTGTAGAACAATGAACAAAAGAAGTCAGCCTACGCTGCCTATATTCTTGTAGAATTATCTCAGGAGGCTTTCTGTTGCCTCTGTATTTACACTTGGAATTATTTCAGAGAGCTTACACAAAATACTGACTCAAAACACTGGAAAATTCAGACCAACAGCAGTTAATTTTTAATTTCATGGGATCATTTATTTGCCACATACTTTATCATGCTTTAGTGTTTTTCTAAAGTATTTTTTATATCAGATGCGAAGGCCGCATAACCGGCCAGGAGGAACCAGGGCGCTGACCACGTCCCACCTCCAGTACTGCACCCCACTCATGCGGAGGGGGATAGTGTCTGAGCAATAGGCCTTGGCCCGGAAAAGGCTGTTGCACCGCTGGGTTTTATATCTCTTATAGTTTTCCAGTAATAAAACATAATGTAAATTTAATGAGAACAAAGAGGACTTCACAATCAAAATCAAAAGACACATTTTGTTTACTATACTAACTTTTCAAACATGTGAAACTGCAATCTAAAATATTACAGCTTTTTCTGAGAACAAAACAAATCTGATGTGCTCCATTTACATTACTTTCTCGTTTCCTTTTATATTCCTTCCCCATTTATTTTTATATTTTATTTTGCAACGTTTTTAATTTTAGTCGACATAAACTTTGGCAGAAATTGTTTAAGTAGATGACCATTTCTTGTGGGTACAAAGAAATGGGAGGTGAACAAACAAATAAATTAAGCCATATTTTTCAATTTAGGGGGCCTCACAATGTGTATTTATTGAGAATCTCGTATAAAAGTTTTTAATGGATTGCATTACTTCCTACACAAATCAAGTGATACAGGAAATAACAAGCTGTGGTATAAATAATTTGTAGGATGTACATATGATAAACAGCTGTAGATTGACAAATCCATTTGATTCTAACACACCAGTCTTGCTTGTTCCCTTCCCTAAAACGTCTTTTTATGAGGGGGGGGGGGGGTGAAACACAGTATGCCTACCAGTTTGAGAGTTACCAGCAAGGACAACTGTAACAGTCTTATATATCACATTTCTCCCCTTGGTTCGCAGCAGGAAATCGTCCTGTTTTTAGGAGCAGCACTCTTTCTTGTCCCATAATTTTCTCCCACACACCTTTCTTTCTCCAGGTTTGGTCCAGCAGCCAGCCGGAAGGCTACCCTTGCCCCTTACTTTACAATGCACCCTCTTGTCTCGGAAGGGACCGCGAGCAGTTCTCCCACGGAACTGAGTGAGTCTTTCCCATCTGACTTCTTCCTGCACTTCATCGCAGTGGATTGTTCTAACAGTGGCGTTACAGCACTTCCTCGTTATACACACGAGGCTGATAGTTGACAACTCTTGTACAACTAGTAATGGACGACACCACTATTTCTTTGTACTCGATTTCAAGCACCGATACTTCACCTTAGATACGCAGATAAGAAATAGCAAAAGCTTACTATACGAAAAATGTAGATATTGTTAAAACACGCATTTCAATTATTACTTTCTCTACTACGTTTAGTAAAGTAGAGGAAGTATTGTATTCCACCCAAAAATTCGATGTCGAGTTTTCATCGGAACCATATGTTTTGAGGCCACCTGAATCCAAAAAAGCATTTTTAGAAAAATGTTCGTGTGTGTGTCTGAGTGTCTGTGGACCGCATAACTCAAAAACGAAAAGTCGGTTAAAAACCAAAATTGGTGTTTTAGTTAATGTATTTCAAGGATGCGACACGAAGACTTTGAAGAAAATTGCTCCACCCTAAACCACCCTTTATATGGAAAATTTCTCGAAAATTTGTATTTTCTTCAAAATGGCTCTAATGATTTTGATTATAATGCCATATGTTTGAGATGTTTTTATGGCAAATGAAATGTTATATCTTGAATTTTCTGGCTATAGTCCCTGTAGTCCTGGATGACATTTGCATAACTGGTAAACCGTAAGAGATAGATCAGATCTTACTATACAAAACTGTGGATCTTGCTAAAACACACACTTTATGTCTATGAGATGTTCCTCGTTGTTTGTGTAAGTTTTGCAGAACTTATACTTCTGTCAACTGGAATATCGCTATTCATTTTTTATAGGTTAACCGAGCAAAGAGAACGGAATTTGAAAGCTTTAAAAGATTTGACTATCACTCAAAGCCTACTGTATTCCCATATTCCCGTCGCACGTGCAAGAAAACGAGCAATAAGATAATTTCTGCAAATGTTTATCTCAACTAACACGAAGAAGATAGAAGAATAAGAGTTTGCAAGAACGGTAAGTACAAGAGTAGGGAAAATTATGTGAGTGCAACACATCAGATTTTTAAGATATATTTTCTTTTAATCGAGAGCCAGTCAATTAAATTCCACTCGAGTTTTGATTTTCTCTAAATAAATAAAAATTCCACGGACATTTTTGTCGATAAATATTTAATTGCGTGTATTCAGTTTATTTGAGAGCTAGGGAACTAGTACTCTAAACGCAGCCCGTTGAAGGCCTTACACTGATAACTGTATATTTAGCCGTAAAAAAGATGGTCGCTCAAGCTATTCCGCGAGATCGCTAAGCCTAACTTACTTGTATTTGTAATTAACATGTTTACTTACTAGAATACGAAATTTATGTCAATCTAGAAGCTAAAAATTTGCACACTTGTCTAGGCTTTACCAGAACGATTTTTGGGGGGTATGATACTGGGAAGTACGGCGGCTTTGTCCGTCTGTCGTACGCATCCATGCAACAACTGGCCGAACGGACAAGTACGCAGCTGCGATTTCATACTGGAGTTAGAAGAAAACCGGTTGACCCATTTAAAATTTCCTTGAAATCAATATAAAATTATTTTAGACAAAAATTCAATTTGGGGCGGACAAGCATAGAGCTGAAATTTTATAAATAGGTCTTTGAACAAAGCATTTCAAATTTGATGAGGGTTTAATTGAGTTTACTTCAGCTTTAATCACTGAACATACAGAGCTGAAAATGTAGGTATGTACAAGAATGTCCATGCATATTCACTTTGATTGCAATTAATACAAAATCAAGCGTACTCAAAACAACCTTAAAGTCGAGTTGGCAGCTGAATATGTCCAAACCAAGGCTTTGAACTGCATTAGCTAAAAGAAATACTGTACAAGTTATGCAAATAGGCGGGAGAAAATAGTTATTTTTTATCACCAGAAACCAGAATATCTACTTTATTAAGCCTTGAATAGTTTAAACGTATTTTTATTTTGTCTACCACATGCACAATTAGTAGAGAAGGTTTTGTATTCCACCAACAAATTCAATATCGAGATTTCACCCGAAATACATATTTTCCCGTTTTTAATAATTAAGGTCGCAGAACTCGTTTTCAAGCCCTATGAAAAATAAATAAAAAAACATGTTCAGAAAAATGTTCGGCTTTTGTGTACGTGTGTATCTGTGAACAGCATAAGGTTTTCAAGAAAATCTTCTCGCCCCAAATACTCTTTACATTAGCATTTTACGAAATGGTTTACTCTTTCAAAAGTTTCAATTAAAATACCAAATAATAAAGATGTTTAAATAAAAAATAAAGTTTATATCTGAAGTTTTCTGGAACGGTCTGTGAAGTGCACATCACTGGTAAGAAATTTTACATTATCTGGTATAACGATAAACGTTAAGCGATAGATGAAAACGCATTATGTCTTTAAACCACACAATTTATTTCAAACTTGCTGAAATACCCGGAGTTTCCTGTGGTTTGACGATTTCATCCCTACCACGTTTAGAGTTATATTTAATACTATAAAAGAACCCAAAATAAACAAAATAATTGGATAAAAACACCAGGAAAATACTATGTAAAAACACTGTTCAACTTCTCCAAATACAACAGGACCGAAAACAAGTAGAGAAAGCTGTATGAATGTAAGATGTTACATATCTGTACCAATAACAAAAAAGAAATTGTATTAATTCTTTTTAGAAAACCGGGTGGGGAAGCAAATGCGATTATGTTTCGCAAAAGAAATGTGAGTAAAGATAACTGTTGCGTTGCATCTCAATTCCAAATATACGGAAAATTGTAAGAAATGTTTGTAGAAGAGGAAGTAGAAAAAGAAGTGTGATTGTATCTCATAAAATAAAAGTGTGTAGAGAAAATCGTGTGAATGTAATGTATTGCATTTCTATTTTAAATTGTATGAAAATTGTAGAAAATTATATGAATTGCATGTTGGAGGGCGAACAGAGAAAGAAATGTGATCGCGTTTCGTAAAAGAAAAGATGAGTAGGGAAAACCATGTGAATGTAACATGTGGCATTTCTATTTCAGTCATAGAAAATGGTGTGTTAAAGGGCGAGTAGGGAAGGATGTGTTTAATGTGTTACGTGAAAGAAAAGCAAGTAGAGAAAACAATGCGAATGTTATTGCATAGTAAAATGGATAGCATATAAGCCATTTTCGAAATATCCGTTATTAATTATTATTTATTTATGCCAACAAACTTACTGTTGGTGTTTTTAAACACACAAGCCGTGTGTGGGCAAAGTTTAAGAGGTAGAACTGGAACTTAAAGCGTCCGCCCGGCAAGCGGAAGGTCTGTGGTTCAAATCCCAGTTGTGGCATTGAATTTTTAAGTTCGAGTTCTACCTCTTATCCGTTATTAATGTTTCAAGTTGTCCAATACTTTAAGGAATGACTAATCACTCAGATCCTGTTAAACGTCAATTGTTTTTCGCAATTACATGGAAAGAGCATGACATTTTAAGACTAGCGTATAGGATACTTTAATAAATAGGATTGTTGGTATTCCTTTCGTTTCTTTAACAAATATGTAATGTAACTGTTTCCGCAAATGTTCGATTAAGAGGTTACATAGGTAGACAAATATGTTTTTATGAGAATGGTTTGTACACGCCTTAATAAACGATAACTAACTTGACTCGACAGAAGAACTTAACTACGCCTTTTTTTTCTCTAATTTTTTGGCGTAAATTGAGATGTGTTTAAAGCATGCGCTCGCAAATGCCAGGATTGCCCGAGTATACCTTAAAATATTTTGACGTATTAAAAGAATCCAAAAGCTTGTATATTTGAACGAGCAATGCTTGGAAACGGCTCTAACGATTTCGATCAAATTTTATCAGATAAGGTTTTGCTTTTTAAGTTTATCTATATAGGTGTCATTCCTGATTTACATAAAGAATAACATTTTTATTCCCGCTTCTACAGATCAATTGAAACTTATTTTGGCTTTTTCTTCTCTTCTAATGGACCGATTTCAAAAAACGAAGTGGCGTTTTAAAGTCCTCTTCCAGGGTTATCAGAATACAGTAAGAAAGTTGACCTAGCTGTGTTACAGCTCCTCCCGTCTATATGTTTGAAATAGGAATATAATGTTTTACATTTTACGGCCTAAATAATGCTTATGAAATATTTATATGTATCCCTATATCTGTTGTATCTTGGAAATGACTTAGCAGTTGCGACAAAAATTTTATTTAGTTAACGTTTTGCTTTTCAAGTTTATCTCAAGTCCCAAAAAGCAAGATTTCACAAAAAGGGGGGAAAACGCACAGGTACTTTACTTTTAATCATTCAATGCTATTTCACATCATGTAAGAGTAAACCACCAGTCATTTAACAAAACTTTTAAATTGCATGCATATGTTGATCGTTTCCAGAACTATTCATCAATAGAAATTCGTCTAACAGTAGCACGTCTGCCTCACGTCACGGAAGTCGTAATTTCGAATCTCGCTTGTGGTAAGTCATCCCGATAAAGCTTTTTTTTTTTTTTTTTTTTTTTTTTTTTTTTTTTTTTTCGAGGTTTTCCCTTATCCTGAGAAAACGAATGCCAGATAACTTAAAGCTCTATCTATAGCCCTCCGGCTCATTTGAGCACCATTTCACCCATTTCATTCATTCACCGTCCGATATGACGCTACGTTGGAGGATGCTAACAAAAAATGTCAATGGCCTTTTCGCGTAGTTTTGTGTTAGCCAAGAGAACAATTTGCACAAGCATCTTTCAATAGCATATAACATTTCTTCAATACAATAACAGAACTTGGGCCTTCCTTGGGCTTGTAAAAACGAGTAAAAAGCGAGCGGAGGCCGTTAGCAACCCGCAGCGAAACATTGGGTTCCTGTCTTTAGATTTAATCTCAGATTAGGGTGATATTTAGGAGTCCATGTTTATACAACTATATCTCACGATATTTCCCTATTCTCCCTCTACTAGCACCAATATTTCCAAATCTAGTACAAAGAACTCCGTCTAATAATATTACTGAAATAAACAATAAACAAGAATATTGGAGAGAATGGTATAGTAAATTTCGATTAGGAAAAATGGTTATTAGGAAATCTGTTGTTCGGAAACTCAGTTTAGAAGAAGTTGTTCGAGAAAATGACCGGAAATAAATATTACAAATCAAACATACGTACCTATTATACTTCATTATTACATCCTTTGTCGATTACTATGCTTAGATGAGTTAGTTTGCTGTTAGAAATCAGCATGAAATCCATTTCAATACACATCTTTATTTTGATATACATTCCCCCACCCCCTTTTCCTTTTTTTTTTTTTTTTTTTTTTTTTAATGCTCAAATGAGCCCGAGGTCCATAGAGCTTTAAGTTACCCGGCATTCGTCTTCTCAGGATAAGGGAAAACCAAACCTCGGAGAAAACCTTACCCGGATAACTTACCCTAAGCGAGAATCGAACTCGCGACCTCTTGAACATGAGGCAGACACGCTAACCATCACGCTACCGAGGAGGGCAATGTATTCCCATATTCCCCTTGTACCCACAAGGAAATTGGCAATAAGATAATTTCTGCAAATGTTAATCTCGACTAACATGAAGAAGACAGAGGAGTAAGAATTTGTAAGAATAGTTAGTACATGAGTAGAGAAAGTCCTGTGAGTGCAAAAAGTCAGATTTTTCAACTGAGAGAACGCACCTGCAATGTAACATCTTGTAATTTACGATCTTTTGTGTCTCTGAGGATGCAGCGAAGTAAGTCAATTAACATTTTAAACCTTAACAGTGGCAGAGGATCGCTAGTCATTAAACAGAAGTAGACCAGAAAGTGAGTGGGGTTTCATCTTACTCAAGAATTTACATTAACAGCTCCTCTACACACACAACAGCTTTGATTTATAAAGATGACAGCTTTTTTAGGTTCCAAAAGAAAGGCACTCATGCACAAGAGAATTCCTGGTATTTGCCTGAAGAAATCTGACTCGAGAGAGCTTCTGTTCCTCGGGGCCAAATCCTCCGTCTTATCTTTCAATGGAATGAAGATCAAGGCTGCGATATTCAATACTTTAACAGAGAGGAAAAATCTTAAGCAGGTGTGCTACTATCATTTATTTTATTACAAGCGTCTGCTTTTTATGCAGTTTGACGTATCAAAGTTTTATAGCAATAAAAATGATTGCAAAATGCTGACTACGGGGCAAGGAACATTCGCCAACACGAGGCGAGTTTTGGAGCCATTAATTTAGTTATGGCTGTCGCAAAATTTAATGGCGGCTGATAACCGAGCATTATTGTTCTATTTCCTGTTGTGCAAATACATTTTGAGGGCACAAATGGTGTTTATATCACTGGCTTTACAGCTTATTTAATTACACACCAGCGCAAGGCATGGCAAGCCTATGATTGGATTTTGTGTTGAGCCACCCGCCATTAAATTTTGCGACAGTCATAGTTTATCTACTAGTATAATAATCAGTGATGCTTTAGTTCGCAGTTGCTAGGCAAGAAAAGCTGTTACTTTATATTCTAACAAATCACAAAACACGCTATGAAGTTCAGCTTCAACAAAACACAAAATACATTTTAATGACCATCATATTTTATACTGCATAAATAAAGTTTCCTTGGCTTTTCTAGAAGTATATTAATAGTTGCATCTTGGACTGCTTTTTAAATGTTTCCTGATGAACCGTGAAAATCACCTTCTTCACTCACGTTTTTACTTAAAATTCACATATAAGACTAGCATTCAAAATTGCAGAATACAGCAATAATGTTTGTGGTAAATACTCCTAGCGCAGATAAAATATGTAGACAACACGTTGTAAAACTGCTTTTGTAACTAGTACTCTAAATAGATGCAGTTTACAAAAGGTAAAATAGAAAAATGGAGGTTAAAGGGTCAAAGCTTTTAGCCTTTTATATTTATTTTAAATATTTTTAAGTGTTAGTGTATGCATATCTCACAATTTAGCATAGTTCGAATTATGACAGAATGAAAATGTAAGGCAATTATCCTCTGGTGTTAAGTAAAGTCGAAAGCCTCTGAGGTGCGACAGGATTTTTATCGTTCGTGGAGTTTGTCTCGGCTATAGAACTTTCATTTCCCTTGCTACATTCACATTGGTATTTACAATGTCCTTTAGCAACCTTATACTCTCGCCTATTTCCGCTTACTCACGATACTGACCCCGATTATTGCTCCTTTCCACTTATGAATTTATCGTGTTGAATATCCTAACACCCATCTGAGGAAACGTGTGTATATTAGCGAATCATGTTTGCGAGGAATCATGTTTCTGAGGAAACTTGTTTTATGAGGCCGCTTTGAGCGTATCTCTTAGCCCGGAAACATACTTTAATATCAAGAACCTGTTATTTCGTTTGCCAGAGGGTGACATGGAGTATTCATTCAAACAAAACAACACAGAGAATTTAACATAATAGTACACTTTATAGAGAAACTGAAAATTTTAATTTCGCATAGCTATTTAACATCCGAACATCTGAATATGAACAATCGATAACCGAATGTATCGATATTAATTTCGACTATTTATCTTACATTCGCGGTGTCTAAGCACCACAGAGACTTATCATTACCCTTAGTAAATAAAGAATATGCTTGCGTTCCTTTGTGTTGTATTAGTTCAACACATAACAAAGTGTAGGTAGTACCTTCTCCAGATGTCTTGGGTTCGATCCCAGCCGGAGGGTGAGAATTTTTTTAAGGCAGTATAATTCCCAGTCCTCCCTAGTCTGGGAGAATGTGAATGTGTGTGTATGTGTGTGGGTGTGCGTGAATTTAGTATAATAACCAAAAGTAACACAAACCCAAAGATTAACACCAACATTGTGACCATCATTGCTGTAGGATAATTGACCTAATCAATAAATTCTCGAACGGAGCTAGAGAATTTATCTGGGAAGGTCAGTTTGTCGAATGGTATTTATCCGAATTATTTCATAATAAATTATGGATTTAAATGCTATTTCGCAATAAATTGACCAGAAAACGTTTAATTCTACAAAACTAATCTAAAATAGATTAATTTCCATTAGTATAGATCGACTTATTCAGTACCGCCAACTGAAGAAAACGAAACCCAAGAATTACATGTATTTCGATCTTCTCTTGTTATGAGAGAAAATCAGTTTATAACCTAAAATAAATCTCACTTTATTTTTAACACTAACAAGGAACCTTTCTTGTGGAAAAATACATTAATTATTAAAAGAATAATTGTTATAAAACAATTATCAAATTGAAATGAAGTACTATTTTGATTGTTAATCGATTGTAATGTGCAATAAGTTGTTTTTCAGCGATTTATGCGATAAATAGGCGACTATAAAAAGTGCTTTGAATTTGTTTTCGTAATAAACCCTAAATATTCCGGCAATCCAACAGCTTTCTTCGCAGCGTGTACTTCTTTTATAATATACATATTAAAGGTATTTCTCAGAAAGCATTAATTTTGGTTTCTGTCTTCCCCCACCTTGGTGTGAGAAATCTGCTTTTTGAGGCCCCAACAGTTTTGTTTTATTTTTAATAGTAAAATAATAAGTAGGATGGCATCTGGATAATAAAAGCATCATATATATTTTAATACCCACGACTGAAAGAGTGGAAATTTACGAATTTGGCCAAAAGGCTTAAAATTCCAAATATGTGAAAAGAAGAATGCCGAGTTTATAATGCGATGCAAAAAGTGGTAGTGGGAAGTGTTTTGTTTAGCCTTGACACAAAGCCGCTTTCCCTCGGGCGACACGCCACTGATACATATGTGAAGAACGAACGCATCGGAACTCGGAGAGCGTGGGAACGGTCCGGCAGCATGCGTGTGTATCGGCATCTGACGCTGACATCACGACTGTGGTGGGGGAATTCCATGAGTTGCTATGGAAACACGGCACGCCGCCACGCGACCAGCCCGTTGTGATGCAAACGGAGTGGGGGAAGGACCGTGGGACCCGCTCGTTCTTTGTGCTTGTTTGTAATGCGTTTCCTTGCAACAGTTCTTTATTTTCTAATGTCCATATGTTCGCCCGCAGGGTTTATGCAGTTCGTTTTACTCACTTAATTACTTTTAATAGCTTCCTCGTCAATGTATCATTATTAATCACTGTCATTAGAGTCCGGAAATGTATACACAGTCAAATAGTAAAATATACATGCCAATATCCACAAAAACATGTGAAAAAGACATCTGATGTGTTACGTTCACATTACTTTCTATATCCATTGTTCAACAAACTATTATTATTAAATTTTATTCTTCTGCTCGTACTAAATGTTAATCGAGATAAAAGCTTACAGAAATACGTTTATTGCATATTTCCTTGAAGGTAGGACAATGAGAATAGGGGAATACAGAGGCTTAAAGCCAGTCAGATCTTTTAAGGGCTAGTCGCTTTGTGATGGCTTTGAAAATCAATTCTCTTTGCATGATCTCAAGGGGGGGGGGGGGTCGAAGAATAACGGCTACCCATTGAGGAAAATTTTTCTGGAAACCAAACCAATAACAACGAATATCTCAAAAATAGTTAACTTCAAAAAATAAGTACCTACTTCACGTAAATTGTGTGCTTTAATGAGATGCACAATTTCTTTGTTCCTTCTTTTATTTGTGTTTGTTTAGGTTATTCCCAGAAAAGACAAAATAACGTTTCATCTGTCATGAAAATATCTTAAACATATGGTATTTTAATCAAGTCCTTAAAGTCATTTTTGAGAAGATTTTCCTAGAGCTTTCCATAGAAATGTTAGTTTAGAGTGAAGGGATTTATCCGGAAACCTTCGTGTGCAACCTTGTATGACCCTAAACTTAAATATAAAGTTTAGTACTTAACCAACTTTTCGTTTTTGAGTTATCCACGCCGAATTTTTGGGTGGAATACGATACTTCTTCTATTTACTATACGTAGTAGAGAGAGTAATATACACATGCAGACGCAATTAAAAAATATAACAAACTCTTATTAAAAACTGAGAACACTAACATAATCAGAAACTTTTCTTATAAACAATTCGTAACATATAGTGCTGTGACTTAAATGATTTTTCTATCTTAGTTGCAAGAAAACTTTTTTTCTTCAATTTTGTAAAAAGCATACATAGATATTGTGACCATGTCCACTGTCCAATGTTTACCATTACTTCACTAGCTTCTCTTGTCACTCACTAATACGACCCAGATCCATTTTTCTTGTTACTTCTCTTGTCTTCGCGACGTAAAGGTGCAATGAAATACGTGAATACGTGCGAAGTAGCCTCTTCTTCCTATCCCTTCACAACCCCCAGTTTGTCGAGCATAAGACCTTTCTAATCTCCCGCAGTAGCACAGTCATTGTACGTCAAAACTATGGTTGCACCCTCACTCGGAGAACGCAATGAATTAACAGCACTTTTTGTGGCACCAGAAACACTAACTGGCTCACTCGCGAACTCGCTCGCTTATATAGCCGCTGGAATTGTTTGCAGACTTTCAGAATGTTCGGGAGACGGGGAGGAAACAACTTCCAGAAAATCTCTTATTTCCCGACAGCGCTTCTGTAATTTATTTTGGATGATATGGTTATTCCGTGTCCTTATTTCTATTTACCTCTCCTGCAGCCAATAAGTTGGCCGCTTAGCGTCTCCCATAAGCGACCCCAATAGCTGCGTCATAATATATATTTGTGCGCTTCTTATTGGTATAGATTTTATGAAATAGTGAATTTTAAATAATTTTAGTTCGCAGAATGACTTAAAAACATAATTTCAATTTCCAAAATAGTTTATAAGAAGAGCGCAAGATTATATCACAGCATTTTCCATCTTTAAACAAAATTTTATTTTTGTTTGAAAATAAAAAAAGAAAGTTTTATGTGAATTAAACGATTGGTATTTTCACGGCAATTTTTAGTTTTTTGTTTATGTTTTTTAAGTGAAGTGTTCTTAAAGTATACGAAAGTCATAATGATAGCTTTAGGATATTTGATTTAGAGTGCAACATGCAAACTGCTGCATCATTCGCTAGAATAGAGTAGGGCTTAAGGGCTCGCGACAGTTAGGTTATTAGAGTGTAGGTGCCTTCTCTAAGAGGATCTGAATGCTCTATATACAAATATTAAATTAAGAATCCCATTTTCTCGTTATCTATTAGTCATAGATTACTGAAATTTTAATTCGTGCACACCTTAATAAAGAAATAAGACACAGGGGCATGGCGTTATTCTAATTTGTAACTGTGAAAACGTACTGTTTTATATATATTTTAACTAATGAAATCTCTAAGGGATTTATGCTTGAAATTTATATACAAAGTTCAGTAATTGCTGAGAAAATGGATGATTTTAACTTCGAGAAAGCCAAACAATAAATGCAATAATGTTTACATAAAACACATCTGCGCATTTACTGTCTGCCTGGAAGCAAGTTTTTGTAATGGTAATTTCCAGAACCAAAATAAAGTGGGCAAAAGTATTTATCTGATATAAGCTTTAGCTTTCAAGAAGGGAAAAAATCTTCTTAGTGAACTTTATGCATTTAATTTTTATATTTTCTTGAAATCCTGTTTTAAAAATATTTTCACAATTAAATTGCTGAAATATTTGCTATGTAATTGACATATTACACACACACACACACACACACACACACACACACACACACACACACACACACACACACACACACACACACACACACACACACACACACACACACACACACACACACACACACACACAGACACACACACATACAAACACACACACACACAGACACAGACACACACACCTTAGTTTTCTTTTAATTCCCAGTTTTCTTCAAAGGCCCGCGTGTAATACGTAAAGACATGAATGTCCAGTTGCCTAACACGATAAAAGAGCGATTAAACCATTGGAATGGCTGAACAGAGTAGTTAAGTAAGGTTCTGGAATGAAGTCCATTTGACTTTATTACAAGAGAAAAGTTCACGTATTTTATAAAAACAAAATTTAGAAGAGGGAAAAAGAATATTGGAAAAAATACCTAGTAGAAGCTTGGAGAGAAGTGTTAGTCTTATTTATATTAGGTGCTTGAAAATTAAGAGGTTTAAGGTAATGTTTTGAATAGAGCATACCTACACTTCAAATCTGTGATGAATTCAGGGGGTGGCCCGGGGAGGGGGGAAATCCCCCCCCCCCGGGAATTGAAAAGTCCCTCCCCCAATAAATTCATATCTATTTGTAAAAGTATATATCATTAATATTCTCTCCCCCCTCCCGTCAAGCTTAAGATCTCCCCCCCCCCCCCCCCGGAGGAAAGTGGCTATAGGTATTCATCACTGCTACAAATATACGAATGAACACCGAAGCAATTCATGCTTTGATAAAAGATTCAGAGAAGAAAAATGATTTAAAGAAAATGGTTTAAAAAGAAATCAGCCACCGCTTCAAAAATATTTGAAGATTATCATCATCAGCTTAGTAAATAAGTTGGAGTTTTGTGAATGTTTAAAATATCAATCTTACAGCCACACATGCTAATATTTGACTAACAATTAAACGCATAAACACGGTCTTATTCACTCATGAGTAGAATCTAAAACAGTCGCGAAGCAATTTTTTGATAGTTGATGCGATATTGTTTCCAGCTGACTGCCATTTCCGTATGTCGCCATGAAGAAGTAAACGAAAGCCCAAGCAATACCAATTTGAAATCATTTCTAGGCAAACTGCTTTATTGTGAGTAAGGCAAAATAAATAGAAGAATATTTACGTTAATAGTACCTGAACGGAAGGGATGTGAAATGGTAATAGTTAAAATCAGTGATAGCATAGAACAAGATACTTTTATAATGAACTGATAGAAAGAACTAAAATATGATTTCAAGCTTTCCTGGCGACGAACGTACTCAAGATGTTCTCGGGCTTCTAGCCAGGTGTAGTGGTGCATAGCCATCGACGTTTCGGGAGTGTACATTTCTCCCATCTTCAGGATGAATGACTAGCTGAAGATGGGAGAGATGTACCTCCCGAAACGTCGATGGCTATGCACCACTACACCTGGCTAGAAGCCCGAGAATATCTTGAGTATGATAGAAAGAACGTTTGAAGAGTATAGGAGCCTATAACCCAGGATAACTTAGATTTGAGCACGTTCATGATAAATTTCCGTGGATTTTCTGAAAAGTCAGGAACTTTTTATACGTTTTGATGATAATTATAATTCATTAAATAATAAATACTTTGGAAGTTGCAACCTGTATTGTTTAATTTGATCACCATAGGGCTACTAACATGCGATTAAACTTGTCATACATATTTATAAGTTGAAAAGTTCAGTCATAACCAGGGCCCGAAATTTGACGACATATTTGAAAAATGCTCTATGAGTCTAAAATGTTAAAAAAATATAATATAATCATATCAAAATATACATTTAAAACTCAGCTGTATTTAATTTATTAAATTTAGTGCACAGAAAGTTATGAGTGAATTTATACATGGGTACCTATAACTGGAATACAAGCGGAAATGTAGTTAATGACATTATTTAGAAATTAAATTATACATAGGGAAAACTGACCTGCCTCATCCCAAATTAGAGGCTAAAGTTATAACTAAATACACCTGCTCCCTTGCACTAGCCTGCCCTCCTACCTTAAGTAACCACTGAAATATATGAACACAATTTTTTCCCTAAAGAACACGAATAAAGGATCAATAAAGTTAACTCATATATCAAATGGATAGTGAAATGTTTGATATTTTAAAACTTATTCTTATGTAAAATGTCAATATTTATATACCTATACATTGTAAAGGTAGGAAAATCGCAGAACATGGCATTTGACCTGAAGTTGACCTAATATATGTTCATAATAAAAAGGACCTATGTACACGTTAGCAATGCAACAAATTCGGCCTTAATCATAACTCAACAGACATAGAAGAGCAAAGTTCACTCTGGAACACCAATAGAAGCAACTTTGAAAAGCGCCGTGCGACGGAGTTGACTGGAAGCAGAGTTGTGATTAGGTTGTTATTCTATGGCTGTCTTGTTAGTTTCGCGCACAGGTTTCGCGTAAAGAATTTATCATAATTGCGTTTGTGTTGTTTTGTGTTATTTGATGCCAGATATCACCGTTGTAAGTAAGGTAAATAAAGAGGAGGTGATAACAGTCAAATGATTTAGTTACTTTGTCACAATATTTTAATGTTATATTTTCATGTAAGAGTGATGCTCGCTTCAAACGCTTTGCATTAAATGAATAGTGGCTGTATATTATTATTCAAATAAGGGAAACACCTCACAGGTAGCTTGTAAGCAAAAGTGTCGTCTTCATGACTGGCTCCTATGAGGGCGTGTAGTGTTTTCCTGCCACCCGCATCTCTTTTGGAACTGCTTGGTGAGTGTTATGAAAAGCACAAAGGACTTGCCAGGGGCAGCGCTTTGACGCCAATGCCCTCAGAATGAGCACGCTTGCCAAAGGTCGTCAGGTTACTCCCGGTCGTGGTCTCAAACATTTCGGACGAGAAAAAAAGTAAACGTGCATAGCTCCAGAAAAATAATCTGCATATTTTAGCCAAGTTTTGCGAGTAATTTAATTTAGTACGCCAAGCTTTCTCAATTACCTAATGGTAAATGCTGGACACCATCATTAATGACTCTCTTGTTTCCCAAAACGCAAGCAATAATTTTAAACAACAAAACAAATAATTAATGTTTTCTAAACTCATTTCGAAAACTGCATGGCAAAAATGCTTAAATATTGCATTTTCAAAACGTTGGGCTTTCCCTACATGGATTACAATAAGAAGAAAATAAAATACCATACCTATTTGGAACCAATGGCTAATATGCAAATCTTTGTTTATAAGATGATGTCATAAGCTGTTCTAGCAACAAAATGCACATTAGAAAGGTAAAATTTGATTGAAAAATTTATGTCACAGTGGGATTTTAACCTCGGATCTCCCTTTGGTTGCTCTAACCACTGAGCTACCATGACAACCTGTCGACAAGACATTAAACTCCCCAACTGACTTGCATTTTCTTCGGTAAAACACAAGGAGATCTGAATTTCATATGAGAAATACGATGTGTAAGTACTTTGAGTACTTCGTAGTTTAACCATTTATAAGGTCAATCGATGGTAATTAATTGTTGACAAGATTAAAAACGTAGCCTTCATGCTGAAAAATTCAATGCCGCAGCCGGGATATAAACCACGGATTCTACCTTGACGAATGTATAGAAATGGTTTATTATTTCACTGTCACGCAAACATTATGTGAATAATGCTGTAATGCATTTTTACGTTAATACGAATAAATATAATCACAATTTAATGTTAAAATATCATGCAAAATTTAATTTCTAAGAGGAAATTGGCAACGTGGCGTTAATGCTTGGTTCCGAAACCAGGACAAGAAAATGCTTGAAGCTCGCCAAATGAGATTTTAGAGGCAACTAATGAATGATTCGCTTAGAGAGTTGAAAGTCCTAAAATAGTCGAGGAAGTAAAACAGTACAAGAAAAACTGTAAGGAACACTTACTTAGAATGGATGATCAAGGAACACTCGAGTTATACCAGTTTAGGACAGTGAGAAGGAGAAATATGGGCAGACCAGAGAAGAGATGGGATTGAGAGTCGGAACAGGTCCTGTTGGCCTAGTTCTTGGACGTCTGAAGATGTATAGGATTAGTTGCAACTTCTGCACAACCTGAATTCATTTAGATGAGGGGAAACAAAATGCAATTCCCAAATTGGGTTCTCGTTGACGCTTCCTCCCTTGCTGTCTGCACTTTTTCCCCGCATCACCTGCTGCTAAGTGATGGCCTCATGTGTGTTGTACTTAACGATTTGGTAAACTGAGAAACTCTTACCACCTCTGTTTAGACTACAAGTTTCATTTACAGGAAAACTGAAGTGTAGCGTTAATTAATAATAAGAATTCATATAATACGAAATTGCTAGCCCTCGGAGCCGTGGTCGCTAGAGCGTATGTCTGACGCTCCGTCATGCACAAGATCGCAGGTTCGAGCCTCACCAATGGCATGGGTGTTAGTGTGTGTGTGTGTGTGTGTGTGTGTGTGTGTGTGTGTGTGTGTGTGTGTGTGTGTGTGTGTGTGTGTGTGTGTGTGTCTGTCTGGAAGTATGAGTAAGAGAGTAAAGGGTGTATGCGTGACTTTAATGGAATACAAAACAGATATTGCAAATATTTCATAGTTTTGTTGGAAGCAACTCAATATGAACGTTTAAATGAACTACTACTTTCCTTTTGTCACAGCTCGGTATATCACGAACGTTTCTGGATCATAGTGTGTTCCATTTACAGTAAAGAACATGGAAGAGCAATAAATCTACGAGGTTATGTTTTGAAGTGCTTAGACAGCTCCATATATTTATTTTCAAGGGAAGTTGAAACTAGATGTCGACCATTTTGAAAATTTTTAATAGTTCTAAGCATGTATGCAAATACAAAATTCAAATAACATAGTCGGGATTTACGCTGGTAGAGTAACCAAAAAAAAAAAAAAAACGTGTAAAATGCAGCATGTCAAAAGTTTAATTCCTAGTATGCATTTATCTCCAACTACCGTCTCTATAATAAATAAAATTCATGCTTTAAAAATGTAACTAAATGGCAGGCCGGGAAGAGGAAAAGGAATAGTTCAACATCTGCCAAAGAGGACTACGAAAGTGACCCTGGGACTAAATTTTGAATTTCCTATATTTTAATATGTAGGTACTAAATCAATACTTTGCACTTAAGGGTGTTTATGTTATAAACTACCACACAAAGTTCCGGAACAATCTATTTTATGGTTTTGAGGGAATTACTTATTCAATTTATTTACAGTGCGAAAATACCTTAATATTCAAAATACTCATGAGCATCAAAAACTAATACATCACAACAGTTTTATTATTTTATAAACTCTAATTGCCCAACAAAACCACCAATCTCTGGTAGAAAGAAAAAAAAATTACTTTTAAAGTAATTGATTTCCTTGCTTTGGTACACATAAAATCCTTTTTAACTTTTTGTGCATTTAATTTTTAAAGCTAAACAAATGTTCAGATAATGAAACCAAAGAGTGAAGTTTAAGCCACATAAATGGAGCACATGCTGGAAAATTATAGGAACATAGGACAAAAATGAATGCGCATGGAGCAAATAGTGTATTAAAAAAATATGTGTTGTACTCACATGATTTTCTCTACTCGTACTAAACATTTTTACAAACCCTTACACCTGTCTGTTTCACGTTAGTCGAGATTAACATTTGCAGAAACTACCTTATTTCTAATTTTCTTGTAGGTGCTAGGGAAATATGGGAATACGGCAGGCTTTGAGCGATAGTCAAATGTTTTAAAACTTTGAAATTCCGTTCTCTTTGCACGGCCGAGAATAAAGTGAATAACGATCTTCCATTTGAGAAAAATTTTAAGTATTGCAAACATCACATAAATAACAAGAAATATCTCGAAATGGTTCGCTCCACAAAAAATGCATTTGGACATAACATGTTTTAACGAGAACTACAGTTCTGTATATTAGGATTTGGTCTATCTCTTAAGGTTTACCAGTTAGACAAAGGTGAGCCAGAAAATTCAAAAACTACATTTCATTTGTCATAAAAATATCTTAAACATATGGCATTTTAATCAAAATAGTTAGAGCCATTTTCGAGAAAATGAAATTAAAAAAAAAAAAAAAATCCATGTAAACGGTAGTTTAGGGTTGAAGAATTTTCTTCAAAATCTTCGTGTCGCATCCTTGAAAAATATTAAACTTAAATGCCAACTTTGGTTGTGCTGTCCACAGACATCCACATAGAAACATACGGACACACACACACACACACACACACACACACACACACACACACACACACACACACACACACACACACACACACATGGACCTTTTTCTAAAAATGCATTTTTTCTTGGATGTAGGGGGCCTCAAAACATATATTCCGGTGAAATCTCGATATCGAATTTTAGGTAGAATACAATGCTTTCTCTATTTACTATACACAGTAGAAAAAGTAAAAATGTGAAGTTGAGAAAACCCAATTTCTCTACCCACATGCATTGTGATCATGAATCTGATTACCTGTTTCGCCTGAAACTACCGTCTATTGTCTACTAGGCTCTCTCATCAGATTCTTAGCTTAACCATTTCTTTCTGCTGAATTTGGTTGTGTTTGAACACTTTTTGCCCCATGTTTTGTCCAAATACTATCGAAAAGTTAAGTAGAAAAGGGGTTGTAGCGCACATGGCATTTAAAGCCTGTGCTAGACCTTTAGAAATAGTAGAATCTAAAAAATTTTACTGCCAACCGATGACTGAAGGTTTTGGGAATATTTGTATGCCTAAACCTAAGAGTCGTTAGTTTGGAATTTTTCGGTCATTTTTCCGTCCTAGAATCCCTTAAAAAGGAGAAGCATAATAACAACTCTCCGTATTTATGGATTGCTGCAACGACAGAGTAAAACAAATTATAAAAGAATTCTGTACAATAAAAACATTTCATATAAAGGATACCAATGCAATGTCGACATCCCTTCCCCCCACCCTACATATACGTGACTTAATTGAAATCAACCAATCAGGTGTAGAACAATTTCAATCTCCAACCAATGACAGCTTTTATTCCCGAAAAATGTATCAACTTTCATTATCACCTCTTGCTTTTCGTGTATTGTGATCAGGTTAGAGGATCTAGCCGCGCTGTCCTACAGATACACAGTTTACGTAATTTGACGTAATAGGGCCGCTAGGTTTAATGTTGGTTTTATATTTATGCATGCATTGATAGGACTAGTGCTGGTTAAAATCTATAAACTGCGTGCGCAAGCAGGAAACTAGGTCAGTGGTATTTAAACCTGTGGGCCGAGCCAATCCCTGCTTCATTTTTCTTTCAAGAGGTTAGTAATTGCAATAGAGCATTTAAATAGCATTTCATGGCCTGTATCATACTTTAATTCGTGAAATAGTCTTAAGAAATGCAACTCATGATTGTCAAATTCTCTAAATAAATTATTAACAATCACTTGTGGCATTATGCTAACAAAAAAGAAAGCTGAAAGGGTACAAAGGACCGTTAAGCGTGATAAATAGTCGAAATATTTCTTGTTTAACGACGCTGTCAATTGCCAGGATCACATCAGCGCCGCCGGTGTGCCGGAATTTTGTCCCGCAGGAGTTCTTTTACATGCCAGTAAATCTACTGACATGGAGCTGTCGTTTTTAAGCACACTTAAAAACAATCGGCCTTGGCCGGGTTTGAACCCGCGACCTTGGGATCCGTAGGTGATAAATAGTCGAAAATGATATCCGTGGCAAATAATTTATACCAATGGAATAGCTGCTTATGAACCGTGTTGTTATTTATTATTATTATTATTATTATTATTATTATTATTATTATTATTATTATTATTATTATTATTATTATTATTATTATTATTATTATTATTATTATTATTATTATTATTATTATTATTATTATTATTATTATTGTTGTTGTTGTTGTTGTTGTTGTTGTTGTTGTTATTATTATTATTATTATTATTATTATTATTATTATTATTAATCATCATCATCATTAGCCCAAGAACATAGCTAAACATGATGAGCAAAATCTACCAGCAACAGTGATAGTGATAATAATAATTCTCTTAGAGCAATTTCCTTGAATTTATGGCCTCCATTCCAAGAGAGCACGTGAATCACGTCTCATTTACTTTCCCAGGAAGACGGCGGCGGCGGGCTAACTTCTGAGTGCACGAAAGTAAAGGTGCTTCTCACCACGGTAACTGCCGACTATTAATTCTGCCAGAAGCTGAAGCATGCCAGGAAGTATCGCGAACTAAAGCTGTAATGTACACCGCTTCCTCTTTGCTCTGAAACCATAAACCACAGCTGTGTTCTTCATAAGTTCTCATCCCTGAAACCGTATTCCACTAGAACTCGTGTAAGTTAAGTGGGCGTTTGATTTTTATTATGGCAACAAAGTGAATGCCAAACACAAGCAACGAAATGAAAGTTACCGAAGGATTTCATCAGGACCACCAGAAAAAAAAATCTGATGTGTTACAGTCACGTGACTTTCTCTACTCCTGCACTCTATCTTCTCCATGTCAGCCGAGATAAACATTTGCAGAAATTATTGCTGGTATTCTTGTAGATGCAAGGGAAATATGAGAGACAACCCAGTAGTTGTATAGCTGTCCTATTTTAGGGTTTTCATTAAGACACGCCTGCTAATAGATCTGTAGAAGAAGACAGTTTTAAATATGAATGATAAAAGATAAAAAAAATCGTCTAATGTAAAAATATTTGATAGATAAAGTGTAATAATGCGCAAAATTATTATAAAATTTGGAAATAGGACAGCTAACCATTTTAAATTATTCATTTATTTTTAGTGTAGCATGGAGATGATTGTGTAAAATATACAAAGAATCACGAATAATTTGTATACCAATATCTTCTAAAATACTTAATTGCAAACGTCCGAACAAATTAACAGTAAATTTAGTAAATCACTCCACAAGCACCAAAAAGTGACCAATCACTACCCAATTTGAAATTATATACTTGTCTTTTAAAATAAGGAATGCTCAAAATCTAGCTGTTTTCCCTTATCAGTCTCCTTAATTTGGTTTAGGTCTTTCAAATCGGATTGTAGGGTCAAGAATTAGTCCTCTATTTTATTGCTTGTCAATGCCAATTACTCTATTGTTTCATAAAAAAATAAGGTTAGAAAATATTTGTTAAAGTAAATGCAGCCATTTCGAAACCATCGCAATGTAGTATCTTCAAAACTTACACGTATACTGAATCTTTATTGGTGTAGATTTGGGGAACGTGTTCCTAACATCAAAACAGTGAGAAAAGTTCATATGCACATGGGTCTGAAAATCAACCGTTTCTTTGTTATAGTTCAAAGACGATGTGTTCCACGAGTGAACAGAAGGGTATGCAGACGCAGATAGCAATCCAGCACGAGTATGTGAACCTTATGCAGAAAGATACCCTGACAGGCAGTTACCATGCAGGAACATTCGCACAAATTCACCATCACTTGAGAGAGAATGGCACATTTAAGAGGAGTACCTACTTGGGATGTTGGGAGACAAAGAGTGGTACGAAGCATTGAGCTTGAACGAGTTCTTCGTGCTGTGAATGCAGACCAGCACAAAGCACAATACGTATGACGCTAAGGGAAAGAGTCATATGACTATCTGGAGAATTCTGCATGAAAATCTTCTGTACCCGTGTCACCTTCAACGTGTGCAAGGATTAAACGAGTTGGACTTACAGCCAAGAAGACGTTTCTGTTACAGCAGTGCGCTGTATTCATGAATGTTCTAGTCTGTATCTTATTCAAGGATGAGGCTGGGTTTACTCGAGACGGCATCTTCAATATTCATAAGTCATAACACTCATAACTGGGTATTTGAAAATCCTAATGAAGTACGACAGGACAACCATCAACAGAGGTTCTGTCTCAACGTTTGGGGTGAAATCATTCATGATCACCTTATTGGTCCCTCCGCGTCTGAATGGATAAACCTTTTAAAAGGGACCCTGCGCCTCTATGTCCGCTGTGTGACAACGTTTTGTCGGTTCGCCACGTGCTGCTGGAGTGTTGCTCTCTAGCGCACCTTCGGGATTCTCTGCAGCTGCCTGCCAGACTTGCAGAGGTCCTAGCGGACGACAAAACAGCGGTTGATAGAGTTTTTAATTTTTTAGCGGAGTGCAATATAAATTTGAGGATTTAAATTTTTTAATTATCTTGTTCTGCTTTTGGACATATTTATCACCTTGTTTCATATCTGGCTATTGCCACTGATTTTTACCTTTGTAAACTTTTCTTGTCGCTAGTATTTTTATTTTTTGAGTGAAATTTATATCTGGCTATTGCCATGAGTCTGTTAAGGGCGCTGATGACCTAGAAGTTGAGCGCCCTTAAACCAAACCAAACCAAACCAATGGATAAACCTATCTCCAGTTGCTCAGAAATGAGTTGCATCACTTAACTGATAATGCGCCTCTGGACATCATTCAATGAATGTGGCTTTTACACGATGGTGCTCCAGCTCATTTCAGTATGATAGTTCGTAAGTTTTTGAATTTCGATTTCTGCAAACCTGGATTGGCTGAGAGAGACCCATTGCATGGCCTGCTCGATCGCCTGATTTGAATCCAATGGATTCCTTCGTCTGGGGATATTTGAAGTCCTTGCTTCCTGTATCTGATGTTGACATTTTGAGAGAGCGTATCCAAACTGGATTTGACCAAATACGAAACACACCAGCAATTTTCAACAGAGTACGTCAGATCATGGAATGCAGGCTTACTGCAAAAGGAAGCCACTTTGAGCAATTTTTGTAACTTCGATTTTGTGTTGTAACTCTGAATTTTTTTGTTTGTTTTTGTGTGTGTGTTTTTCTTTTTCTTTTTCTTTTTTTTTTTATTGTTTTTATATCAGGAACACGTCTCCCAAATAAATGGCAGCAATAAAGACACACCTGTATATGTCACCAAGTAATAAATATGTACCTATAATTACTAATTCCTTATAGCAGTATTGAGAAAATCAAATGCCTTGTCATGGCCTACATTAAGTTTTCAGCGATAGACAAATCTTTTAAAGATGGTCGCTATATGAAGGCTTTGAAGTTTCGTTCTCCCTGCACAGCCAATATATAAAAAAGTGAATTACGCCGTCCATTTGAGAAAAGAAAGTATTGGAAAACTCACACAAATAACAAGGAATATCTCCGAAATGGTTCACTCCACAAATCTATCTTAAACATGTGGCATTTTAATCACAATCGTTAGAGCCATTTTCGAGAAAATCAAAACTTTCGAAAAATTTTCCATGTAAATGGTATTTATGGTAAAGGAATTTTCGTCAAAATCTTCGTGTCGCATCCTTGAAAAACATTGAACTTAAATACCAACTTTGGTTTTTAACCGACTTTTCGTTTTTGAGTTATGCTGTCCATAACCTGACAGACACACACACACACGAACCTTTTTCTAAGAATGCTTTTTTTTTGTTCAGAAGGTCTCAAAACACATATTTCCGGTGAAATCTCAACATCAAATTTTTGGGTGGAATATAATATTTCGTCTACTTACTAGTAGAGAAGCAAAAATTATGCTACATGGCGCTGCGGTCTCTTGGAGTTAAAACTACTTATTCCGATGTAAAATAACTATTAACTATTAATACAACTTCAAAGCTAGAGAATTAAAGAACTAACATTGGCGATGTGTCTTAAGCGAACGTTATACTTAGAGGATGCACTGTCCTTATTGAATCCACACACCAACAAACACAAACCAAGACTCATTTGATTATCTCATTTTGAAGAATGTGTAAGAAATGTTTATTGATGCTGTGAAGAAAAATTACTTCACTGTGATTGCGTTACGTCTTACTCTCGATCAAAGGTTTGCCTGCCGTTAACGAGGATAGTGCGCCAGTTATACTTCATTTTTTTCCTCCTTTTTCAACTGTTTGCGTATGCTCCGGCTACAGCCGCAGGTGTTGCAGAAGGCGATCAGGCTTGCATCATGCCGGAAATTGCTGATGCCGTTCGTGGAAGTGAAAACAATAGCATCGCCGTGATAGAAAATAGCATTCCTGAACCTATGGTGGTGGATATGAGTAAGCAGGAAACTTCTAGTTGTGCCAATAATAAATCACAGAAGAGAAAGAAAATTACACATAATTCCCACCAGATGTCTACTTGCAGAAACACGGTTCAAGCAATCCGTAATAAAAACAGTATCGAATGAAGGGGAAATAATTGTAGAATCTCAGAACTAAGCATATCATATTTCATTACCGGTTACATGCAGCTTTTTGAAACATAACTAGAGATTCCGCCAAGAATTATTATAGAGCCGTAAATAAGTATCGACTAGAATAATTAATGCGGACGGCCTCCATAGTGCAGTTGCGCACTTGCCTGTGGCGCGGAGAACCCCGGTTCGATCCCCGCTGGGATGTCTGGCACCGGGTGCACTCAGCCTCGTTAGGTCCCGGGGGGGGGGACCAATTGAGGAGCTACTTGATGGAGAAGTAGCGAACCCAGGTCGAGAAAACCGCATAACTGGCCGGGAGGGTTTGGGGCGCTGACCACGTCCCACCCCCCAGTACTGCACCCCACCAATGACGCCTGTAGTGGGCAGAGCTGGGGCGACGCAGCGGCTGCACGGTAGGTCTTGGCACTTCATGAGCTGTTGCGCCGGGGTTTAGTTCAGTTTTAGAATAATTAATGAAACGAATATTGCACTGAATACATACATTAAACTTAAGTTAAAAATCTGATGTGCTGCACTCACATGACTTTCTCTACTCTTGTACTAACCATTCTTACAAGTTCTTATTCCTATATCTTCTTCATGTTAGTTGAGATAAACATTTGTACAAATTATCTTATTACTTATTTCCTTATAGGTGCAACGGGAATATTAGAATACAGTAGGCCTTGAGTGATAGTCAAATCTTTTAAAGCTTTGAGATTCCGTTCTCTTTGCGCGTTTAACATATAAAAAAAAATAAACAACGCTGTTCCATTTCACAAAAGTTTTAAGTTTTCCGAAACTGACACAAATAACAAGGAATATCTCCGAAATGGTTCACTCTACAAAATAATTAATTGGGGCATAAATTGTGTGTTTTAGTGAGATTTACACCTTTTGTATAGTAAATTTTGGTCAATCTCTTACGGTTTACGGGTTATTCAAGTCATTCAGAGTAAACAGAATTACATGGGTTACAGCCAGAAAAGTCAAAATATACATTTCATTTGTCATTCAAATATCTTAAACATATAGCATTTTAATGAAAATCGTTAGAGCGATTTTCAAGAAAATCAAAATTTTCGAAAAATTTTCCATGTAAAGGGTAGTTTAGGGTGGGGCTATTTTCTTCAAAATCTTCGTGTCGCATCCTTGAGAGACATTAAACTTAAATACCAACTTTGGTTATTAACCGAATTTCCGTTTTAGATTTATTCTGTACCACAGGCTAACAGACTGACACACACACACACACACACACACACACACACACACACACACACACACACACACACACACACACACACACACACACGGACCTTTTTCTAAAAATGCTTTTTGTGAAATCAGGAGTCTCAAAACATATTTCCGGTGAAATCTCGATATCGAATTTTTGGGTGGAACACAATACATCCTTCTACTTAACAGTAGAGAAAGTAAAGTGTCTATCTCGATTAACATAATAAGATAGAAGAATAAGTGCTTGCAAGAGCAGTTTGTACAAGAGTGTGTAGAGAAAGCCAAGTGAGTGTATCTATTAGAAAGCAATGCCTATCATAAAACAATAAAGTACTGTTAGGTTACACAGTTTGGTAAATATTGATCGTTTTGTGAAGTTACTCATTACAGAATGCTGTTACTATCCAGGTGATTTTTGGGTGACGACCTGGTGTCTGCCTGTAAGGTGCTGCGGTTCTTTGCACAAATTGGGTTCGCAAAGCAAGTATAACGTGCTTTTTTGGTGTGTGAAGTTTTTTTTAGCTTTTTAGCATTCGTATTTGCGTTTTAGCTTTTGTGTTTTACGTTTTACTGTTCTAAGAACTTAGTTTTAATGTCTGTTTTAGCTTTGACCTTTTACAAATTTTAATGAATGGTTTTACCAAGTTTTAACTTAGCGCACTCATGTGCCGTTTGGTGTTTTTATCTATTTGCGTTTTTAGTTGCTCTTTTAAACCTCGCATTTTAGGCAGTTTTTAGTGGAGTTTTAGATTTTTTACATTCTGACCTAGGGCCCAAATGACCTAGTTGTAGACGGGCCCCTAAATTTCATTAATCCAATCCAGAAGATACAACACAACTAAGGTTATGATTTTATATCGACATAAACCAAGTAGTGCAACCAATGCAGCAGCGGCAGGTTTCATTTACGCATTCTTCTGAAGGAAAACATTTAATTAGATATAGCACGACATTTGTTTCACATAGTGTGAAGCAAATATATATTAATATGGCCATGACCTCATGAGAGAATTGCCACTTGATAGGTTGGCCGACTTTCAAATTAGTGCACTAGGGCACATGTGGGAAATACAACTGGTGACAATACCGACAAGAGATTTCGGGCAGCTTGACGCACTGAAACAATGTTTGTAATTCAGTGGCGGCGTAACAGAAAAATATCTGGTGATGCACATGATCACCTCTAAAATCAGCATGTTGTGAAACAACTTTTACATTTTTGAGGTTAGGAAACACAGTGTTCCCGAATCCCCGCCCAGTGCTTGTAGTTCTACGATAATCTTGGTTGTGAGTTGTAGGGGTTTCAGGGATAATCAATTACGAGTTCTGTACATACATACTAGGTAAAGACATGTGTATTACACATAGAGACTTGCTGCCCCGACCACTCTACACAAAACAGCTACTCGGCAACAATGCAACTATGAAAAAAGCGATTTCAAGCTGCTTTAGAAGCTATTCAAGTGCCAGAAGTTTCCAGAAAATATGTGTTTTCGAGAGATTTTTCCAGCATCTCGCCTACACTATAGAGAGTCGGAACGGTGAGCGAAGCCAGTTTTTGGAGTTGGTTAGTTTAGTCTCTAACTGTTGACTAAGGCAATTGTTGATTTAGTCTTTGAAGTGTTAAAGCACTATTAGAGCACTCTGGACCTAAGTTTGGATACTTATGATTTAAGTCTCCGGAAAAATTATAGGATACTTATTTTAAAATATTTTAACGCCCTTAATTACAGACTTTCACTAACTGATCTTTATGAATAGAATAGTTTAGCTAGTGCTGTAGGCAGGAATAACAAGAATGTTATTTGGTTTAAACAAAATGGGAGTTACATCGGGTTTTGAGAAGTCTCTTCCCTGGACGTTTAATTCATGGTTTGCAAATATTAAATGACTGCTTTGACTTAACAATAGTTTTAAAACAGAGAAAAAAGTGTAAGTTTAACATATTAGCTTTTCTAATAGTGGGTGACACAACATTTAATGGCAGATTGTTTAACACAACATCCAATCGGAAGCTTGCCACACCTTGCGGCGTTGTATAGTTTAACACGTTTTGAAATCACGCTGTAAGGCCGGTGATATAAATTTCATTTGCACCCACAAAATTTATTTGCACGACAGGAAAGAGAATAATAATGATCGCCATTAAATGTTGTGTCTGACACAATCATCGGAACAGTGACATTACAGAACATAAACAATATCTCAAACGAAAGGTATCCAGATATATTTACAACCAGGCATACAAGTTTAATGAGGAGAGGAAGGAGACTAATGGACTGGAGAGCGTTTGTGACTACATTCTATCATGTTCAAGACGCACTTCAATTGGAGCAAGATCCAGCTTCCTGAGAAAAACAATGGATGATGTGGTCCAGGTCAGTAAATGGGCTCCTTATTTAGTGTGAAAGGTAAACTTGAAGAGGGAGAGGGAAGGGTTGCTGCTTATCAATCACTCAGGAGCTCGGTGGAGGGGAGCAGCCGTGTGTAGGAATGGAGGAGAGGTAGTATTGGCGGCATGCCGCTACTCTGCTCAGCGCCAGAACTGTGGGAACTCGGGGACCGCACTGTTCTCACACACAATGAGAGAGGGAGAGCAAGAGCGAGACGGAAAGAGTCCATTCCCTCCCTCCCACACACCTTCAACTTTTCTGAGACAATGTGACGACGATACTGCGGCGCTCCCAATGAGGTAATACTACTCTCACTTGTTTATCGTGACAATGACCTACGTTTTGTGAAATCGTCTTTACTATTTCTCGAATTGAGCACCTTATGCCCATATGTCCATAAGAACTTCATGATTATTGTGCAAATCTAATATTACGCTGTTCAGGAGCGCGATTTCAATTTTTATTAGCATTTATTACTCTTCTCACGTCATTTTCTGCAAAACATAGTAACAAATCTCCTTTATTACCCTATGGAGAGATCAACTTACAGCAAACACGTTAGGACTTTCAATTCACAGTAACAAAACATTAGCCATCACTGAGATATTTGTACCGGCAGAAGAGAATATTGAATTTATTGTCAATAAAAACAGTTACTTAAAACTCAGACATCTTATGCAGTGTTTACATTACAGAACTAGGTAAATATTAAATATTTAAAATCGTCCCAAAGCAATGACATTTTTCATTTGATAAAAACATCTCTAAAAAGCCTCCATTGAAACACGGGGATGTGTTTACGTTTTCATGTGGAATTGAACTCGATTTGAGTCTATTCCCATTTACGCGTTTCCATGTTGAATTCAATTCGGAAATGAGATCGATTTGAATATGCAAGTTTCAAGCACAAACGATTCAAGTGTTTGTTTTGCACTTAATTTGTGTTGGCGAACCTGCACAATAATGTTTTCTGCGTAGTTTAACAAGGTTTTGAGGTTAGTGAGTGTGTTTGAGAGGAATATATTGCGAGGTTATAGAAACAATAAATGTGGCTTTGTTGTTTTATTACACCACTTTCGCTAAGAAAATAAAATGACGAGAGTGTTACGAGTACAGTAGAAGTTAGCATCTTTGGCGGATTCAAATGGATTTGAATCGGTAGGTGTTTCCATGCAACACATTTCGATCCGATCCCACTAAATAAGCGAATCGGATCCAGTGGTTGAGCTTCGTTTGAATCGGCGTTTTCATGTGATGTTCAACCTGGAAAAAGACCCCAGATTGACTTGAATTCGCCATAGAAACGTAGTGAATACTTTAGAGATTTAATACTAGTGCTATAATAAATTATTATTATAAACATTGCTACCACCACTTCTTTACACAATTCTGGAATAAATAATACATTTATGCTTATTAATAACATCGTTTGAAAAGCAATAGTATTTCTTTCAGCTAGTAAAACTGAAAAAAATGTGGGTTAACAATATATAAATTTCATCAAGATCATAAATTTCTGATTCTCGTAAATACTACATATATGTGAACGTTTGCTTAATTTTTCCTTGTAAGACCACTACAAGAGTTAAAACAAAAGAAAAAGAAAAACAATGGATGTGGGACATGTGACGGTCACTCAAAGATAAAAAAGAATATGGTGACGCGGCGTGGCAGTACAAAGTGAATACACGCCCTTCATGAATTCAAATCTGGAATACCGATGTGAGAGAGCAGGAGCTGTAGGGGTATGGGGTGTCGAGACGATACACACGACCCTCGTGCGCCTTACCTCCTCCCTATCCCCTCCAAGAGATCCCTTGTCGCTTACTTTTTCCTTTTAATTTTTTCCGCATTGAAAACAATTCTGGTGGTATGTTTCGGAACAGGGGAGTGTGTCGCTGTCCCCCCACCCTTCTTCACCTGTTCCAGCGAAACAATGCTCCCTTCCAGTTCCCACGCAAGGGAATTCCTCGTCTCAGCAGCAGTGTGTAGTAATGCACCAACACCCCTCTCCTCCCCCCTGCGTCTGGTAACTTGCTCTCTGGAGGGGGGCCAGTAGTTCGGACGTAGTTTGAGGATATTCCCTTGATTGCAAGTGGTGGGGAAAAGTTTTCATTCCGATACTATACCGTGGACTGTAAAGACGTGAAACTGTGGTTTCGATATGTAGTACTGTCACCCTGTGACATCAGTGTTTATACAAGGAAAAAACAAGTGCATTTTATAATTTTTTGAGTCAGTTTTATCACTTACTTTATTGATGTTACCATCAGGACTTCTGTTATTAGTGCTGTGAAAGTTTTGTTTTTCTGTCAAGTGTGTGTTATGAGCATTTACTCATTAACTGGTGATCTACATGCTCATTTATGAAGCTCTGACGTAAACACGGATATATGACAAACTCTATAAAACTTTCTCTGTGGAAAGGATATTGAGTGCAGTAAGAAAGGACTTAACTACTTTTCAAAATGCCCATCAGTGAGGATGAATTCGATCATCATTTGCCCCACAGACCTCAGCATCATGTGGGGATGTCGAAGGCAGAGCAGAGAAGGGTAAGATATTGTCATATTTTTTCCTCAGCTGCAATATCAATCACCAAATTAGAAGCCACAATAATTTATGTCCACAAAAATAATTTTATAAAGTAAAATACAAGACAGTCGTTACATATATTTCTCTGCAAATACATATAAAATGTGCTATACATAACTTTAAATTTAAACTTCATTTATTTTGTTTTGGTTTCTGAAGCAACATAATATACTGTCATTGTATTTTATTTTTCAAATGCATCCCTATTCCTCCGCACATTTTATGGACCAGGCCTTTTAGTTTGTCCATATAACAAGTTGACACACAAAGACAACTACTATATGCCAGTTATATGAACAGCTTTAATCTAATGGTTCCTTTGCGTTCATTCTTGAAGCCAATAGAGTGAAATGTGGGTGTTTAAATGCTATTAAGTTGGTGTTTCTATGCAGTTTTTAAAATATATGTGTGCTATTCTTCTTCTTCTTCTCATCATCATTATTAAATATCAAATTGCTCTACAACAAAGTGACAATATGAGAGAAGACCTTTTTAACCTAATTTTATTATGAAACAATCTTTAGAGTCATATTTCAGGATTGGGCAGGATGTTTATGTAATGCGGTTAGGGTGCCAGCCAATCCGTACTGCAAATTAGACATCATAAGCTAAAAGCAACTGTGACACATTACCCCCATTATAGTGCTCCATAGTTACATCTGGTGACATTCCATCTGTTCAGTTGGCATCAATACCAGTGTGTTTTTAAAAGTCTCCTCAATGGTAAAGATTTGCGCGTAGTTGGTGTTTATTACAGCTTTTAGATTGGCACATAGAAAATGTCTTGCAGGTACGTAAACAGTTGAATTTAAAATAAACTACCCTAGATTTTATTATGTTTCGTGTGAAATTCTGTTAGTGCTTACATAAGTGTTTCATACGTTATAATTATTGCTCATATGACATAATTTGGAAGTAAATAGCAACTATATGCAGCGCTGAGAAATTATTTTTAAGCCAGGATTGTTTCAAAACAACACTATTTTGCAAACTTCTTTAAGTAGGTAATATTTTATCCATGGACATTACCTGTGTACGAGTAGGAATACGTGAACACATAGAGCACTTCTGGATTAAATCACTTAGCAGGATTAAATATCCAAAAACAACTAGTAATTTCTGTTGTAAAGTTGGCAGTACTTCAATTTAGTGTAAAGTCGTCCATTTTGAATTCAAATGTTTCCCCTATAGAGAGGTCAATTGCATAGGGTGAGAGGAGAAACTGTTCTCTTAACACTTTCAGAATCAAATACTATCCATCTCACTCCTACTTTGTTCGTCGTTATTTTCTTTTTATTCTTTGCAAGGTTTGCGCCCTGTTTGTTTCGTCTGCTTCACCAGAAAGTCAATAGAAGTCCTGTCAACATACAGCAAGGCAAGCAACATCTTTATATAGTTTGTTGTGAACAAAATTATATTTGTACCAAAAGAAAAAGGAAAGAAATTAAACGACAAGAAAAGAAAATAGAAAGTCAAAAACGAGACATGATCATGGTCGTTTAGAGGACGGTATATCCCACACCGATATGTCACGAAGGAAGAATAAACTAAATGAAATTGTGAAATATGTGATTAATTGTATTTACAAACTGTTCTGTACTGTAAAGCGTTGCGATTATTTTACACGCACAAACATAGGGTGATTTTGGGACTGATAACACGCATTTTTGCCAGAGGCATTGTCATTGACTCAGAAGAATGACTGTGTCCTTGAACGTGCAATCGTGGTGTGGAGTGGGGAGCTTCTCGGTACGATGTAAATAGTGCAACACTGCGCAGTTGGACGGTAAGCAGTGCCAGTACTGCTACAGTATTATATCGTGTGGTTTCTGGAGTCTCCACTAAACATAATTCATTAGTGATATTGTTCAAAGTATGATCATAATTGCTTTGTTTTATGCGGTACCTAATATAATGTATTAGCGGTGCTCGTTCGCTTTATTGTACCGGGAAAGAAAGGAAATGTTGCTTTTGAGGGAAAAACAATGAAGCGCTATCTCAAGTTCACTTTTGACACCCAGCTAAAGTCCTGAGACAAATACAGTATGTACAGTTGCGATGGTTTAGATTGTCTCTAGGACTATTAAAGTGGTATCACTCCCACTACGCAAGTTAGGTGCAGGGGGTAGAAAATATATGTTGCATGCAGACACGCCGGAAGTCAAATCCTACTTAACTCTTCAGTCCAGCATTGATTGGACAGGAGTCGAACCGTCTTCTACCTTCCGCAAAACAATAGAGGCAGAGGAGTGAGATCAGCGTCTTTTCAATAGCTCTTCTGTCTTAATGCATGAGACAAGATATACCAAATACCCTATACTTATACCAATTCTCTTCATGAAACTGCATAAGGTTGTAATTGAAATTATATTCCTCTTAAAGCCACTGTTAGTTAATAATACTTTCATTTATCTCTAAATATACCTAATATTTGACCAGCAAAATTTCAACACAGTATGACTAGCATCTGGATTTTGTTTACTACGCCAGAAAGGTTTCCATGGCGGCCTACTCCGCTAAAGTACTATTTTTTGGCGAGTTAACAGTTCGACAAGTAGCTGTTTTATAGAGAATGTACTAAAAAGTGCAAAAATATCAAGGAAAAACATCTGCTGGAAAAGTGGGATAGGGAGGAGAGAAAACAAACGAGGAAGGAAAAACAGGAGAGTAAAATCGATTTTCTGGACGAGATGAAATTGAAAAGGATGCTCAGATGGCCTCAAGACCAATCGAATAGAGGTACTTATTTTTCTCCTGAACAAAGGCAAACCCTGGAAAGGATAGCCTTATCCATGCAGCTATATTCATCAGAGATACCTACACATGTGCTTATTTATTTACTCTTAAGTTAATATCAGAAGAATCAGTTTTGTTTGTTTGTTTCCTTGTGTTTTTTCTGACAGTTTACGCTGTTTTTGACACTCCGCACGTACCGATATACACAAACAACCATGCCTGAGGCAGCATTCAAATTCATAGACCTCTTCAACACCAAGTGACAAAGTGAAACGTGTTAACGAACATGGTTTGAACTGGGGTCCTTTAGATTAGAAGACATAACACGCTATCCCCACGACACCAATATGATCAATGTTTGATTATGGCGGTGATGATTATGACCACAACTACAGCCAGCAGGGACTAAGAGGATAGTTTCTCAGTAAGTTTAATCCATTTTAATTTTTTTCGGGTGTACATTTTATGTATTTCTTTGTAACGTATGTGATTTAAATAATCTGTCCTGGTAGATACAATTAATGGATTAAATTCTTAATTAAAGTCCGTAATCTAAAAGTAAACATAAAATTAAACAAATTTGATTGTGAAACTAACTTTTGAAGTATTTCGCCATTCATAGTGTATGAAAAACATGCCTCAGGTTTACTCCTTCGCCCCTCCCACTTCCCGCATGCTCGTCTTCGTCACTCTTCACGGCGTAAATTACTCCAGTTGTACGCGTGATCCATTCATTACGAACTTGACCCTAACAAAAACATGTGGTCTGTGTGCAACAGGTGGAGAAGTTACACTCCCCTCTTCTTTCGGATAAGGAAATACACTTGTTAAACAGGTGCTGACTATTAGTCTTGGCACCCCTTCTTCGCCAATTTATCTGTGTCTTTGCTTCTAGGAGCTGTTGTAAAGCGGTGCAAATCAAACTCCTTGAGGGGACTCGTGCCAGACTATACACCTGCTCATTAGAAGGAGCCTTTGTGCCACTGCATACGCTCCAGCAGAAATTCACTGGCGTGCCTGTCTCTTGTTTCCGCTTTGCATTTGTTATGCGGGCGTACTATACAGCGCGGGAGGGAAATCCGTGCTGAACTGTTTATCGTCGGAATCATAGGTTTACGAAGGATGGGGGTGAAGGCGTGGGGACGCGTTGCTCGTTTGTTGATTTCAACAGTGAACCTCTTCCTAGAACAATAAAATGAAGTCATGTACCCGGTAGGTCGTATCAGACGATGAATGAAATATGATCTTCAAAGAGCCTACGGTACTCAGATCTTAAAGTTACCGAATAATAATTATCTTCTCAAGATAAAGGAAAACTCCGAAGAAATCTTATCTTCTTAAGCGAGATTCGAACTCGAGACCACTTGATTGTGAGGCAGACACGCTACCTCCACACCATAGTTTTGTTGCCTATGACAATAGATGCTTCAGAAATAAGATTTTTGGTTCTAAACCTTCTTTGCTTTAACTGAATAACAGAACGATATTTTCTGTTGATGTAAAAGTTGCACATTTATATCATATGGACCATGGTTAAAATAGAAACGCTGAGGTGAATGGTATGAAACAAATTATAACTAATAACAAACAGGAGAAACAAAAGATGGTGCAAAAACGAGTGAACTGTTGCCATTGGACGTATCTCACGGCTCCAGGAACTCCTGTTGACAGAAGAACAAATAGCGATAATCCCACACTAGCACATTTTCAATAATCTACCTCTGCGTCCTCGTGCTTAGGTTTTCTCCCGGTTCTACTAGTTTCTCACATCCTAGGGTTAGGAGAACATTTCACAAAAAGACCAAAACAGTTGAATGGTAATTCACACTGATTGTCAAGATATTAATCTGCAACTATTTCTTATGGATTCCGGACATGCAGAACGATAAATAATATTTGTATATCAACTGTTGTACTATTGTACGACTGTGCATTTATATTCACGCTAAAAGGGTTACATGCTGCTTTAAGTGTATAACACTCATCAGAATATATGCAGATAAACAAGAAAATCACTGCTAATATAAGAATAATTTGAATATTTGGTAAATCATGAAACCTTTTTACAAAAACTGAATTATTTTGGTTGGATGAATATTTAAAGTTAAGTTTTAATATGCTTTAAGGTTGGTTTCCAAAGTATTACCTTATTTGTTGACCAAATGTATACAAGAGCTAAATAGTTAAATTTAGCTTGTGTAAATAGCATTAAAGTTAGCAATGCTGTAATATTTTCTATATAGTGCACCATACTTTGACTTAAGTTGACTTTTGTAAAGCTACAGAGCAATTTTTGCAGAACAGTAGTTTTTGTAGTTAGATGCAGGTTTTACTCCATTATGAATCATCTCCGCCATGCATTGATGGACGTTTTCTTCAATTGCAGAGCAACAAACCAATCATGGAAAAGAGAAGGAGAGCAAGAATTAACCACTGCCTCAACGAGCTAAAGACTCTCATCTTGGATGCGATGAAAAAGGATGTAAGTATCCTTATTTGCCAATTCTGCACGTCTTGTATATTTGCTTATTTAAAGGATAATATTTCACATTAACGAAGGATATTTCTTATTTTAGTCCTGCACCGATGTTCCCTTGGCTATAAACATGTCTGATATGTTACATTCACATGACTTGACTGATAAAGGAGCTTGTGTGCTACCACATATAAAAATATTGAACTCATTATGTCACTTTTATATTTGCAATGTACTTAAGTAGACTTTTGTAAAGCTACGGGGCAGTTTCTGCAGAACAATAGCTTTTTAATTGTATAAAATGATTTACACAAGTTTATTTTTCTACCTGCTTCATATTGATCGAGATAAACATTCAACCGAATCGATAGTCAGATGTTCAAAAGCGATTCACTATGATATCGCGAGAAACAAGTGAACACGATGTCTTTAACTTTGTTACAAAATAGTGAACACTTGAAACATATATTTACCCTATCTCAAAATGGCTGATGGCAAAAATAGTTACATGAAATAAACTGTATTTTAAACAGATCACACTTTTGTGCGCAGCTTACATTTTTGTCCATCTCTAAACTTTATCAGTTATACAAAAATTATACAAAATTACTTCTATATGAAGTGGACTTCACAGTTTTATCCCAGAAAATTCAAGATATACATTTTCTTTGTTACGTAAATATTTTAAATATGTGATACTTTCATCAAATTTGTTAAGAGTCATTTTTAGAGACGCTCAAATAATTTAAAGAATGTTCCATTTAAAGGGCAGTTTGGGGTGGTAGAAATTATTATTTGACATAAATTGAGCTCTTCGAGTGTTTTATTGATCATCACTAATTGTATATAATTTGGTTCTCGAAAATAAACTTTGTATATCTATGTGAAGTTAATGTTATATGCTCCACATTCTGTTTAGGATTTCTTCTCTTCTTCTGCTTCCTCTTGACTTACCAAGGTGCTTTATGCAAAGTACTTGTGAGTTTGTTGCTTTACCCCCTTAGCTGAAGTGCACGTAGTTTGCTGTGTGAGAAACCCAGATGATGTAGCGGTATTTGGTGAAGGGGGATGGGGTCGTGGGAACCAGAGGGAGAAGAGTCGCCTCACCCCCTGTGGGAACAGGTCCTGACAGATGGCTGCATTTCCCACCCTCCTTTTTATGTGTTGTTATGCTTCTCATTTTAGTGTCGTCAATGCCCCACTAGCACAGAACAAACGCTCTTTGTTTTTCCCTTAATTAACTTCGTTCTTTAGGGCAATTGCGATGATGATGCTGATGATTATTACTGTTGTTTTATTATTATTATTATTATTATTATTATTATTATTATTATTATTATTATTATTATTATTATTATTATTATTATTATTATTATTATTATTATTATTATTATTATTATTATTATTATTATTATTATTATTATTATTATTATTATTATTATTATTATTATTATTATTATTATTATTATTATTATTATTATTATTATTATTATTATTATTATTATTATTATTATTATTATTATTATTATTATTATTATTATTATTATTATTATTATTATTATTATTATTATTATTATTATTATTATTATTATTATTATTATTATTATTATTATTTATTTTTATTATTATGAACACGTCAGTGAGAAATAGCTGCTGAAGCATAAAGTAGTAGCTACATTTTCTGTAACTGTGTTTAGTCATTGCGGTTATGGGCCAAAGTAAAATTGTAATTATTCTTGAGGCAGTGCTTTAAATTACGTTATTTAAACATTTGCTTTGCTGTAAATTAGCTGTATTAGATACATAGGTAGCAATTATTCATCTATTCGTAAATTCGCCCCCGAAAATACAATACTGCAAATCTTTTGTTATGACAGGGCATTCAGTAGTAACGACAACGGTGTGGGGAGGGGTAAGAAAACGAATTTTAGATCGCAGGTCAGGCCTTAGTGAACGATTATATTTTTGGAATTTAATAAGTTTTATTTCAATGACACTACGATTTAGAAAAAAAAAGTACCAAACATTTTAAACTATGTACCCAAAATATTGAATAGAATTGTACATCTATTTTTGTTAACATAGTTTGAGCTTAATAACATCGATACACGCAATAACTCGAACATTAAGTTTGGATCATCTCAATATCTAAGAAGGGAAGGTCACGATATGTTGTTGCGCAAATTATATTCCCATATAGCGCAGTTAATAGAGCAACAAAATATGCATTATATACTCGTACATATATCATAAAAAGTTTAGTTACTATGGACTATTGCTGTCGACGTGCCCTTATAGACCCTTATACTCCACTCACTCACTCACTCACTCACTCACTTACTCACTCACTCACTCACTCACTCATTCACTCTCTCACTCACTCACTCACTCACTCCCTCACTCACTATAGACTGTTGGCATAGGAAATATCAGTTGTGATTTATGAAACAAATAAATTCTATTTTGAGGCAAATAGTCAACAGTATATGAAACACTACAAATAGTTTACGCACTTGAATACGCTATCAGAAGCAACAAATATGCAAGTCAGCAATGCCATCTTTGTCAATGCATAGACAGTTCTCGTAGTGTGCACATTTGATGAAAGAAGGTTGGTCATAGTTCTCACTCTTCCGTTAATCCTTCTTGAAGTAGGTACTGCTCCTTGTTTGGAATATACCAGCAGCATTGATAAAATGCATATTTGATTAAGCTGGAAAATCTTGCTGCCCAGAACTGGAAATACACAAATACACATAGTCTCAATGCCATATGTTAATGTCATTGTCAGAAGATGAAATAATTGCATCTGTGATAAATTTTACCAACATTTCGTATGGGCGGAAAAAGAAAACGTCGGCAGATTGCACAATGCCAATTTGTTGAAATCAGCTTCTTGATATCAATGTCTTCAGGAACTATAACGTTGTAGAGAGGTGAAACCGATAACCGCCCCAACTATTCCTCCCTCTCCTGTCAATAAAATTGCAGCATAGCCGTTAAAACTTTACCAAGAGGTTTTCTCTCTAGTCAGTAACAAAATAAAATTGTTTTGTCCTATTGTCCTCGACAACTACGGTGACCCTCCCTTGTAAGAAGTAAAATATGAAACCTCTTTTCTGGTTTTATTTTCAGTAAGCAATTATTTCGAACAAATTTACATCGATGAGAAACACCGTGTATTTTCGACAGATTGATTATTAAGTAATTTCTTGTTTAATAATGTTTATATTTGTAAACATATGGTGCTCTCTAAAAAGCGGTTACTATACTGCTATTGCTCTATCAATATATTAAATATTGGAGAGCAAGAGGATTAATGACTTCATTGTCAGAAATCGAGCATTAGCTAACAACATATTTGTAAACCTAAATTTGCGTATTTTATTAATTTTATGTTCTAAAAAGTGTTAAGGTTTATTTGTGGAGCTTAAATGCTTTATTCTAACATCCTGACGTGCATTTCACCTATATGTTTATACTTGCATTCCACATTACTTTACATGAGTGAAGTATATGAAGAATAATGTGTGATGTTGTTACAGCCTGCACGACACTCCAAGCTGGAGAAGGCAGACATCTTGGAGATGACAGTGAAGCACCTACAGACGATACAGAGGCAGCAATTAGCAGTAGCAGTGGCCACTGATCCAGGAGTGTTACACAAATTCAAGAATGGCTTCAATGAATGTGCCACTGAAGTCAGTCGCTACATTGGTCGCATAGAGGGTGTAGAACCTGGCATCAAACAGCGCCTTGTGTCACATCTCGCCAACTGTGTCACCAGTCTTCAGCAGTTATCACCCTTCACTTTCCCCCCTCCAACTACATCCACAGTGTATCCTACGACCACTTTGCACATTCAGCCAACTGTAACTGCTCCTGCTTCAACGACAACGACTGGACTGCCAACCATTCTGCCTCAGATCCCGACTTCTGCTAATGTTGCATCTGGTGACGTCAACAATAATACACCACCTACTCGTCTTCAAATGGCGGGCGGTCTCCAGCTTATACCAAGCCGCTTACCAACGGGAGAACTTGCATTGCTGGTGCCTAACAGTGGGCAGCTTCCTGGCAATGTACTGCCTTTCTTTCCTCCTCCACCTACGAACCCTTCTACCAATACAGGAACAGCAGTCACTTCCTCGTCGAGCACGAATTCTTCAGTGACTTCTACCTCAACCACATCTAATCCTCCACCAGTCCCCCCTACTAGCACTTCTATAGTAGCTGATGGATCACATCCCAGTGCCTTCACTGCTGTTGGAGGAGCAAGATCTCAAAGCCCAACAACCACCACAAGCATCACGACTACAGCACAGACTTTACAACAACAGCTACAACAACAGCAGCAGCACCAGCAGCAGCAACAACAGCATCAACCACACCAACCTCAGCCACTTGCAATAATGCAAAATTTAACAGCCAGTAAAATGATGACAGTGCTAACCAGTTCCACTCCACCTCCTCTTTCTACCAGCCCTGCTTCATCAGTGTCCAGTTGTGAAACAACAGATACATACGGCCCAAGTACACCTCCACCACAATCAGCACAGACACATTCAACATTCTCATCATCACTTGGGCACTTTAAAGTTCCTTTGGGAAGCCCTTCATCAGCAGCAGGTTTCAAAGTCTTCCACTTTCCTGTCCTTGATAACCAGAAACCCCACCAACAGCCTCTTGTCACCTCTTCAACCTCTCCTCCTGATGCTATCACCAGGTTTGAACCTACAGATTCTTTGGCACACAATCCTACTTCCCTGCAGTATCAGCAACCTATTCCTGCTTCTTCAGCTAGTGGGGTTGTGGCAGCAGAACTCAAGCTGGCTTTCAAAACTCTACCAACATTTGAACAATCATCTCCAAAATTGCTTACAACAGTTTCTCAGCCAGTGATGACTGCAGTTTCAGGATTCCAGTCTCTTGCAGATGGTCATCCTACACCTACGTCTGCACCCACAACAGTAGTGACAGCGACTACTGCAGCACCAACATTTATTCTTCCTGACCAGCTTCAACTCAGCAATCCTCCACTTGATTTTTCAATTAAGAAGGAACCATTGACCGTCAGTACTCCCATTCAGAGCTCAGTGCAAGTTAGTGGAAAGAGGACATTCCCAGAGGCGGGAAACAGTGTAACATGCTCACCCAGTAAGATGCTTCGTCTTTCATTTGTGCAGTCACCTCCACCGCAACAGGCTTTACCACATTTGCACAAACCTGAGAATGATGGAGCACCAGTAGGTTTACTGAAGCTTTACTCGCCCCCACCTCCTGCAGTGAATCCAAAATGTACCAGCCAACTTTCTGTGGTGGTGGAGGACCTTTCTAACAAACCATCATCCAGTGCTGAGGTGGCAAATAACAATTCTGCTTCAGCGCAATCTCAAGCCAACAAGGACATGTGGAGGCCTTGGTGATATGCCTTCAACTATACTTTCTTCAAGTTCATGTTAAGTGCCAAACATGAAGTAAAAGAAACTGTAAATATGCTGCTCTACCTAGAAATGAGTTTGTCTTCACCTGTGATAATATTTTCTGCACCTGAAAGAAAGTTTGTAGACACTAAGGCTTCCATTGTTCTCAAGAACATTCCATCAATTCTGTGAAAAATCTTCAAGAGTGTAAAATATATTTTCACTCTAAGAAAATATGAACTAAATGAGTGTTGATCAGTAATTATATTTGAGAAATTAGATCTTATAACAAAGATACATGGATGCAGATGTTAGTACTGCTCAGCGTAACATCCATTCCTTTTCTATAATTTTATATAAATAAATTATAATCAATTATGTTACTCAGTACAGATTTGAGTAGCATCTAAGGTTACACAGCACCGCTTTTTAAGAAAAATTAGAGAAACTAAATATAAAAAATACTTTCTGCACATAGTTTAATGGCCTAAAAGCAAAGAAAATTTGTTGCCTCAGCAATGATATTTTTAGTCTTTGTCTTATATGTATTTATCGTTCTTGTCCTGCTTCACCTGTTCACTTGTTTGAAAATATTGTTTTCTTCTTTTGTTGTTTCGAATCATAAATATATCTAATAGTTATCAGATAAAGCTGTTATGGTACTATAAGAAAAATTTAATAATATGTTTTATCTCTTAGTTAATAAAGAGATATTTTAATTAGATTCAACACTCCAAAATGAAATTTTTAAAATAGATCAAAGGCTGCACTTCAAGGATCATAAAACACAATTGGTATTGTATCTGATTTAAATATCAATTCAGTAATGGATAAAATACAAGATTAATGAATAACTGGAAATATCAGATGGAAAATATGAAAGAAATTTTAATTTACAGAATAAAAGGCTATAGAGTTGTTGAAGACAACTTGAAAGATGATTCAAGCAAGGAAACTGGAACAGATCTATATCTATTTCTTGAATGAAGATGGAACAATGATCCTTCAATTGTTCTTCATACATTTGTAGCTGAAGTTGGAAAGTTGAATCAAATTTGAAAAATTCATTCCATGGGTGCTACTTGAATTATGGAGCTTTGGTTTTCTGGTCCTATCACTAAGCCATTCTGATGAGATCTCCCAATTGACATTAAACTCCTCTCCTCGGGTTCATATATACTAAGAAATTTCTAAACTGTCTTCATCTACTCTAATATATAACATATTAAAAGTGTCTTGCAATATACTTTAAAGCTTTGATTAACTGTAGAATAAAATTACTTTATATCCATTAATAAATTGTTACATTGGTCATCAATAGCATGGTGTAAAAATTTAATTACATTTAAAAAATTCAAATTTTTTATTCTCATCATAGTAGTGGTAGAATCTCATCCTGGAAAGCTGAAAATCTGTGGTTCAAGTCCCTCTCATAATACAGAAATTTTAGAATCTGAATCAACTTTGCCATTTTATCTTCTTGCACATTTAAATTTTTAATTCCTCTTTTTCTCTTTCTTTAAACAACTGGTTTATGTTTATGTTCTTCAGCTAGATTTCTATGATTATTTTTAAATAGTTCTTCGCAAAAGATTAATTTGGTTTGTTCCACACTTGAACTTCCATAGCCAGGAATCATTAACTATTAAAAAATAGACAAAATGTTTAAATTAACATTTTTATATTTAATGAAAATATAGGATATTTGATAATTTACTTAAAGAATAATGGTCAGTCAAAATGTTTAAATTTGTTTGTATTGATCCCATGGTTGAAGTTTGCAATGTTTATTCTTCTCTGTCCTTGTTTACATTCTTGCATGTTAATATTGTTGATCTTTATTTTATCTGTTCTGATTAATTGATCTTCAAACCAGGGAGCGAAATCCTGGGGGGATGGGTAGGATTTCCTCCCACCAATGATTTTATACCCAGAATTTCCCCCCCTTAATACCCCAGAAGGTGGTTTATATAACAAGACAAACAGCAAAACATATACTACTAAAATGCTTCCCCCCATCTTTAACAATTTTGCATCCTACTTCTAACTCATGTGTATCCAAGTCTAAGGCAAAAGGATATCTGCTCACCTATATGCAACAATAACATTCTTACATTTTCTGACACAGCAATTTCTATTATACTCCTGCTTGCCCTAGAAGGGAACCTTATGTAAACAAAAGCACTTGACAAGTTGTGTTGACAAAGTAGTAGTGTTAATAAAAGGAGGTTAATGTGAACATTCAGAAATAAATACTTATGTCAGTTGGCTGTTTCAGATCAGAAGCATGTGTTTTCGGATAGTATGTGTGCTTAGCACATAGCATAGTAATACAATTTGTGGGCCAGAATTTCTAGCATTTGTTCTCTTCTAAGGCTGGCAGGATTACACACCTGCCCCAGGTTCAGAAAAGGACTGCCAATTTGCAAATGAGACCTAACAGTGGTCCCCTGGTTTTAAGTACTGCACTAACAAGGGACACCTTTGACCTTAAACACTCGGAACCTCATGAACATGGGCATAGAATAACAATCATAAACAAAACAGTGGTCTGTATCATTTCCATGCAATGGGTTGCATTCTACTTCAAGTGACATTTTAATAGAAAGAAACAAAGTACCAAGATATCAATACCATAGGAGGGAAATTATTTGTAATTCAATGACGTCTGTGTATCATTACATTTTCAATCAACAGTGCCAAAAACCTTCTGCTTAAGTTATTAATAATACCACAAAATACATATACTACACATCTGATAGTGCTTACATTAGTCCTCAAAGTGCAGATACAGAATTTTGATGAAGTGGTTATAACAAAGTGGAAGAAAACAATGTACACACCTCATTAAAGCCACATTATCACATTCCAAAACACTTTCTCATTCACACAGTCCAATATCAAAACCCACACTAATTATATTTGGGTAGGTATGTCAATGTCATATCATCATTTGACATATATTCCCATACCATATCATCATTTACAAATATAGGATTTTGTAGAATAATCCAAATGTGACTTTGCCACCAGAAAAAAAAATGCTAGTATACAGAAAGACACTCACCTGACCCATTATTGTTGCTTTTCTCCTCATCACATCAAAAAAATGCTTGCAATGCTTTTCCCAATGCTTGGATATATACAGAGCTTAAATGTATATCAAGCAATTTCCTCCATGTTGCTTTCTATGTATGTCTCCCTGAGCTGGTCAAACATGGGAGAAGGGGTAGCTCAGTTAGGGTTGAAAGGCTCAATTTGAGCAACATTGTGAGCATGTGCCTCTTCGATTCTTGTAACAACATAGCTCATGATGGTGACTTACTTGTCCATCTAAATGCAGCAAATCATCTCTTATATCTGAAACAACAGGAAACTGCTTTTGTAACAAAGAAATACAAGAAATACAAATAAATGATGTGGTATTAAGCCATAACTTTTAGAATAACTTCAGAAGCTGTTTGCTTCATTCATTCCAACATTCCATACTTCATTTGATTGTTGTTTCCTTTTAACAATTAAAAAAAACGAGTCTGTACAACGCTAGATACCTATTGAATTTCAAAGGTGTCTATTAAAGCTCCTCAAGTCTGAGCAGTAATTCTATCCAGTAAAGCAATACCAAATTGTGTTTATAACAGAAGATTAAGACAAGAAAAGGGAATCAAATGGAGAGAATTACAGCAAAATGTGTACCTAATTGAAAATATGATGGCCACAAATGTTCCCAAAAGTAGTGTCATTAAATACAAACGAAAAGTGTGAAAAAAAATGTTGCACATATAATATCTGTCAGATCTCAATATTTATAGCTTTGTGATCAACTGCATAAGAACTGAAGAAGATTTATACCAGTTAAATATTAAATAATGAGGTACCCATGTCTTTCATTTTACTTCGCTTAAGGGTTCTTAAATATCTGTGATTTTAGATTATAAAGCTAAGGAATGCATTCCAAAGACACGAGTGATAATCTAACTATAAAAAGGCATGCCAATGTCCCGTACGGGAAGTGTGAATGTCTTGTATGTACAGTTGTATAATATATGTACATAAAGATCACTTCTTTGTTACTATTTTCATGAATGAGTTTAATGTTATATGCACATGAAAATAAATAACATTAATGCATCTGTATCTTCTTTCTTTTCTAGCTGAATCCCCATAACCTACACATGTTATGATATGTCTTTGCTTGGAAGAGATTAAGTCCTAACATGTTATAAGGTAGAATTAGAAATGAAAAATTTTATGCCATAGCCAGGATGTGAACCACGGATCTTCCACTTTACGTGTGGCTGGTCTTAACCATTGAGCTACTATGGTAATATTTCTTCTTCTACCTTATAAATTTACCCACACAATAATCTCAGAGTTCAAATGTTTTCCACTCACATAGTGTTAGGAATGTCACAAGTTTTGAGTTGAAAAACAATTTGAGGAAGAAGAAAAGAGTAATGAGTTATCTTTGTGGAATGGCACACAAATTGGAAATACACAAAGATAAATATACCAACTTACATTATACAGTGTGGAAGGAAAGGCATTACATTCCTTCCAATGTGTGCTTCATAGAAGCATTACAAACAAAAAAGTCCAATGGCACTTTGTTCTTGGATCAGCTAATTTAAAAAAAATAAATATTTTTTTATCCAAATTGGATGTGTAATTCCACAAGAATACACTAAGATAACAGCTTACTTGTAAGATGTGTAGAGTAACTTATTTCCGACATAGCTTCGGTAGTAACTATGGGACAACACCCAAGGTTTCGAAATAATTAATCACTTAAAAGAATTGAAGGAACACTCCAAGCAGCTTTTTGAAATGTGACATAACTCAACAATGTTGCATTGAGATTGGTCAGGGAATTCAACTAGTTTGTGGATGTAAACAGCTTTAGGTTTTGCATAATATTTGGGAGCTAACGCTTCTGAATGGTCTACACTCACACAGTAAACACAGAAGGACAAGGCAGGGTATGAGTTTGTTTTCAAGATGCACCATTACAGTGTTTGTTTATACACTGAGCTAGGGAAAGTGACCACCCACACAATCTGCGGTGTTGCCACGTTGTTTTCACTCTGTAGGAAATGGTCAGAGTGTTCCAAATATCGAGATCTACTACTGGTTTAAATTAATGTAATGACTTCCCTTCCACCCGATATTTGTGGATTATATAAAAGCCTTTGATAAGGTTTTAAGAAACAAACTATGGAACATATTAGGTAGTTTAACACTAAAATTTGTGCTTTTTGGGGATGATCAGGTTTTAATGGTAGAGTCTGAAGATGACTTACAGAGAGCAACTCACCAATTACAAATGGTCATGGCGACATAATCAATTTCAAAGAATAAAATAAAACAATGGCTAGTAAAGGAGCTGACCATAGAAGATGTTAAGTAGTCCTGGGACAAGAAATTATAGAGCAGGTGTCCTCCTTTAGCTATTTAGGCTATAGTATATATCTAAAAGAACAGAATGCTACAAATAAAGTTAGTAAATTCCAGAAAATTTGCAGAACAATAAGAAGAACTTTATGGAATAAAGTACAACGTTCAACACAATTAAAATGTTATAAAACATTAGCTGTACCACTAATAACTTATGATACAGAAAACTGATCAATAAGTCAAGCAACTGAAAAGAAAATAGAAAGAAGTGTGACTGGTGTCACTCTCTTAGATCATCAGAGAAGCGAAAAATAACTATAATCGCTCCACCCTTAGATCCGCACTTGATGTAAACACAATTTGTCAACAACTAACCCGAAACCAAAGCACACAACCAAATATAGTACCTTTAATATCAGTGATTATCTGTGTGTTTTCAAGATGTATGATAACTCTGGTAAAGACCATTGAATGTAATGCGATAACAGTGCAATTCCTAAAACTTACGAGTAAATATTCTGTTGCATTATAAACACAAGGCATGAGTCCACATGGTATTTGTTTGTGTTAGTCGTAGCTGATATGGACATCAGGTTATCACAGAGGGATACAAGGTGTGGATCTAAGACTGGATGGAGCATAGATATTTTCAATTTGTGTGAATTAATACAGCAAAAAAAGAATAAGACAAAACAAGAATGAATGACGACCGACTACCCAAAAAAAATGTTTGATTACAAACAAAGAGGATAGAAATATTGACATCAGGAATAAGATGGTTGGACGATATCGCCTTTGAAGATGGAACAGGTCAATAGGCCTAATCTTTTTAGATGATGGTAATGATGACAAAAATAAATAGTTATAGAGGAAGACGGATGCTGGAGCAATACTCAGTAATTTACAAGCTTCAAATGAAATACTGCACAAAAAAAGTTCCTAATGAACTGTTAATTTTAAGCAATAAGAATAAAATTCTCCAACTCATTTGCATTTTCCCGGTAAATCATAAGAAGATCTCAAATTCATATGAGATAACATACCCTAATGGTGATTTACTATGCTGTAAGTACTTAAGTCCTGGGTTTCATAGTTTAACTAATTATGTATAAGGTCAACCAATGGAAATTAGTTGTTCTTCCACTCTAGCCATGTGTAGGACAAGGTAGGAAAAGGGTGGAGTGAGACTGAAAAATTCAATGCCATAGCCAGAATTTGAATTAGTGAGGAAGAACAATTAATTTCCATTGATTGACCTTATAGTTGCTTATACTATGAAGCCTGGGACTTAAAAGTACTTACAGCATAATAAGTCACCAGTAGGGTATGTTATCTGATATGAATTTGAAATCTCCTTGTGGGTTACTGGGAAAAAGCCAAGTGAGTACAAGAATTTAGTGTTGTGTTGTCTCGTTAGTCAGTGGTTAGAGCAGCCAGATGGAGACCAGAATATCTGTGGTTCAAATTCCGGTTATGGAATTTAACTTTTCAGTCTCACTCTACCCTTTCCAACCTGATCCTACACACTACTATTGTGTGGAAGGACAATTAATTTCTGAGGAGAATAAAAGTTGTACAAGTGGAACCAAATAATAGGAAAGTTTATTAATGTAGATATGCAGAACTTATTTTTTTCTATTTAACAAAGATATTACCTTTTTTGTTTCGTTATATTTTAAAGACACAAAGAAGAATGTGTTTCAAACCTAAATGTATCATCTCTGGTAATCCTGTAGATTTACCTCTTTCTTTTTGAAATATTTACAACTGTGGTACACTGGTCTCATTAAACTTTTATACACATTAACAAGCACAAAGCATAACAACAACATAGCTACAGAAATACAGCATCATAATTTTTGCTTTGATCTGCAATATCAGTGTTGAAAAGAAGTATGCAACTGCATAATAGAGGTCTTGAAACTGCACTAAATTTTACAACCCAAAAAGGTTTGTTTGAAGACTATTTCTTCAGTACACCAGCAGTTGCTGGTAAGTGCTGCTAAGTATATAGTTGTTTCTCCAATAACAAAACTTACTGAGATGCAAGACAGCATTTTTATACAGGTACAAAAATATTAATTTGGTTATAATTAAAGAAGACAAAATTCCTTTAGTCAAAAGTACTCAAGGAGTGACAGTCTACACCTTGGGAGAGACTTTTGATCACAAAAGAGGGTAAACTTTTGATACAGTAAGAAAAGAATCCATATATTCTGTTTGTCAAATCAGCTGATTGTTCGGGAGTTTTCCACCAAGAGCCAATAGTCGATAACTGACAATGTGGACAAAACAGCTGACTTCTGAAAGGATAGACGGTGACAGTAGGTATACAATAGAAAGTGTAATACATAGATCTACACATCTGTACAACTGGAAATAAGTCCCAACCACAGAAGTGATGGCTATAAAAATATAATTTCAGAAGTCTAGAATAAACCCTGGAGTTTTACTTAGTGATAAAATGCCATTGTAATACCATCAAATGTACATCCAAGAATGCATATTCAAAGGACAGAACTCCTGTAAGAAAGTGCCAAACATATATTATACATATTTTTATGTGCAATAAAAATATGTACCTATATCACCAAACAAACAGAAGTATTGGACTGAGGTTCAAAGAACACCAGACACACCGAATTAACAAAAAAAATCAGCAATAGCATACATTTTCAGGGAAACAAATCATAGTGTGCAAAATGAAACAACATTAATAAAAATGATTCAAAATCCATCTGAGTTGTCTATTTGGGAGAATCTATCAATAATGGAAAGCTGATACATTTCAGCTTCCCAAACAAGAACAATTCCGTCCCAAATTCTTCAGTGGATCACATTGCTGATTGAGGCAAGATAAAGGTAATTTGTAATAATAGTGTAATTCAGATTGAAGTTCCATTCAGTGTTAATTTTCAGTTCAATTTTTATTTGTTTCAATAGATTGAGACAATGGTGGTTTTCTTGCTCTGATTCCACCATAGCTACCCAGCTTTAAGAGAAACTTGTTGAACATCACCAGTGCTGTTCCAACTTCTGCTTTTCCTAGTCATGCTTCTACTGCTGCTCTGAGGTATTCCATATTTGTGCATCATATATATTAAAATAGTTGGGTTAATATGATATTTGTTTTATAATATAATATTTATCGTCAATAGATGCTTTTAGATTTGCTTACAAATTTCTGATAATGTCCAAGGTACAGTTTTAAAATTACAGAGTGATTTATATAAAATTATACATTGAAAAATTATTTATAGTTCACCTAGATTGTATAAACATCTATTGAAAAGGTACATTTTTAGTTTTTTTTAAATATGAATCCTCTTGGTTATTTAATGACATTTGGGAGTTGATTGTTAAAATTAAGCCTTGATTATTTACAATTTTGCCTGATATTTTCTTACTAAAACCTCTTCTAAAATAATTGGTATTTTCTCTAGTATAATGATGGTGGATATCATTGAGCTTTTCATTTCCATTTTCTACTGTAAGTATAATTGCTTTATACACATACAGTGCAAATAATGTGAATATGTTGTTATTGATGAATGTATGTTTACACGTATCAGTGAGTATTACACACATAATCTATATGATCTTCCCCTGTTAAACTACTGTTTACAATTATACCCAGAAAGAATTTGTGAATTTATAATTTTAATTTCTCTACTATGTATGGTAAAGTAGAGGCAGTATTGTATTCCACCCAAAAATTCAATGTCGAGAGTTCAGCAGAAATATGTTTTGAGGCCCCATGAATCAAAAAAAAAAGTGTTTTTAGAAAAAGGTCCGTGTGTGTCTGTTGTCAGTCTGTGGACAGCTTATTTCAAAAACGAAAAGTCAGTTAAAAACCAAAGTTGGCATTTAAGTTTAATGTCTTCAATTTTGAAGGGAATTCCTTCAACCTCAGCCACCTTTTATATGGAAAAGGTATCAAAAAGTTTTATTTACTGTGCAAAGAGAATGGAATTTTAGAGCTTTAAAATATTTGACTATCAGTCAAAGTCTACTGTATTCTAATATTCTCCTTGTACTTACAAAGAAATGAGCAGTAAGATAATTTCTGCAAACATTTATCTCAAGTAACATGAAGAAGATATAGGAATAAGAGTTTGTAAAAATGGTTAGTACAAGAGTAGAGAAAGTCATGTGAGTGCAACATATCAAATTATTCTGCATTACATTTTAAGTGATCCGAAGAAATATTTTTGAGTAGCTATAGATTTTTCCATATTTTTATGTAACTCTTCATGGTTTACACCAGAGCATATGACACCAATATGTTGTTTATATAAAGTATAAAAAGAAAAGGATCCAAGACAGTACCTTGCAGTATGCCATATATTACCAGCTTATATTTTGACTGGAATAAGTGTATGTTATTTCTGATTTTGTGGTAGATCTTAGTTGTCTGATATCTGTGTTCTAGGTACAAGGAGATTAATTGTCTAGCAAGTCCTCTAATTCCATGAGACTCCAATATATTTAATGTTTCATGGTCAACACAGTCAGAGGCTTTTGAAGAATCCAAGAAAATGCACTAAGTTTTTGATTGCTTTCTATTTTTTCTGTCGCTTCATCTATAAATTTACAAATTGCAATTCTGATTGAAAACCATTTTCTAAATGGTTCATTTTAATGCTATATTTCATTGTGAATTCTATTAGTCTACTTAATTGAATTTTATCATAAAATTTTGCAATTTCAGATGTTAGTAATTTTAGTATGTAATTATTATTGATTACATTTGTACACCCTTTTTAAATAATGGTTTAAAAAAAGTACATTTCAGTATACCTGGAAAACCCCATTTATTATTGAGCTGTTTATTAAATGTACCAATGGTTTTACAAGCACATTCCTAGACTGTTTTAACATTTTCAGCAATTTGAATGCTATTCAGTTTGAGTAATAAATCATTTTCAATGTCATAAGAATGAGAAAAATTTTGGTTACCTTATTCCACCTATCAATTTAAAACATTAAATTAAATGGAATTAGGATATGCTGGCATGAAGAAAAGATAGCTGAGATTTTAATAAACAGAAGAAAAAAATTTTTAAATAGCTTTAATAATTATCATAATTTAATACAAGGAAATTTATGCAGACTACAAGTTGGTTGAAGATACTGGAAAATGTTAAGTGTGGTAAAATATTAACTGAAAGAATGTGCCTTATTTAAGAACTTGGAGTCTCAAAAGTACAAAGTGAGTTAATAGCATAGAAACATATGTTTCACTGAATTTATGACTATATCTTTTAGAGGCTCAAATTATAATACAGCAACAGATATTTTTGGTTCATAAGCAGACTGAAAAATAATTATGTTATTCTCTGAGATTAGAGATTCTTCTTTTACAGTTTGGGTTACTGCATTTTCAGCCATACAAATTTTTTCACAAGATTAATATTCCACTTTTTACTTTCTCTACTATGTATAGTAGAGGAAGTATTGTACCTATTCCACCCAAAAATTCGATGTCGAGATTTCACCGGAAATATATTTTTGAGGCCCCCTGAATCCAAAAAGAGCACTTTTAGAAAAATGTCCTGTGTGTGTGTGTGTGTATGCATGTGCGTGTGAGTGTGTGTGTATGCATGTGCGTGTGAGTGTGCGTGTGCGTGTGTGTGTGTCTGTGTGTGTGTCAGCCTGTGCACAGCATAACTAAAAATGAAAAGTCAGTTAAAAATCAAAGTTAGTGTTTAAGGTTAATGTCTTTCAAGGATGTGACATGAAGATTTTTAAGAAAATTGTTCCACCCTAAACTACCTTTGACATGGAAAATGTTCCAAAAATTTTGATTTTATGGAAAATGGCTCTGACAATTTTGATTAAAATGATATATGTTTGAGATACTTTTATGACAAATGAAATGTATATTTTTAATATTCTGGCTAGAGCCCATGTAGTCCTATTTACTCTGCATAACTGGTAAACTGTAAGAGATAGACCGAATCTTACTATACAAAAACTGTAGATCTTGCTAAAATACACCATTTATGTCTCAACAAATTTTTTTGAAAAGTGAACTAACGTGTTATTTCTGTCAGTTTCGGAAAACTTAAAACTTTCGTGAACTGGAACATTGTTGTTCATTTTTTATATGTTAAGTGCACAAAGAGAATGGGATCTCAAGGCTTTTAAAGATTTGACTATCACTCAAAGACTACTGCATTCTAATGTTACCCTTACACCTACAAGGAAATAAACAATAAGATAATTTCTGTAAACATTTATCTCAACTAACACGAAGAAGATATAGGAATAAGAGTTTGTTTGAATGCTTAGTACAAGCATAGAGAAAGTCATATGAGTGCAACATATCAGATTTTTACCATTGATTTTGTCCCTTAATGAATCTTTTCATCCATGTAGTCAATCAAATGAATTTGTAATGGTTCACACAATTCCTGTAAAATCATGATTGTTACGTTGTTCATTGTGTTTCCTCTTAGAACTGCTACAAGACAATTATGGGTAATAGAATCCTTGCATCTAAATTTTGAAAAATAAACTGCTTGTCAACTGTCATCTCTCCTGAGGGCCCCTCTTGAGGGAACTTCGGCCAATTAGCATTTCTCATCATTTCAATACTAAGAGATTGACTTCTCTTTGGCTCTTGAAACCAGATTGGCAAAATTTCTGATGTCAAAGGAAGTCCTACCAATATATGTACAGTAGAGCCTCAATTATCTTAGGTAAGGAGGACCAACGGTACCTTGGATAATGGAAAACTTTGATAACATGGACTCTTTCAATAATTTAGAGGCAAACGTCTGATAAACTGGTGAAATGAATGAAAATGTGGTCAAAGATGTGAAAAAATGGATCTACTGCATTATCTAATGAAACAAAAAGACAGATGTACAACTAAAAATAGATAAAAGTATAAAATAAAAACAACTGCAGTACATACATACAGCATGTAGATTTTCCACTTGAAAAACGTTATTTCTTTAAGAAGTCCAAAGTATTTTCTCTTTAATGGAACCTGCTCGCTTCTTTGTTGCCGTTTCATGCAATTGTCATAGCAGTAGAAGGTCTTTAATTATTTATGCCAACAAACTTACTGCTGGTGTTTAAGAACACACAAGGTGTGTGAGGGAAGTGTTTAAGAGGTAAAATCGGAACTGAAAAATTCAATGCTACAGCCTGGATTTGAGCCACAGACCTCTGATTTTACATGATGCTGCTCTAACCATTAAGCTACTGTGACAACTTGCAAGTATGATATTGAATTCTCCAACCAATTCATATTTTTTTCTGGTAGACCATTAGGGAATCTCACATCAGAGATAAATACCCCAAGGGTGACTTACTATTGTAAGTACTTTATGTCTCAGGATTAAATAACCTTTAGATGGTAATTATTACTTATTTATGCCAACAAACTTACTGCTGGTTTAGAACAGTCACATGTAAAGCGGAAAGTCTCTGGTTCAAATCCCAGCTGTGACACAAACACATATCCTTTCCTACTTGCCCTTCAACATACAATTACAATTTTTAGGACAGAAACAAAAATGTCACATATTCATTCACACAATTTCCTCTGCTCACTTTTCTTATACAAAACACAACCACATTTCTTTCTATATTCACCTTTCAACATGCAATTCATACAATTTTCTATGGTTCAAATAGAAATGCAACACATTACAGTCACACAATTTTTCTCTGCACATTTTTCTTTTATGAAACAATCTTAGTTCCCCCTCTATTCCCTCTTCTACAAGCAATTCATACCATTTCCCATATGTTTGAAATTGAAATGCAACCCATTATATTCACAGTTATGCTCATGTTTCTTTTACTAAATACAATCACATTTGTTTTTCTTGACCCTCTTTTGCAAAGAATTCATACAATTTTCTATATGAGTAACATGGAAATGCAACTTCTTACATTCACACAAGCTTTCTCTACTTGCTTTTTTTCCTTGGAATTTGGGGTGGTTCAACCATGGTTTTGAATAGTGTTTTTATGGTGTAATTATTTTTTATTTTGTTTATTTTGGGTTCTTTACAGTATCCAACGTAAGTCTAAATGTTGTAGGGATGAAATTGTCAAACCACGGGCATTATATTATAATATAATAACCTGAAGATATGTTGGCAAATGAGTTTAAAGCTTTCATTTTAAGATACAGGACATAATCTATTGTAATGAATGAAATTATCAAATTACTGATAAAATAAATTACCTATTAATTATCTTTATTTAATACAGGATTGGAAAAATACATTGCTGCTCCAAGTTCCAGGAACAGCTAAACTGCGTAATGCTACCTATTGGCAAATACTACACCAGCTGAAGTAGATAGGATTTCCATTCCAAGGGGAAGAAGCAAAATTAGTGGCCTACAGGCCCTGATTTAGCTAACCTTGTCTTAGGTATAATATTTTGCAGTAATTCAGAGTGCACCACAGAGGCTTACCAAGTTATACAAATCACTTGTGAGAAAGATTAATTTAGATTAGTGTATCATGCTCTTTAACACATTAGCAATATTTTGGCAAGGAAGGCTAAGTATCTTCTTGCTTGGAAGTTTGCAAACAGTGCTGCAATAATCAATTTAAAGCAAATTATAAGTAAATGTTGTGAAGTGTTATTAATTGACTCACTTTTTTGGTTTAAAAAGTAAAGTCAAGATTCATGGTTCAAATCCTAGTCACAGCTGCAAATTTTCAAAATAATCTTGCCATTGAGGCCTATGTATAGTGTGTCAACATGTAAAGTTGAACATTAATTATACAAATCTCAGCTGTGGTGCCCTATTACTTTCTCTACTGGTAGTAGAAGGAAGTATTGTATTCCACCCAAAAATTAGATGTCGAGAGTTCACCAGAAATATGTTTTGAGACCCCCTGAATCCAAAAAAAAGCATTTTTAGAAAAAGATCTGCATGTGTGTATGTCTGTGTGTCTGTTAGTCTATGTGTCTGTCTGTCTTGTCAGTCTGTGGACAGCATAACTCAAAAACGAAAAGTTGGGTAAAAACAAAAGTTGGTATTTAAGTTTAATATCTTTCAAGGATGTGACACAAAGATTTTGAAGAAAACAGCCTTTAAGTTTAATGTCCTTCAAGGATGTGACACAAAGATTTTGAAGAAAACAGGCCCACCCTAAGCTACCCTTTACATGGAAAATTTTTTGAAAAGTTTGATTTTCTTGAAAATGGCTCTAATGACTTTGATTAAAATGCCATATGTTTGAGATATTTTTATGTCAAATGAAATGAATATTTTTAAATGTTCTGGCTATAGCCCTGTTGTTGTATTTACTCTGGATGACCTTTGTATGCCGTAAACTGTAAGAGATAGATCAAATCTTTCTAAACACAAAATGTAGATCTAACTAAAATACACAATTTATCTCCAAATATATTTTCTTGTAGGGTGAACCATTTCGAAGATATTCCTTGTTATTTGTGTTAGTTTTGGAAAAATTAAAACTTTCATGAAATGCAACATCATTGTTCACTTTTTTACATGTTAGCCATGCAAAGAGAGCAGGATCTCAAAGCTTTAAAATATTTGACTATCGTACAAAGCCTACTGTATTCTAATATTCCCCTTGCACCTAGAAGGAAATAAGCAATAATATAATTTGTACAAATGTTTATCTCAACTAACACAAAGATGATATAGAAATAAGAGTTTGTAAGAATGTTTAGTATAAGAGTAGAGAAAGTCATGTGAGTACAACATATCAGATTTTTTTTAATGTAATGCATACTTTATTTCCAGCTCAATAAGAATATAATGTTGTCACTGTTGTTATCCTCTTCAGCCACGGTGCTAAAGACATTAGCATTCTTGCTTTCCAATATCTCTCTGTTGTGGATCCAACAGATTTGAACATTATCTTCATATATTACTTCTTCTGTGTTATAAAGAGGACAATCTAGAGTTTTATAAATCCTGATTTTTGTAAATGTTTCACTAAAAATGATGCACTTTGACCTCTTTGGACCCAGCTTCAATTTTTTAAGGGTGGCAGTTAAGGTATGGCCTTCAAGCAAAAACAGGCCTTATTAGTCCTGAGTTCAATACTGCATAAGGTCAAAGGTTACATATATGCCCCTTGTGCATAGAGACCTTAAGATGTGTCGTATACAACATGTGAGGTCCAAAGAGGATAAGTAGTGTCAATTTTACTGATGCAGATTTGTATAGAGTTTATGGACTAATTTTGTTTCTCTATATTGAAAAGCTGCACTTTTTAGTTTTGGATCTTTTGTTTAATTCTTGAGTTTGTTTGGCTTTATATTTCTTTTTAATTAGTCTTTTTATGAATGTGAATGCTAGGCTTTTAGTTTTGCTTTTTTCAAAAAGCTCAGCAAATTCATTTCCAACAATTCTTCAACATGCTGGTACTTGTGATTGAATTCTTTACTGTATTTTTGATGTTTTTGGATAATTTAATCATATCTGTTAATTTGGACTGACATAATTTGATATGAAGGTATTTATAGATTGCTGCTTTAGAATCTGAGAATATGATAGTATTTTTAAATTGATCTATTCTGTATAGAAGATGCTACAGCAAAATATGAACACATAGTTGTTGTTTTTGTACCAGAATTTGTTCTACGGTATTCAGCTAGCTTATAATGATATATGAGAATAACGCATATGTACCAAACTCCTCATCCTGAATGTGATTATACATTTGTGCAGATATGTAACCATTCTTATAGTGGATACTTGTTTCTCACACCTTCTAATGCAAGAACTTTTGTTTAGAAGTATTAATTTTTGTAATAGTTTCTTATGAATCTAGGTGCTTTTTTTCTGGCCAGAATATTTTATTTACATTTAGTGATGGTTAAATTCTGTTTTTACTTCTGTAAGTTTGGATAGGAAAGTTTTTAGTGTTTTCAATTTGGTTGGTTTTAATATCCTTTCCCCCTTTCCTCGTTAACCATGGCATCTTTTCCATAGTACAGTGTCTAAATAGATATGATTATTATGTATCTGTTGTGCATGTGTCAAATGAATACACCACCCCCACAGTAACAATAATAATACACTACTGTTTATGAAAATTGCAACACCAACAAGGAAATGCATGATTGAAATGAAGTTTATAGTACAGATCAGGCACATTATAGTAAACAAATGATTAACTTTACAAACCTGTACATGATCTTTGAACTGAATATTCAGTATTTGATGTAGCCTCTATGCTCTGCAATTAGAGCTGTTAATCACTGTGGCATGGAATAAAAACAGTTTGGAATTTGTTTGTGGGGGATCTCCCTCTACACAGTTGGTAAACGAACCCGCAAATCATTGACACTGGTTACTGGAGGACTGTATTTGGAGACGCCTGAAGCAGGGGAATACCTCGAGCTCTAAAGCCCCCCTCGTGTACTGGTTGCTGTTCAAATTGACCTCATTTTGTAGGAGGCAAGATTGGTTGTTGTAGCCAATGTCATGGCACCCCAAACCATCACACCTGGTGTTTGTCCACTATGCCCTTCAACAATACAGGTCTCCAGATTGTGCTCACCCTGGTACCATCGAACATATATGTGGCCATCACTGTAGGAAAGGTTGAAGTGGGACTTGTCTGAAAGTACTAAACTTTGTCACTCAGCATGCCAATGATGGCATTCATGTGCCCATTACAGTCAGAGGTGCTCGTGGCTTTTGTACAATGGAAGACGACATAATGACATGTCCAATAGGCAGGAGATGGCAAGGAATCGTCAATGCAGACAGGTTTACACCTGTTGTAGTGCTCCAGTAGTGAGCTAACCCTGTAGATGAAGCTGTGTGGTCCATTATGGCTATGCAAACAAGATGGCAGTTATCCCATTGCTGTGGTCATATTGCTTGAACCAGTACCCGATCTTCACTGTGTACAATCCTTTTCTATCCAATACTTCCACATACACATCACTGTCATAGCAGTATGACCTGTATGATGAGAAATGTCACAGTGTGACAAACCCACTTCCCAGAGACTGACCGTTCTGCACTGTTCAAACTCACTTACAAGCTGATATTGCACCCTTTTAGCATCGATGAGACATAGTGGCACTTACTTTAACATTTACACCTTGTTTGACAGCTTTTCACTGATTATATTTGGCGCATATTTGTCAGATAAACATGACAGGGCTATGCTCAGCCTACTAACGCTATCCCTCTGCAATTCTAGTCACTTATTGCTTGCATAGTATAGTACATATCCACCAAGTTTCAATTTGGGGAATTCTTTCATGGTGTTGCAATTTTCTTAAACAGTGGTGTAGCAATAACCAGAGCTTGATGCAACAGGCACTAATATAGCAATGGTATAATCTAGAAGATAGGCTTGTCACTAATATTGTCTAAGCATTAAAGTAGACATAATCTTTATTCATTTAGCGTGTGAAATAGATTTGGATGTGACAGAGTAGTATAGAAAAATCAATTATCAATATACCATATATTAAATTTCCCTGTTTCCACTATTCCCTTTTCCCTTAATAAAGTGTTAACCATTAACATTATTTCTTTGAAGTTTCATCTTCAGTTACTAAATATTTTTTTTATGGCAAACCCTATGTAAGTTTTTAAGTAATTTCTCTCTTGGATGTTTTTATACTCCCACACTTGTTTGAATTTTTATAGTCTATTGTTTATTATTGTTATTTATTTATTTAATCTAATGCTTTAGATATATTGGGGATTTTCTATTTGTCATCTGGCTTCTTAATGTAATTTTCCTTCTGATTTTGTCCAACGGGTTTGAAGTGCAGTGTACTCCTTAAGATGTTGCCAGTTCATAACAAGAGTTCCCCCTGCACAGCATGCAGTTTGACAATGTTGATAGTCCCTTATGATGTAGGTGTTCTGCTTTATTTATTATTGTTGGCATCTTTGATGCTTAAGTTCAGTAGATCTTTTATGGAGTAGTGGTTTACTGGTACTAGCTGAATGTTCTGTTCTTTGAAAACTTTTTTGAATTTTTCGAAGGCCCACGGATGGAATGCAAATTTCTTGAATGTCACTTTTGTTTCTGCTGCTGTGAGTGTTGTAGTTCCTTTCAGTAACTTTTTGTTTCTACTCACTTCACTTTTTGTCTACTAATGATTTGGGGAAGCCATTTTTTGTGCTATTTCAATTATTTTGCAATATTGTGCTTTGTATTCTTCTGTTGGAAGGGGAATGTTCACCAATCTATGTGTTAAGCTATTGAGGATTGCCTGTTTTGGCTTCTTGGATTATAACTATAAGCTTTTATGTAAATGCCCATCTACGTTGGTTTTCTGTGAATGCCAAAATTTATTCTATTCTTGTGTTCGATTATTTGTAAATTCAAAAATGGTAGTTCCTCATCACTTTCCAATTCCACAGTATGCTTTTTTCCTGGATGTTTAGGAGTTTTAGAGCACCACTGGAAGAAATTTTGTTCTGTGCATAGTTTGGTGAGTTCAACGTAGTGTGTAATTTCTGGTGATGACTGATACCGAAATTTAGATTTCCAATCGAATGGGCTTGATAAAGACACGTTTTAATTTAATTGCCGGATATGAGATTTGCGATAAGTGTTAAGTAATAACATAAATAGATAATAGAGCAGGAAGTGTTGTAAGGTGAGCAAGATATGAGTAAATAATAGTCGTTAAATTTGTAGGATAAACACATTATTGGTTTGAAATTAACGAGTCATGACGTCATACTACATAGTTTAAATACACGTTCGAAAGTCAGGTCTACTAACCTTAAAAGTCGCGCGATATATTTAATAAAATATAAAGTAAACATCGTTTAATCCTAAAAAGGTAATTATATATTCGAAATTCATAAAATAACATGTTATAATAGAAAGGGACATTTCTAAATTGCGGGAAAAGGAAATAGCATTTTGGATACGAGGCTTTCTTGGATGACGTCATGACATTCAAATTTGAAGAGAACAGTTTTCCTAGCTTGGGGACGCCAGAAAGCGTCACTACTCACCCCAGACCAGTACTGCAAGTTATGCTGTGCAGACGTGAGTGCGATTCCTCTACATATAGAATCGGCATAGCTCCCGAAAGTATCTAAGATGCAATAAATAATATGCAAAGGTTTTCTTGGGTTGTCTATCACACCTACGCAGACCCGAGATAAAATAAAGAGATCTCAAGCTGAGCTAGCGGGAAAGAACCAAATCAACGGGCGACAACGAGAACCGAACAACGACTTCAGCTTCAAATGGCGATCCAACAACGAGGACACAACGAATATTAGCCTCATGACATACCAATTGATGTGAGCCAGTTTTTGATCATTGGTGGGAGTTTATTTAGTGGTATACTGGGGAATAGTGATTTGACATCAAACGAGAAAAGGGTGTCCTGTTCTGTTAGTTTTAAGTCTTTTATGTGTTCTGTCAGTTCACAACTATTTTTGATGCTCAGGCTGTCAAATTTAGGAAGTGTGTTGAATTTTTTGGTTAGCTATTTTGCCAGTTTGTAAGTTGATGAGTCTATGCTGCTAAGTATAGGTCTCATTGCTATGCTTAGTTTCTATATTTTGGGTAAGCCATATAGCCTGGGTAAGCTTAGGTTATCTGGTTTAACTAAATATTTGTGTGCTATTGCGCTTGAGTTTGATATGGTTTTTTTGAAAGTTTGCATACAAGTGATTAGGGGGTTTTTTATTGATCACTTCGTATTCACTGTCCTTCAGCATTTCTTCCACTTTTTCTAAGTAATCTAATTTATTCATTATCACTATTTTGTTCCCTTTGTGTGCCTTGATGTATATTATGTTTTTCTGTTTTAGCAAATGGATAATGTTCTTTTTGTTTTTTTGAATGGATCTGGTTTTTATTCCTTCCAAAATAATCTTTTCCTACTGGCGTTTCACCAAGTTTTGTTTGGATGATGGTAAACACTGCATAGTGATGTAATCTTCAATTTCCATTGATAAGCGGGCACATGTATTAAGACCTTAGTTTAAAAGATCCATTTCTTTTATGGAGAAGTCTTGAGCATACAGATGTACTATGTTCTCAAAGTTTTGTAAACACATTTCTGCATTTCTACCACTTCTTTCTGCTGTGCTATTTGGATTACAATGCTTGCTAGTGAACTCCCTCTGTGATTTCAGTTTTTGTTTTTTAAGTTTTAATTTTTTCCCAGTAGAGTTTTCTTGTGTAAATTTTGGAGAAACATTGGATAATGTTTCCAGTTTGTGTTTTAGTTTTAGAGTTTTCAATTTCATTTTCCTATTTAAGATTGCCAAATAATTGTCTTCAAGATTTTTCCAAATCATGTTGCCCAGCGTTTTTATTAAACCTGAATGTAATCTGTATAGTTTCAATTCTATTTCTTCTAACAGCTTGTGGTGTTTATTAATTTCTAATTGTAAGACTTTTTCTCTGTCGCAGAGAATAAGTAGCACATTTGAAACTTTATTTTTTGTATAACACAAAGTAAGCAAGTACAATATAATGCCCAAAATGCCCCAGTTGTGCATATGAGTACAAAATCAATGGGTGTAGTGCAAACCTGCAACTTTATGGAGAAACTGCCCCTTTAGACAAACAGAGCCAAGAGCAGAAATAGACTAAAAGAAACTAGCACGTTCATCACTAGTGAAAAAGAAAAGATGTTCAAGAAATTCACATACCACCCAACAGCATTCTATAAATGTCAGTAAACCTTCAAGCAGCATAACATCATTTTGGCCCCAAAAATAGTTACTCCGGGGGAAAAAAAAAAAAAAAAAAAAAAACATGTTAAATTCTGAATTAAAAGATGTCCCACAGGAAAACAAACCAGGAATATACCAGACCAGTTACAATGACCATGAGAAAATCTACAACAGGAGAAACCAAAAAAAAAAAAATTAAGAAGAAAAGAATACATCAGGAATATAAAATAAAAGCAGGAAAAAACAGCAGGAGCTTAGCATTTTTTAGAGAGCAACACAAAATAAACAGAAATCCAATATGATTAAGAAATATTTCAGGAAAAAACAGAACTCACAGTTTGGAAAAACATTTAGACATAAAAAAATAGAAAACTGCTTTTAATTTTGAAATCCCACAAGTGAAATACTTATGCAAAGGTTCACTGCCAGGAGCCAGGCCAACCACCACATTGAATGATGCAGGCAATTGAAGAGGAAATGAGGAGTGATATCCCCTGAAACATGTTTTTCTAAATAAATATGTCAGTCTGGGTGGCTTAGTTGTTTAGATGCTGGCCTACTGAACCTGAGGTTGCAAATGCAAATCCAACCCAGAGCAATGGTTTTTAAATGCACTTAAAAACAATAGCCCCATGACAGTAAAGTTACTGGCATATAAAAGTGCTCCTGTGGGACAAAATTCTGGCAGAGCGGTGATGCTGATATGATGTTGGCAGTTAATGGTTTCATTAAGCAAACAAAAGATTTATTTTATTTCCTTAATAAACATGTTAGTAATGTAGTTTTAAAATCAACTGAATAAATACTATATTTTTTGTTGTATTTGCATTATTAGTTTATTGTTTATTATTGTAAATTTTGCTTTATTACAGTGATTTTTCTTTGCTGTTAAACCTGAGAGTTAATATCTTAAGAATGTATAGCAAAATTAACTTCTATAACTTCAAATGAATGTTATGTCTTATTACTTTAGTCATTGCAAGTATTAATTTGGTTCATTACTGTGTAATAATATTAATGTTTCAACATACATATTTGTGTTATGTATGTCTACATATTTGTAAGGAATCCCTACCTGACCATCACTGGTGCTAGAAATATAATACTTTATATAACATTTCCCTAGAAAACTTATTAAACACCTATAAATACCTAAAATTCATTTTTGTCACCAAATGATTTGAGAAGCCAACAATGTTATACTTATAATTGAGAACTAATATTGATGCTGCATTATTTTAATTTGATATTGTGAATATCTGTAAAGATCGGCAGTGTACAGAAATCTATTGTGCAGCTAAAAGATTACTCAACTCTGAATTCAAAAAAATTATTGCAAAATATTACTATGAAAAATCAAAAAATAAAAGATGGGAACTACCAAACATTCCTGAATATTCCTGAATATCCTCGAAAAACGGCAGTTGCAACCTTC